>CM065594.1:128372607-128862793 GCA_033119425.1 Bufotes viridis
TTTAAATTGTTATGATGCAAATACCTTTAAAGGGGTTGTCTGGGTTCAGAGTTGAACCCGGACATATCCCCTTCTTCCCCCACTCAACTCTTCCAACAAGAGTATCAGAGCCTTTCATGTTCTCATGCTCTCCCTTGCCCTAAATTGCGCAGGGCAAGGACTTATTCTGGAGATTGGTGACGTATCGGGCTCTCCATGGGTAAGCTGTAAAATGGCTAAGGCCTGCCCATCAGTGCCAGTGATGTCACTGGGAACAATTCTAGGTGGAAGCCTCCACCTAGCAGTGTGTGAATGTAAACAAAAAAGCGCTTTCCCTGCGTGAAAGAACATGTGTTCTTTCACGCAGGGAAAGCATGAAATGCTCCAATGCTCATGTCAGAGGGGCTGAGTGGTGGAAAAAGGGGATATGTCCGGGTTCAGCTCTGAACCAATAAAATCCCTTTAACCACTTACTGGCCAGATGTTTGTGTTTAAGGAATTGAATTTTTCAGTTGCACGGAGCAATAGTTTATCATTTAGCTTTGACTTTTTTTCAGGCAAGAATGTAAAAAAGTCATCAACCAATTCTGTTCTTTGGGATTTTTTTTTAATGTTCACTGTGTTGTTAAAATAGGTTAGCTTTATTCTATGGAGCGGCAAGAAGGTACTGATACCAAATATGTATTTTTTAAGTTGTAGTAGTTTTGCACAATAAAAACATGTTTTATGGAGAAAAAAAAACATTTTTGTATCACTGTATTTGGTTAGTTATACATTTTATATCTCCCTGTTGATGTGTGATTGTGAGGGCTTTTTATGTATTTTTTATGTTACAGTTTTTATTGTTACTATTTTGGGGCTACATATAATTTATTGACTAATATTTATCTTTTGTTGTAGGAAATATGGAATAAAACATCAAATACATTGTGCACTATAAATAGTCATTTATATTCTACCTGTCATTACAATTGCAACAGTAACAAATATCTATTTTTCTTATTGAACCATATTTTAAAAAATAACATTTATTTTAATGAAAAAGAGTAATTTTTTGGGGGAGGGGGGAGTTTTATTAAACTTTTTTGCTCCACTTAAGACAGTAATCCTTTGATTGCTTGTATCACACTTTGAAACAGTTGAAAACTAAAGCATATTGCTTGCACCAGCCATGTTAGATATATCACTCATTTTTCTTTGAAGGGGTGAGGATAGAAACCAAAATTATACTTTGTCCCAAATCAAGCAAGGTTTTAGGATATTCATATATATATATATTGACTTGAGAGATCGCAATGAGCGATTGAAACTTTGCAAGAGGTGGAATAAAGGGATCCATTTTTTACTTTAAACGGAGTGTTTTGCTCAAGAGAAGACGTTTTTCTGTTTCCAATAAACTTCTTGTGCAAGCCCTTTTGTTATTTGTTTTAGAGCCCTTTTTATTGTACAACCTTTACTATTAACAACATTTGTGTGTTTTGAAGATGCTCCTCACCTTTCTTATTTGTGATTTTTCGACTGGTTCCTTGAATTCCAGGAACTGGGCGTAAATCTCTTTTCTTTACTGGAGGTGGAAGGAAAATAGGAGAAGCAGGAACTGAAAGACAGACTGGAAGTCCTGCTGCACTCATCAGAAGACTGCTAATTCCTAGTATAAAAGCAATAAAGAATTATTAGTGATGCTTTGAGCTGTGTGTATTGTGTTTATTTTATTATTTCTGCATGTTTTAAATTTTTTTCCATCATATTGTTACCTGCCAGAGCCGGTGGGACAATTCCTGAGCCTAGTACATTACAGAGAGGCAGTGATGGTACCCTGAAAATTGCAAAACATATAAAAATACTTTACCATAAACATCTCAAACTGTTATATGTAGTATATATATATATATATATATATATATATATATATATATAATACTTTAAAGGGGTTTTCCAATACTTTGACCTCTGGATAGGTCATCAGTATCTGATCGTGGGGGTCCAAACCGGGACCCCCTGCCGATCAGCTGTTTGAGAAGGCACCAGCACTCCTGTGAGTGCCATGGCCTTTTCCATGCTTTACAAGCACGGCATCATACATTGCATAGAGCTGTACTTGCTAAGCTCAGAGAAAGGTAACAATGGTTACCTTCAGAAACAGCTCAGCGGCGGAGGTCCTGGGTGTCAGGCCCCCACTGACCAGATCCTGATGACCTATCCTGAGGATAGGTCATCGGTATCAAAATCTCAGAAACCCCCTTTAAGACATCTAAGAAATAACAAAACATTACCTAGTGAAATTCTTGACCTTTTGACTTTGATGACCATCATGCAATGATCCCTTCATGTCTAACTGACATTGTGGCCAACTGGATGATTTTATACTCTGTACCAGAACACATTGTGGACATTTACAGGATGGGAGGTTCTTACTTCTTCTCAGTGAAGTTAATTGAGATATACCTCTGCCAGCTGAAGTAGATTTAGAGTGGCTGAAGCCAAGATAGGGACTTGATAGAGGAGGTGTAGCGTCAGTAGATCTTGACTCAGATCTCACAAACCCCAGTGTTGAGCCTATAATTCTACACTCTGAATTCTGTATAGCAGAGTGAGAGTCATCATGCCAAGATTCTGATCTAGTTAGCACTGGTCTAGATTCTGCTTGTCTTGAGTTAGATCTGTCATATCCAGGCTTAGAAGTAGACCTTACCAATACAGGTCTACTATCAGGGGGGTGAGAATTAGCCCCAGTAAATACAAAATTTTCATAAGGTCCAGAATTTGATTGGAGAAATTCATGTCTTGTTTCTTCTGGTTTAGATATTGATCTGCAAATTTCATTTCTATATTCTTCAGTTCTAGAATTTGAAGTATTTAAGGACCCTGACATTACTTGTTCTGTTCTTACTTCTTTGTGCTTTGAATCTGGCCATACAAGTCCAGGTCTAGAAGCTGCTCTTTTAGAATTAGATCTGACTAATGCAGGGTTACAATTATCATGATTTATGGGTGCCCAATGTGGTTGATTGCCTGCATTAGAGTCAAGGAGCAAAGAATTTGTTTTCTCTGACCAAGGATTAGAATTAGGTAGCATTGTATTACAATAAGAGGGATCATAATTTGGGTTTATTATGCTTGCTTCAAAATTAATTAATTCATCCCTGGTATTTTTTACATCTCGGTTACATTTTACTAAAGGATCATTAAACTTTCCAGGTCCATAATTGGATTGTAATGGTCCATTACTATAATTTACCACTGCAGAATTGAAGTTCATTAATATCTGATCAGAGTCTGTGATTTCATGAATCGAATTACCCAACATGTGTCCAGTATCAGCCATCCCATAATAGTAGCTTATAGGGTCATGTCTGGAGTTAACAGTCAGTTGGTGTGCGTTCATATTCACTTGGTTGCAGTCAACTAACAAATGGTTTGAATTTGCTAATGTCTGGCTTGTGTTCACAATAGCATTGTCAATGTTCATTAGTTTTTGGTTGGATCTAGGTATAGCTCTATCAGAGTTCACAGGACAATGGTTGGTGTTCATCAGCAATTTATTTAGTAGCTCCTGACTATGATTTACAGGGATTTTGTAAGTAGAATATGACCCACATTTTAAATTTCCTTTTACAAGCTGGGTCACCACAGGCTGAAAATTATGAGAATTACATATGATTCCAGCTGTAGGGTAAGGAGTCTGAGCTCGAGCACGGACTCTTATTCTCTTCTGTGAAGAAAATTCTACTTGAGTCATGGTTCTGAAACATATATGGGAGCTACTGCAGAGCTCTCCAAGACGAACACCTGGCTGCTGTCTCTCAAAAGCTTCTTGGATCAATACTGATAACTGGGTTTCAAAAGGGAACCATTGTCCAGGGAGATGCTCTCTTTCCCACACAATGCCTTTTCCAGGTGCGCTGGAAGGAGGAAAACTCACTCTTCTTGCTGGAAAGAGAGTACCTGCATAAAAATAAAATAATGGTGAGTATGTAAATTAATAACAATATTAATAGCGCAAACATTCAACACTCTGTAAAAGCAAAATGAGAAAGCATTATTTGTAGTAGGTGTTACAATCAAACTGTCCTTCCAAATGCTATGTTGTGGTGACACCTCTAAACCTTGCCATACACATTATGTCTTTATTTGCCGAACATGCCAAGCATGCATATGTATGGAATGAACAGGAAGGTTAACGGTTGCTTGGCTGACCGTTTTATCAGGCGTATGGTCATCTTTGCATGAGCCTCGTCATAAATTAAGCGCATCCTCTGGCAGCACAGGGACACGCAGTGTCTTTCATCCCACCATATCATAAACTTCATAGTAACCTGGCGTATTTTCTACATGCAGTTTCACGCTGGGTTCACACTTGAGCGTACTTGATATGCGCGTTTTACGTGCGTTTTTGTCGCGCGTATTACAGCGCGTTTTTGTAAATAGGTAACGCGCGTCGTACGCGCATTCGTGTGTTTGACCACTCTGGTGTCAATCACAATACGCCCCAAAGAAGCTCCTGTACTTCTTTGGGCGTAGGGCGTTTTACAGCGCGTTCGTACGCGCTGTAAAACGCTCAGGTGAGAACCATGCCCATAGGGAAACATGGGTTTTCGCCTGTTGAGCATTTTACAGCGCGTAGGAACGCGCTGTAAAATGCTCAGGTGTGAACCCAGCGTTAAAAAGTACCTGTATACTCAGTCTTCTTTTTTTATCGAGCATATTGATTGAAAACCATGAATATTGTTTTTTGTTAGGGTATCATGACAAATTGCTGACAGATTCCTGACCTTGGGAACTGTCTGTGACAACACTCAATTTTGAAAAGATCTATCCCCCTTTTTGTTTAAGAAACTTGCAGCAATACAAGTAAGACAAATTTTTAACCACTTCAGCCCCCCTAGCTTAAACACCCTTAATGACCAGGCCACTTTTTACAATTCCGCACTACACTACTTTCACCGTTTATTGCTCCGTCATACAACTTACCACCCAAATGAATTTTACCTCCTTTTCTTCTCACTGATTTCATTTGGTGGTATTTCATTGCTGCTGACATTTTTACTTTTTTTGCTATTAATCAAAAATGACCAAAATTTTTGCAAAAAAATGACATTTTTCACTTTCTGTTGTAAATTTTTTTTTAAAAAACTACATTTATATATAAATTTTTCTCTAAATTTATTGTTCTACATGTCTTTGATAAAAAAAGTCCAATAAGTGTATATTTATTGGTTTGGGTAAAAGTTATAGCGTTTACAAACTATGGTGCAAAAAAGTGAATTTCGGCATTTTGAAGCAGCTCTGACTTTCTGAGCACCTGTCATGTTTCTTCAGGTGCTAGAATGTCAGGATAGTATAAATACCCCCAAATGACACCATTTTAGAAGAAGACACCCCAAAGTATTCGCGGAGGGGCATGGTGAGTTCATGTATCATTTCATTTTTTTTCACAAGTTAGCGGAAAATGACACTTTCTGAGAAAAAAAAAAAAAAAGTTTCAATTTCTGCTAACTTCTGGCAAAAAATAAATAAATATCAGACGGACTCACTATGCCCCTCAGTGAATACCTCGGGGTGTCTACTTTCCGAAATGGGGTCATTTGTGGGGTGTGTTTACTGTTCTGGCATTTTGGGCGGGGCTAAATTGTGAGCCGCCATGTAAAACCTAAAGGTACTCGTTGGAATTTGGGCCCCTTTGCGAACCCAGGCTGCAAAAAAGTGTCACTTATGTGGTATCACCGTATTCAGGAGAAGTAGGGCAATGTGTTTTGGGGTGTATTTTTACATATACCCATGTTGGGTGAGAGAAATATCTCTGTAAATTGTCAACTTTGTATAAAAAATTTTAAAAGTTGTTGTTTACAGAGATATTTTTCACACAAAGTATGGGTATATCTAAAAATACACCCCAAAACACATTGCCCTACTTCTCCTGAGTACGGCGATACCACATGTGTGCCACTTTTTTGCAGCCTGGGTGCGCAAAGGGGCCCTAAAACCAATGAGTACCTTTAGGATTTCACAGGGCATTTTTACGCATTTGGATTCCAGACTTCTTCTCACGCTTTAGGGGCCCCTAAAATGCCAGGAGAGTATAAATACCCCACATGTGACCCCATTTTGGAAAGAAGACACCCCAGGGTATTTCGTGAGGGGTATGGTGAGTTCATGTAAAATTTTATTTTTTGTCACAAGTTAGTGGAATATGAGACTTTCTTAAAAAACAAAATTAAAAAAAATATATATATCAATTTCCGCTAACTTGTGCCAAAAAATAAAAATTCTGTGAACTCGCCATGCCCCTCACGGAATACCTTGGGGTGTCTTCTTTCCAAAATGAGGTCACATGTGGGGTATTTATACTGACCTGGCATTTTAGGCCCTAAAGCGTGAGAATCAAATGCGTAAAATGGCCTGTGAAATCCTAAAGGTACTCATTGGTTTTAGGGCCCTTTGCGCACCTTGGCTGCAAAAAGTGTCACTCATGTGGTATCGCCGTATTCAGGAGAAGTAGGGCAATGTGTTTTGGGGTGTATTATTACATATACCCAATGTTGCGTGTGAGAAATATCGCTGTAAATTGTCAACTTTGTATAAATATTTTATTCAAAGTTGTCAATTTACAGAGATATTTCTTCACACAAAGTATGGGTATATGTAAAAATACACCCCAAAACACATTGCCCTACTTCTCCTGAGTACGGCGATACCACATGTGTGCCACTTTTTGCAGCCTAGATGCGAAAGGGCCCTAAAACCAATGAGTACCTTTAGGACAGGGCATTTTTACGCATTTGATTCAGACTTCTTCTCACGCTTTAGGGCCCCTAAATTGCCAGGGCAGTATAAATACCCCACATGTGACCCCATTTTGGAAAGAAGACACCCCAAGGTATTTCTGTGAGGGGCATGGTGAGTTCATGTAAAATTTTATTTTTGGCACAAGTTAGTGGAATATGAGACTTTCTTAAAATCAAATTTCTCAAAATATATAGTCTCACTTTCTGCTAACTTGTGACAAAAAGTTAAAATTCTCATGGACTCGCTATGCCCCTCAGCGAATACCTTGGGGTGTCTTCTTTCCAAAATGAGGTCACATGTGGGGTGTTTGTACTGTTCTGGCATTTTAGGGCGTGAGGCTAAATGCGTAAAGCAGCCATGTAAAACCTAAAGGTACTCGTTGGATTTAGGGCCCTTTGCGCACCTAGGCTGCAAAAAGTGTCACTCATGTGGTATCGCCGTACTCAGGTGAAGTAGGGCAATGTGTTTTGGGGTGTATTATTACATATACCCAATGCTTCGTGTGAGAAATATCTCTGTAAACTGACAACTTTGAATAAATATTTTTATTCAAAGTTGTCAATTTACAGAGATATTTCTTTCACTCAACATGGGTATATGTAAAATACACCCCAAAACACATTGCCCTACTTCTCCTGAGTTCGGCGATACCACATGAGTGACACTTTTGCAGCCAAGATGCGCAAGGGGCCCTAAACCAATGAGTACCTTTAGGATTTCGAAGCCATTTTTACGCATTTTCATTCTCACGCTTTAGGACCCCTAAATTGCCAGGGCAGTATAAATACCCCACATGTGACCCCATTTTGGAAAGAAGACACCCCAAGGTATTCTGTGAGGGGCATGGCGAGTTCATAGAAGAAAATTTTTGGCACAAGTTAGCGGAAATTGCTTTTTATTGTTTTTCTCATAAAGTCTCCTATTCTGCTAACTTTTGACAAAAAGTTAATATTTTACATGGACTCACTATGCACCTCAGCGAATACCTTGGGGTGTCTTCTTTCCAAAATGGGGTCATTTGTGAGGTGTTTGTACTGTTCTGGCATTTTGGGCGGGGCTAAATTGTGAGCAGCCATATAAAACCTAAAGGTACTCGTTGGAATTTGGGCCCTTTGCTACCAGGCTGCAAAAGTGTCACTCATGTGGTATCGCCGTACTCAGGTGAAGTAGAGCAATGTGTTTTGGGGTGTATTTTTACATATACCCATACTTTGTGTGAGAAATATCTCTGTAAATTGACAACTTTGAATAAAAAAATTTAAAAAGTTGTCGTTTACAGTGATATTTCTCACACACAGTATGGGTATATGTAAAAATACACCCCAAGACACATTGCCCTACTTCTCCTGAGTTCGGCGATACCACATGAGTGACACTTTTTTGCAGCCAAGATGCGCAAAGGGGCCCTAAAACCAATGAGTACATTTAGGATTTCACAAGCCATTTTTACGCATTTGGATTCTCACGCTTTAGGACCCCTAAAATGCCAGGACAGTATAAAAACCCCACAAGTGACCCCATTGTGGAAAGAAGACACCCCAAGGTATTCTGTGAGGGGTATGGCGAGTTCACAGAAAAAAAAAATTTGGCACAAGTTAGCGGAAATAGTTTTTTTTTTTTTTTTACAGTCTCATATTCCACTAACTTGTGACAAAAAATAATATTTTACATGAACTCACCATACACCTAACGGAATACCTTGGGGTGTCTTCTTTCCACAATGGGGTCACTTGTGAGGTTTTTGTACTGCTCTGGCATTTGAAGGTCTCCGCAATCATTACACGTATGGCCAGAATTAGGAGTTTCTGCGATTCTCCGTATATTGAGCATACGGGTAATGAGATTTTTTTTCCCGTTCAGCCTCTGGGCTGAAAAAAGAAAAAAAATGAACGGCACAGATTTCCTCATTCGCATCGATCAATGTAGATGAAAAAATCTCTGCCCAAAAATGTGCAAAAAAAAAAAAAAAGGCACAGATTTCCTCATTCGCATCGATCAATGTGGATGAATAAATCTCTGCCAAAAAATGTGCAAAGAAAAAAGTAGTAAGGCCCCATTCACACGTCCGCAAAAATGTCCGCATCTATTCCGCAATTCTGCGGAATAGATGCGGACCCATTCATTGTGAATGGGGCTGGCAGTGATGTGGAGAGCACACTATGCGCTCGCCGCATCAGCATTTGCGGAGCTGTGGCCACAAACTTCCGGGTTTCGGCCACCAAACATCCGGCCGCAGCTCCGCAAAAGATAGAGCATGTCCTATTCTTGTCCGCAATTGCGGACAAGAAAAGGCATTTTCTATATAGTTCTGGCAATGTGCGGATCCGCAAAATGCGGAAAGCACATTGCTGGTGTCCGTGTTTTGCGGATCCGCGGATCCATGGATCTGCAAAACACATACGGACGTCTGAATGAGCCTTACAGGGGGGTAATTAGTGTCAGGGGGTGACATGGGGTGATCGGGGGTTAATCAGGGGTTAATCAGTGACTGGGGTGGGGGGATGGGTGGGGGGTCTGTGTGGTGATTGGTGCACTTATAAAAGTTTCCTTTGGTGGTCCCAAGCAAAGGGACCACCAAAGGAACGATCAGCAAGCATATCAGGCGCTGTTAACAAAACAGCGTCTGATATGCCATTTTTAACTTCTACAGCCTGCCAGCGCACGATCAGCGCTGGCAGGCTGTAGTTTACCTTGTCCCCGACGTGATCCTGTGAACGCGCGCACGCGCGTGCGCGCGTTCACAGGAAATCTCGCCTTTCACGAGATGACGCGCCCGCGCGTCAGAGAGGAATAGACCGACCGCCTGCAGGACGCAATCCTGCGTTAGGCGGTCGGTAAGCGGTTAAATAAACCAAAAACATCAACAAACCATACCATATGTTGCATTATTCCTTTTAGGCCAAACAATGATTCGTGCCTATGGTTATGGTTACATACACAAACCTAAAAAAAATTGCCAGACCGCACGCAAACACAATAGTTCGTATACCTTATTAGTTGATATGTTAAAAACAGTTAAAAAGAGGGTTTGCAAAAAATGCTACATCCTTGGAAGAGGAGAGACACAGACAGGACTGGCAATATTAGCTGTATGTATGTAGGTAAACAAAGAGATTCAACTATGCAAATAAAAGGCTAATCATAAAGTGCAAAGAAAATCACAAGCCTAATACAATGAGCTGCAAGTGGTTATACAAAATCAAATAGAGTTAAAAAATGAGCTGCTACACATACTGTGTCCCACAATCCAAGGGCATCCAAGGGCATCCAAGGGAAATCAAGTACAGTCGTTGGCAAAAGTTTTGAGAATTACATAAATATTGGAAATTGGAAAAGTTGCTGCTTAAGTTTTTATAATAGCAATTTGCATATACTCCAGAATGTTATGAAGAGTGATCAGATGAATTGCATAGTCTTCTATGCCTTCTTTGCCATGAAAATGAACTTAATCCCAAAAAAACCTTTCCACTGCATTTCATTGCTGTCATTAAAGGACCTGCTGAGATCATTTCAGTAATCATCTTGTTAACTCAGGTGAGAATGTTGACGAGCACAAGGCTTGAGATCATTATGTCAGGCTGATTGGGTTAAAATGGCAGACTTGACATGTTAAAAGGAGGGTGATGCTTGAAATCATTGTTCTTCCATTGTTAACCATGGTGACCTGCAAAGAAACGCGTGCAGCCATCATTGCGTTGCATAAAAATGGCTTCACAAGGATATTGTGGTTACTAAGATTGCACCTCAATTAACAATTTAAAGGATCATCAAGAACTTCAAGGAAAGAGGTTCAATTCTTGTTAAGAAGCCTTCAGGGCGTCCAAGAAAGTCCAGCAAGCGCCAGGATCGTCTTCTAAAGTGCCACCAGTGCAGAGCTTGCTCAGGAATGGCAGCAGGCAGGTGTGAGGGCATCTGCACGCACAGTGAGGCGAAGACTTTTGGAAGATGGCCTGGTGTCAAGAAGGGCAGCAAAGAAGCCACTTCTCTCCCAAAAAAACATCAGGGACAGATTGATCTTCTGCAGAAAGTATGGTGAATGGACTGCTGAGGACTGGGGCAAAGTCATATTCTCCGATGAAGCCTCTTTCCGATTGTTTGGGGCCTCTGGAAAAAGGCTTGTCTGGAGAAGAAAAGGTGAGCGCTACCATCAGTCCTGTGTCATGCCAACAGTAAAAGCATCCTGTGACCATTCATGTGTGGGGGTTGTCATGTGTGGGGGTTGCTTCTCATCCAAGGGAGTGGGCTCACTCACAATTTTACGCAAAAACACAGCCATGAATAAAGAATGGTACCAAAACACCCTCCAACAGCAACTTCTTACAACAATCCAACAATAGTTTGGTGAAGAACAATGCATTTTCCAGCACCATGGTGTACCGTGCCATAAGGCAAAAGTGATAACTAAGTGGCTCGGGGACCAAAACGTTGACATTTTGGGCCATGGCCTGGAAACTCCCCAGATATTATCATTACTTTGATCCAAAGAAAGACAAATCAGGCAATCAGAATAACTACTTGGATCAACAACCCATTGACTTCTAAAACCTCTACCCGACCGCCTAACGCAGCGATGCGTCCTGCGGGCCGCTGGGTTATTCCTCATTGACGCGCCGGTGCGTCATCTCGCGAGAGGCGAGATCGTCCGGAGGAACTTTTATTACAGCCTGCCAGTGCTGATCATGCGCTGGCAGGCTGTAGATGTCAGAAAAAAATCGCATATCAGACGCTGATATGTCACCCCCCTGATCACCCCCCGTCACCCCTCCTGTCACTAATCACCCCCCTGTAAGGCTCATTCAGACATCTGTATGTGTTTTGCAGATCCACGGATCCGCAAAACACGGACACCGGCAATGTTTTTTCCACATTTTACGGATCCACACATTGCCAGAACTATATAGAAAATGCCTTTTCTTGTCCGCAATTGCGGACAAGAATAGGACATGCTCTATCTTTTGCGGAGCTGCGGCCTGATGTTTCGGGGCCGAAACCCAGAAGTTCGCGGCCACAGCTCTGCAAATGCTGATGCGGAGAGCACATAGTGTGCTCTCCGCATCACCGCCAGCCCCATTCACACTGAATGGGTCCGCATCTATTCCGAAAAATTGCGGAATAGATGTGGACATTTTTGCAGACGTGTGAATGGGGCCTTATTTCGCAAGCACTCCTATGTCCTTTCCCCTCTCTTTTTTTTTTTTGCACATTTTTGGCAGAGATTTTTTCATCCACATTGATTGATGTGAATGAAGAAATCTGTGCCGTTAATTTTTTTTTTTTCAGCCCAGAGGCTGAACGGAAATTTTTTTTTTCCGTATGCTCAATATGGGAGAATAGCAGAAACTACTAATGCTGGCCATACATGTAATGATTGCGGAGACCCTCAAATGCCAGGGCAGTACAAACACCTCACATGTGACTCCATTTTAGAAAGAAGACACCCCAAGGTATTCCATGAGGGGTATGGTGAGTTCATGTAAAATTTTATTTTTTGTCACAAGTTAGTGGAATATGAGACTTTGTAAGGAAAAAAAAAAAGTTAATTTCCACTAACTTGTGCAAAAAAAAAAATCTTCTATGAACTCGCCATGCCCCTCACAGAATACCTTGGGGTGTCTTATGTCCAAAATGCCCCTTTGCGCACCCAGGCTGCAAAAAAGTGTCACACATGGGGTATCGCCGTACTCAGGAGAAGTAGGGCAATGTGTTTTGGGGTGTATTTTTACATATACCCATGCTGGGTGAGAGAAATATCTCTGTAAGGCTACATGCACACGACCGTTGGTGTTTTGCGGTCCGCAAATCGCGGATCCGCAAAACACGGAAGCTGATCCGCGTTCCGTTCCGCATTTTACGGAACGGAACGCGGCCCATTATAGAAATGCCTAAAACGGACAAGAATAGGACATGCTATATTTTTTTTGTGGGGGCACGGAACGGAGCAACGGATGCGGACAGCACACGGAGTGCTGTCCGCATCTTTTGCGGCCCCATTGAAATGAATGGGTCCGCGGCCGAGCCGCGAAATATGCGGCTTGGATGCGGATCCGAACAACGGTCGTGTGCATGGGGCCTAAATGACAACTTTTTAAATTTTTTTATACAAAGTTGACAATTTACAGAGATAATTCTCTCACCCAGCATGGGTATATGTAAAAAAACAAAACAAAACACATTGCCCTACTTCTTCTGAGTACGGCGATACCACATGTGTGGCACTTTTTTGCAGCCTAGGTGCGTAAAGGGGCGTAAAGTCCAACGAGTACCTTTAGGTTTTACAGGGCTGCTCACAATTTAGCCCCGCCCAAAATGCCAGAACAGTAAACACACCTCACAAATGACCCCATTTCGGAAAGTAGACACCCCAAGTATTCACTGAGGGGCATAGTGAGTTCGTGGGAGATTTTGTTTTTTTTTTTGCCAGAAGTTAGCAGAAATGGAAACTTTATTATTATTTTTTTTCCTCAGAAAGTGTCATTTTCCGCTAACCTGTTAAAAAAAATGAAATCATACATGAACTCACCATGCCCCTCCGCGAATACTTTGGGGAGTTTTCTTTCTAAAATGGTGTCATTTGGGGGGTATTTATACTATCCTGCCATTCTAGCACCTGAAGAAACATGACAGGTGCTCAGAATCAGAAAGTCAGAGCTGCTTCAAAATGCGGAAATTCACTTTTTTGCACCATAGTTTGTAAACGCTATAACTTTTACCCAAACCAATAAATATACACTTATTGCATTTTTTTTATCAAAGACATGTAGAACAATAAATTTAGAGAAAAATTTATATAGAAATTTAGTTTTTTTTAAAAAAATTTACAACAGAAAGCGAAAAATGTTATTTTTTTGCAAAAAGTTCGATGATTTTTTATTAATATCAAAAAAAGTAAAAATGTCAGCAACAATGAAATACCACCAAATGAAAGCTCTATTAGTGAGAAGAAAAGGAGGTAAAATTCATTTGGATGGTAAATTGCATGACCGAGCAATAAACCGTGAAAGTAGTGTAGTTCAGGATTGTAAAAAGTGGTCTGGTCATTAAGGGTGTTTAAGCTAGGGGGGCTGAGGTGGTTAAAAGAGCCCCCCAACCACCTTTTTTGGTATGAAATAAAATTATTAATTAGCAACTATATAGTGCGTTTCAAAACAGGGGTAATTGCAGAAGCCTGGTTGTGTTGGGCAACTGGGGCAGTAAAAACGGGTATTCCTTTCATGTTTGCTACACACCCAGCATAATTTCTGATGACATTTCTGGGTGGCAGGGACGGGGTAAAGGAAATGGTGTTCTGAAAGCCTTCAAATATCATCAGATTTGAAGGCTTGTCCAGGTGCGAGGGACACGAACAGGAGACTCTCAACTACCTTCTCCTGGAACTCGAGGAAGCAGAGGGTTCCTTGGGCCCTTTTAAATAAAACAAAACTTTTATAAGTAGCAATCTGAATGAGGTAGATTGCTACCTTTTTATACCAGGCCCTGCTTTTTTCACTTCACCTGGTAGGGTTGAAGCTCCTGGTCCTGGAGGTCTACACCTCCCATAAATTTGTTATAGTCTTTCACACAGACCAGTTTGTGTTTGTCAGCAGTAGCCACCCCTCTCCCTAACTGCCACTGTGCTGAGCATGTAGACATCCTTCCTGTCCTTCCACTTCACTGCAATCAGCTGTTTACTTGCAAGGGCGAAGGATGCTCCTCTCTTTAAACGTTTGGACACCAGCGGTTGCAGGTATCTCACTCTGTTTTTACGGACTGTCCCATAATCCCCTGTAATTGCAGCATGGAGGGATTTAAAAAGGGGTATACTGGTGTGAAAGTTATCGGTATAGAAGTGGTACCCTTGGTCTCGGAATGGCACCAATAGGTCCGACATAATTTTGCCTGATGTCCCAATAATTTGGGGGCAGCCTGGGGGGGGGGGGCTAAATTGGTGGTCTCTATCCTTATATACAGACAGACCACAGGTGTAGCTTGTTATGCTTTTGCAGAACTTAAATAATTTTACCCCATATCTGGCACACTTGGAGGGAATAAAAGGCGGCCTTTAAAACTAAAAAGGGATTCATTAACAGATACATTCTTATCGGGGTATATAATTTTAAGAATGAATCTCTAAAGAGGGAAATAAGGGGTCTCAAATTTTTTAGCTGGTCATAGGCTGGGTCAGTTCTGGGGAGGACTCTTGATAATTGTCAGAAAAATGCATAAACCTCATTAGGGCTTCATAGCAATTTTAGGACATAACTGCTGCAAACATAGGGGTTGAGTGGACAGTACTGGACGGATGGCTTTTTTATTTCTATTTTTTGCAATGCCCATATTAAGGGTAAGGCCCAAATTAGTTTTTTATTTCAGGGACACTTGTGGGGGTCCACCTTTTTAAGTAAATAGATATGGGCTTTTGTACAGCAAACTGTGTAGCATACAGATTAGTTTGCTGTACAATTAATTCCAAGCCTTCGTCCAAAAATGGAAAAAATCATAAGGGATAAAATCTGTGACTTCCACATTACTTTGGGAAGAAGGTAAAAATTGGGGTACTTGGGTGGAAAATAAAGTTGCAGGATCCCATGTAGTGGAAGGCACAGGAACGCTGGGTGGTGAATGTGATGAGATGGCGACTTCTACCACCATAGGGCTATGGGGATGGAAAGAGAGCTAAAGTCACTGCTATCTGAATAAATTTCCTCCTCTGAAACAGTGTCAATTTCAATGTCGGAACTGTCGGAGCATATGCCTCAAACCCATTTTTTTAATTATTAGAAAGCCCAGTAGAGAAAAAAATAAATAAATAAAAAATAATAAATATATTTATATATATATATTTTTTTTTGTGGGGAATCGCTCTGGCAGACAGGCTTGTGGACGCAATATAGAGGCAAAGTACACAGTTCTTAAATCAAGCAGTAGTGTTTTATTCACACTCAGCAAAATCACAGTCCTGGTGCTTGTTCACACACAGCAAAACAAAAACACAGGAAAATTTCACCTATAAGATTTAGGTATTAGTTCACACCCGGCTGACAGCTCAGCCACAGAAAAGTCCAGGTGCAGGCTTCCATGCAGTCTGTACGCCTGCTTGCAGACTTACTTGTAAATTTTGTGTTTATTGAAAATAAAGGTGCTTGCAGATTTCCACTCCCAGCACTGAGAGCTCCACAGCGTCACTGGCAGATGGAGGATATTCCACCCAGCTGCTAGTGCTGGCTGCCTTTTAAAGCCTGCCAAAACCCAGCCTGGAACGTGGGGAGTAGTCACCCACCCAGCACTTTGACTACTCCCAGTAAGAGCCGGCCCAGATCGGCTTTACAGCCATACTATCAAGGTGTCAAACAGCACTATCTGCTGCTGACACACAAAACAGGCTCTTACCTCACCGAGGCCAGGAACCACGGTGACACGTATCTTCCGTCAATGACGGATCCTTGCACTTTCCTACATACTTCCCCCCTTTGTTCAACCCTGAGGGGGTGAACACATGTGAGGCAGTGTACGCGGGACAGGGCATCCGCATTTCCCTGCAAGCGGCCTGCCCTGTGTTCCACTGAGAACTTACCCTGGGTTCAGACCTGAGCGTTCTTGTGATTAACTACTGTGGTGTCAATCACAAAACGCGCGACAAACGCCCCAAAAAAAGCTCAAGTACTTGTTTATGCGTCTGGCGTTTTACAGCGCGTTCAAACGCGCTGTAAAACGCTCAAGTGAGAACCAGGGCCATAGGAAAGCATTGGCTTTCATGTGTTGAGCGTTTTACAGCGCATTTGAACGCGCTGTAAAACGCTCAGGTGTGAACTTAGGGTCAAAGTTCTGTAAGGACAGGAATAGTGTTGAGCGAACAGTTCGAGAATAGTTCGGGTTCGTACCTAATTTTGGGGTGTTCGGGACACGGACCCAAACCCTAACATTTTCAAAAAAGTTCGGGTTTGGGTTCGTTGTTCGGCGATTTCTTCCCGCTTTCTGAAGGGCTGCACAGCAGCCAATCAGCTAGCGTTTTACTTCTTGCCCTAAGAGCCCATCACAGCCATGCCAACTAATGGCATGGCTGTGATTGGCCAAGTGCAGCATGTGACCCAGCCTCTATTTAAGCTGGAGTCACGTAGCGCCGCACGTCACACTGCTCTGATTGGTGTAGGGCAGTGTTCCTCAATTCCAGTCCTCAGGGCTCACCTGCGGGTCATGTTTTCAGGATTTCCTTAGTATTTAGCAGGTGATATAATTAGTGTCAGTGCATCAGGACTCCACCTCAGGTACTCATTCTGTGGGATATTCTCAAATCATGACCTGTAGGTGGGCCCTGAGGACTGGAGTTGAGAAACACTGGTGTAGGGAGAGGACACAGCTGCTGTGAGGGCGAGATTAGGCAGGGAAAAGTCAGCAAAAGCACCTAATGAAGTGATCGATCTACAGCTCTGAATGATTCAACTTCTGCTAGATACTTGCTCACTGGTTTTTAGGCTGCACAGAGCATTTTTCTGTCACTTTTTTTCTGGGGTGATCGGCGGCCATTTTGTGACTTGTGGTGCACCAGAACAATAACAAATAATCTGAAGGGACGTTAAGAACAAAAAACAAAAAATCTTTATTGTAATTTGCTATACTAAAATATGAATTAAGGTCTACATACAAAGGTAGGTGCTGTAGTCTAAACTGGCAATAAAGTGCAGTAGTGTACTGCACACAGATCGTTAAGTGTGCAGGATGTGTGCACTATACTGCTGGTATCAACCAGATAAATGCCAGTACACCAGACTGGCCAAAACCTATATGACAACTATCCACACACGATTGTTGGCTGGGCTAACAGATACTCAAATTGTGACAAGGGTTGTGTCTCATCAGTATCATGATAGTAATAGATCGCCACCAACAAGTAGCTCCCTCTAAGGTAAAGAGGAACTAGCTACAGCAAGAGGATACTCAATAGCACCCCCTGCACCTAACCATCTGTGTGCAGTACACTACTGCACTTTATTGCCAGTTTAGACTACAGCACCTACCTTTGTATGTAGACCTTAATTCATATTTTAGTATAGCAAATTACAATAAAGATTTTTTGTTTTTTGTTCTTAACGTCCCTTCAGATTATTTGTTATTGATATTATAGGGGACGTGTACCTTCCTATAGTTTGACTTATTTCCAGTGCACCAGAACAAGCTGCCACCAAGTCTATCAATCCATCAATACAATTTTTTTTTTTTTACTATATCCTACATCAGGGGCTTGGCTGTGCTAATTGTCACCCCTAGAAACTCAGGATAGCAGTTTCTATATTTTATTAAGGGGTTAAATACAATTGCCAAAATACCAATCCCCTAAATGTGGTGTTCCAGCTTTGGCTAGCCAAGTATAATACTGTCTGCTGTCTGGCAAAGGATAGATTATTTTCTGTGGTGAAATTCAATTGCCAAAATAGCAATCCCCTAAATCTGGTGTCCCAGCACTGGCTGGCAAACTATAATAGTGTCCGCCAAAACATATATTTTGTTCTGGGGTGAAATTCAATTACCAAAATAGCAATACCATAAATCAGTGGTTTCAGCTGTGGCTGGCAAAGTATAATAGTGTCCGCCAAAACATATATTTTGTTCTGGGGTGAAATTCATTTGACAAAATAGCAATACCCTGAATCTGGTGTCCCAGCTGTTGCAGGCCAAGTGTTAATCTGTCCGTAAAAGGGTATATTTTGTTCTGGGGTGAAATTCAATTGCCAAAATAGCAATACCCTGAATCTGGTGTCCCAGCTGTTGCAGGCCAAGTGTTAATCTGTCCGTAAAAGGGTATATTACACTCAAGGTGTATATACAAGTGCTGAGAGGGTCATCCTCATTAACTTCACACGCTACCGTGCATCTCCCATTGGATTTCTGTCCGTTAAAGGGTATATTACACAAAGTGTTAAAATACAATTGCCTAAATACTAGCCCTACAATAGATATTCCCCTAAATCAGTGGTTACTGCTATGCCTGGATTAGTGTAATACGGTACATAAATAAATAGGCAGATATTGTTACCGTTCACCAAGCACCACAATAAGAAAAAAAATATTTGGCCCAATGTATTGATTTCAAATTCAGGCCTTTTTTTACAGGCACCTAACACTATCTGACTATTTATTTATGTACCGTATTACACTAATCCAGGCCAAAAAAAGGCCTGAATTCGAAATCAATACATTGGGCCAAATATATTTTTTTCTTATTGTGGTGCTTGGTGAACGGTAACAATGAGGAAAACATCTAGTAAGGGACGCGGACGCGGTCGTGGTGGTGTTAGTGGAAACTCTGGTGCTGGGAGAGGACGTGGCCATTCTGCCACAGCCACACGTCCTAGGGAACCAACTACCTCAGGTTCCAATACCTGCCAGAATTTACAGCGATATTTGGTGGGGCCCAATACCATTCTAAGGATGGTAAGGCTTGAGCAGGTACAGGCGTTAGTCTATTGGGTGGCCGACAGTGCATCCAGCACGTTCACAACATTATCTCCCACCCAGTCTTCTGCAGAAAGCGCACAGGTGGCGCCTGAAAATCAAGCCCATCAGTCTGTCACATCACCCCCATGCATATCAGGGAAACTGTCTGAGCCTAAAGTTATGCAGCAGTCTCTTATGCTGTTTGAAGACTCTGCTGGCAGGGTTTTCCAAGGGAATCCACCTAGCCCTTCCCCAGTGGTGGAAGACATAGAATGCACTGATGCACAACCACTGATGTTTCCTGATGATGAGGACATGGGAATAACACCTCATCGGAGTCCGCACGTCTCTGATGATGACGAAACACAGGTGCCAACTGCTGCGTCTTTCTGCAGTGTGCAGACCGAACAGGAGGTCAGGGAGGAAGACTGTGTGGAAGACGATGCAGGGGACGATGAGGTCCTAGACCCCACATGGAATGAAGGTCATGCCATTGACTTTCATAGTTCAGAGGAAGAGGCAGTGGTGAGACCGAGCCAACAGCGTAGCAAAAGAGGGAGCAGGGGGCAAAAGCAGACCAGCCGCCGCCAAGAGAGTTCGCCTGCTACTGGCCACCGCCACCAGGGACCGAGCACCCCAAAGGCAGCTTCAGGGAGTTCCCTGGCATGGCACTTCTTTAAACAATCTGCTGACGACAAGACCCGAGTGGTTTGCACGCTGTGACATCAGAGCCTGAAGAGAGGCATTAACGTTCTGAACCTTAGCACAACCTGCATGACCAGGCATCTACATGCAAAGCATGAACTACAGTGAATTAAACACCTTAAAAGCAAGGAACTCACTCTGGCTCCACCTGCTCCCTCTTCTTGGGAACTCTCTCCTCTGTCTGGGTGCTGGGGCCGAAATAACTGAAAGTGGCCTTCTCCAGTGGTGGGTGATATAACACCTTATTCCTTGCTGTGGGACCTATCTCCTCTGTCTGGGTGCTGGGGCCGAAATAACTGAAAGTGGCCTTCTCAAGTGGTGGGTGATATAATGCCTTATTCCTTGCTATGGGACCTCTCTCCTCTGTCTGGGTGCTGGGGCCGAAATAACTGAAAGTGGCCTTCTCCAGGGGTGGGTGATATAACGCCTTATTCCTTGCTGTGGGACCTATCTCCTCTGTCTGGGTGCTGGGGCCGAAATAACTGAAAGTGGCCTTTTTCAGTGGTGGGTGATATAATGCCTTATTCCTTGCTGTGGGACCTCTCTCCTCTGTCTGGGTGCTGGGGCCGAAATAACTGAAAGTGGCTTTCTCCAGTGGTGGGTGATATGACGCATGATTCCTTACTGTGGGACCACTCTCCTCTGTCTGGGTGCTGGGCTTAAATAACTGAAAGTGGCCTTCTCCAGTGGTATGTCATATGATGCCTTATTCCTTGCTGTGGGACCTCTCTCCTCTGTCTGGGTGCTGGGGCCGAAATAACTGAAAGCGGCCTTCTCCAGTGGTGGGTGATATGACGCATGATTCCTTACTGTGGGACCTCTCTCATCTGTCCAGGTGCTGGGGCCGAAATAACTGAAAGTGGCCTTCTCCAATGGTGGGTGATATAACGCCTTATTCCTTGCTGTGGGACCTATCTCCAATGTCTGGGTGCTGGGGCCGAAATAACTGAAAGTGGCCTTCTCAAGTGGTGGGTGATATAATGCCTTATTCCTTGCTGTGGGACCTCTCTCCTCTGTCTGGGTGCTGGGGCCGAAATAACTGAAAGTGGCCTTCTCCAGTGGTGGGTGATATAACGCCTTATTCCTTGCTGTGGGACCTATCTCCTCTGTCTGGGTGCTGGGGCCGAAATAACTGAAAGTGGCCTTTTCCAGTGGTGGGTGATATAATGCCTTATTCCTTGCTGTGGGACCTCTCTCCTCTGTCTGGGTGCTGGGGCCGAAATAACTGAAAGTGGCCTTCTCCAGTGGTGGGTGATATGACGCATGATTCCTTGCTGTGAGACCTCTCTCATCTGTCCGGGTGCTGGGGCCGAAATAACTGAAAGTGGCTTTCTCCAGTGGTGGGTGATATGACGCATGATTCCTTACTGTGGGACCACTCTCTTCTGTCTGGGTGCTGGGCCTAAATAACTGAAAGTGGCCTTCTCCAGTGGTATGTCATATGATGCCTTATTCCTTGCTGTGGGACCTCTCTCCTCTGTCTGGGTGCTGGGGCCGAAATAACTGAAAGCGGCCTTCTCCAGTGGTGGGTGATATGACGCATGATTCCTTACTGTGGGACCTATCTCCTCTGTCTGGGTGCTGGGGCCGAAATAACTGAAAGTGGCCTTCTCAAGTGGTGGGTGATATAATGCCTTATTCCTTGCTGTGGGACCTCTCTCCTCTGTCTGGGTGCTGGGGCCGAAATAACTGAAAGTGGCCTTCTCCAGTGGTGGGTGATATAACGCCTTATTCCTTGCTGTGGGACCTATCTCCTCTGTCTGGGTGCTGGGGCCGAAATAACTGAAAGTGGCCTTTTCCAGTGGTGGGTGATATAATGCCTTATTCCTTGCTGTGGGACCTCTCTCCTCTGTCTGGGTGCTGGGGCCGAAATAACTGAAAGTGGCCTTCTCCAGTGGTGGGTGATATGACGCATGATTCCTTACTGTGGGACCTCTCTCCTCTGTCTGGGTGCTGGGCCTAAATAACTGAAAGCGGCCTTCTCCAGTGGTATGTCATATGATGCCTTATTCCTTGCTGTGGGACCTCTCTCCTCTGTCTGGGTGCTGGGGCCGAAATAACTGAAAGGGGCCTTCTCCAGTGGTGGGTGATATAACGCCTTATTCCATGCTGTGGGACCTCTCTCCTCTGTCTAAGTGCTGGGGCCGAAATAAATGAAAGTGGCCTTCTCCAGTGGTGGGAGATATGACGCATGATTCCTTGCTGTGGGACCTCTCTCCTCTGTCTGGATACTGGGCCTAAATAACTGAAAGTGTCCTTCTCCAGTGGTGGGTGATATGACGCATGAATTCTTGCTGTGGGACCTCTCTCATCTGTCCGGGTGCTGGGGCCGAAATAACTGAAAGTGGCCTTCTCCAATGGTTGGTGATATATGACGCCTTATTCCTTGCTGTGGGACCTCTCTCCTCTGTCTGGGTGATGGGGCCAAAATAACTGAAAGTGGCCTTCTCCAGTGGTGGGAGATATGACGCATGATTCCTTGCTGTGGTACCTCTCTCCTCTGTCTGGGTGCTGGGCCTAAATAACTGAAAGTGGCCTTCTCCAGTGTTGGGTCATATGACGCCTTATTCCTTGCTGTGGGACCTCTCTCATCTGTTTGGGTGCTGGGACCGAAATAACTGAAAGTGTCCTTCTCCAGTGGTGGGTGATATGACGCATGATTCCTTGCTGTGGGACCTCTCTCCTCTGTCTGGGTGCTGGGCCTAAATAACTGAAAGTGGCCTTCTCCAGTGTTGGGTCATATGACGCCTTATTCCTTGCTGTGGGACCTCTCTCCTCTGTCTGGGTCCTGGGACCGAAATAACTGAAAGTGTCCTTCTCCAGTGGTGGGTGATATGACGCATGATTCCTTACTGTGGGACCTCTCTCATCTGTCCGGGTGCTGGGGCCGAAATAACTGAAAGTGGCCTTCTCCAATGGTGGATGATATATAACACCTTATTCCTTGCTGTGGGACCTATCTCCTCTGTCTGGGTGCTGGGGCCGAAATAACTGAAAGTGGCCTTCTCAAGTGGTGGGTGATATAATGCCTTATTCCTTGCTATGGGACCTCTCTCCTCTGTCTGGGTGCTGGGGCCGAAATAACTGAAAGTGGCCTTCTCCAGTGGTGGGTGATATGACGCATGATTCCTTGCTGTGGGACCTCTCTCATCTGTCCAAGGGGGTGGGGCCGAAATAAATGAAAGTGGCTTTCTCCAGTGGTGGGTGATATGACGCATGATTCCTTACTGTGGGACCACTCTCCTCTGTCTGGGTGCTGGGCCAAAATAACTGAAAGTGGCCTTCTCCAGTGGTATGTCATATGATGCCTTATTCCTTTCTGTGGGACCTCTCTCCTCTGTCTGGGTGCTGGGGCCGAAATAACTGAAAGCGGCCTTCTCCAGTGGTGGGTGATATGACGCATGATTCCTTACTGTGGGACCTCTCTCATCTGTCCAGGTGCTGGGGCCGAAATAACTGAAAGTGGCCTTCTCCAATGGTGGGTGATATAACGCCTTATTCCTTGCTGTGGGACCTATCTCCTCTGTCTGGGTGCTGGGGCCGAAATAACTGAAAGTGGCCTTCTCAAGTGGTGGGTGATATAATGCCTTATTCCTTGCTGTGGGACCGCTCTCCTCTGTCTGGGTGCTGGGGCCGAAATAACTGAAAGTGGCCTTCTCCAGTGGTGGGTGATATAACGCCATATTCCTTGCTGTGGGACCTATTTCCTCTGTCTGGGTGCTGGGGCCGAAATGACTGAAAGTGGCCTTTTCCAGTGGTGGGTGATATAATGCCTTATTCCTTGCTGTGGGACCTCTCTCCTCTGTCTGGGTGCTGGGGCCGAAATAACTGAAAGTGGCCTTCTCCAGTGGTGGGTGATATGACGCATGATTCCTTGCTGTGGGACCTCTCTCATTTGTCTGGGTGCTGGGGCCGAAATAACTGAAAGTGGCTTTCTCCAGTGGTGAGTGATATGACGCATGATTCCTTACTGTGGGACCTCTCTCCTCTGTCTGGGTGCTGGGCCTAAATAACTGAAAGTGGCCTTCTCCAGTGGTATGTGATATGATGCCTTATTCCTTGCTGTGGGACCTCTCTCCTCTGTCTGGGTGCTGGGGCCGAAATAAC
This sequence comes from Bufotes viridis, assembly GCA_033119425.1. Lineage (NCBI taxonomy): Eukaryota > Metazoa > Chordata > Amphibia > Anura > Bufonidae > Bufotes > Bufotes viridis. The sequence continues at coordinate 128,396,593 of CM065594.1, forward strand.
TGAAAGCGGCCTTCTCCAGTGGTGGGTGATATAACGCCTTATTCATTGCTGTGGGACCTCTCTCCTCTGTCTAAGTGCTGGGGCCGAAATAAATGAAAGTGGACTTCTCCAGTGGTGGGAGATATGACGCATGATTCCTTGCTGTGGGACCTCTCTCCTCTGTCTGGATGCTGGGCCTAAATAACTGAAAGTGTCCTTCTCCAGTGGTGGGTGATATGACGCATGATTCCTTGCTGTGGGACCTCTCTCATCTGTCCGGGTGCTGGGGCCGAAATAACTGAAAGTGGCCTTCTCCAATGGTGGGTGATATATAACGCCTTATTCCTTGCTGTGGGACCTCTCTCCTCTGTCTGGGTGATGGGGCCAAAATAACTGAAAGTGGCCTTCTCCAGTGGTGGGAGATATGACGCATGATTCCTTGCTGTGGGACCTCTCTCCTCTGTCTGGCTGATGGGGCCAAAATAACTGAAAGTGGCCTTCTCCAGTGGTGGGAGATATGACGCATGATTCCTTGCTGTGGGACCTCTCTCCTCTGTCTGGGTGATGGGGCCGAAATACCTGAAAGTGGCCTGCTCCAGTGGTGGGAGATATGACGCATGATTCCTTGCTGTGGTACCTCTCTCCTCTGTCTGGGTGCTGGGGCCGAAATAACTGAAAGTGTCCTTCTCCAGTGGTGGGTGATATGACGCATGATTCCTTGCTGTGGGACCTCTCTCATCTGTCCGGGTGCTGGGGCCGAAATAACTGAAAGTGGCCTTCTCCAATGGTGGGTGATATATAACACCTTATTCCTTGCTGTGGGACCTATCTCCTCTGTCTGGGTGCTGGGGCCGAAATAACTGAAAGTGGCCTTCTCAAGTGGTGGGTGATATAATGCCTTATTCCTTGCTATGGGACCTCTCTCCTCTGTCTGGGTGCTGGGGCCGAAATAACTGAAAGTGGCCTTCTCCAGTGGTGGGAGATATAACGCCTTATTCCTTGCTGTGGGACCTATCTCCTCTGTCTGGGTGCTGGGGCCGAAATAACTGAAAGTGGCCTTCTCCAGTGGTGGGTGATATGACGCATGATTCCTTGCTGTGGGACCTCTCTCATCTGTCCGGGTGCTGGGGCCGAAATAACTTAAAGTGGCTTTCTCCAGTGGTGGGTGATATGACGCATGATTCCTTACTGTGGGACCACTCTCCTCTGTCTGGGTGCTGGGCCTAAATAACTGAAAGTGGCCTTCTCCAGTGGTATGTCATATGATGCCTTATTCCTTGCTGTGGGACCTCTCTCCTCTGTCTGGGTGCTGGGGCCGAAATAACTGAAAGCGGCCTTCTCCAGTGGTGGGTGATATGACGCATGATTCCTTACTGTGGGACCTCTCTCATCTGTCCAGGTGCTGGGGCCGAAATAACTGAAAGTGGCCTTCTCCAATGGTGGGTGATATAACGCCTTATTCCTTGCTGTGGGACCTATCTACTCTGTCTGGGTGCTGGGGCCGAAATAATTGAAAGTGGCCTTCTCAAGTGGTGGGTGATATAATGCCTTATTCCTTGCTGTGGGACCTCTCTCCTCTGTCTGGGTGCTGGGGCCGAAATAACTGAAAGTGGCCTTCTCCAGTGGTGGGTGATATAACGCCTTATTCCTTGCTGTGGGACCTATTTCCTCTGTCTGGGTGCTGGGGCCGAAATAACTGAAAGTGGCCTTTTCCAGTGGTGGGTGATATAATGCCTTATTCCTTGCTGTGGGACCTCTCTCCTCTGTCTGGGTGCTGGGGCCGAAATAACTGAAAGTGGCCTTCTCCAGTGGTGGGTGATATGACGCATGATTCCTTGCTGTGGGACCTCTCTCATCTGTCTGGGTGCTGGGGCCGAAATAACTGAAAGTGGCTTTCTCCAGTGGTGGGTGATATGACGCATGATTCCTTTCTGTGGGACCTCTCTCCTCTGTCTGGGTGCTGGGCCTAAATAACTGAAAGTGGCCTTCTCCAGTGGTATGTCATATGATGCCTTATTCCTTGCTGTGGGACCTCTCTCCTCTGTCTGGGTGCTGGGGCCGAAATAACTGAAAGCGACCTTCTCCAGTGGTGGGTGATATAACGCCTTATTCCTTGCTGTGGGACCTCTCTCCTCTGTCTGGATGCTGGGCCTAAATAACTGAAAGTGGCCTTCTCCAGTGGTGGGTGATATGACGCATGATTCCTTGCTGTGGGACCTCTCTCATCTGTCCGGGTGCTGGGGCCGAAATAACTGAAAGTGGCCTTCTCCAATGGTGGGTGATATATAACGCCTTATTCCTTGCTGTGGGACCTCTCTCCTCTGTCTGGGTGATGGGGCCAAAATAACTGAAAGTGGCCTTCTCCAGTGGTGGGAGATATGGCGCATGATTCCTTGCTGTGGTACCTCTCTCCTCTGTCTGGGTGCTGGGGCCGAAATAACTGAAAGTGTCCTTCTCCAGTGGTGGGTGATATGACGCATGATTCCTTGCTGTGGGACCTCTCTCCTCTGTCTGGGTGCTGGGCCTAAATAACTGAAAGTGGCCTTCTCCAGTGTTGGGTCATATGACGCCTTATTCCTTGCTGTGGGACCTCTCTCATCTGTCTGGGTGCTGGGACCGAAATAACTGAAAGTGGCCTTCTCCAGTGGTGGGTGATATGACGCATGATTCCTTGCTGTGGTACCTCTCTCCTCTGTCTGGGTGCTGGGGCCAAAATAACTGAAAGTGTGCTTCTCCAGTGGTGGGTGATATGACGCATGATTCCTTACTGTGGGACCTCTCTTATCTGTCCGGGTGCTGGGGCCGAAATAACTGAAAGTGGCCTTCTCCAATGGTGGGTGATATAACGCCTTATTCCTTGCTGTGGGACCTCTCTCCTCTGTCTGGGTGATGGGGCCAAAATAACTGAAAGTGGCCTTCTCCAGTGGTGGGTGATATGACGCATGATTCCTTGCTGTGGGACCTCTCTCCTCTGTCTGGGTGCTGGGGCCGAAATAACTGAAAGTGGCTTTCTCCAGTGGTGGGTGATATGACGCATGATTCCTTACTGTGGGACCTCTCTCCTCTGTCTGGGTGCTGGGCCTAAATAACTGAAAGTTGCCTTCTCCAGTGGTATGTCATATGATGCCTTATTCCTTGCTGTGGGACCTCTCTCCTCTGTCTGGGTGCTGGGGCCGAAATAACTGAAAGCGGCCTTCTCCAGTGGTGGGTGATATAATGCCTTATTCCTTGCTGTGGGACCTCTCTCCTCTGTCTAAGTGCTGGGGCCGAAATAAATGAATATGGCCTTCTCCAGTGGTGGCAGATATGACGCATGATTCCTTGTTGTGGGACCTCTCTCCTCTGTCTGGATGCTGGGCCTAAATAACTGAAAGTGGCCTTCTCCAGTGGTGGGTCATATAATGCGTTATTCCTTGCTGTGAGACCTCTCTCCTCTGTCTGGGTGCTGGGGCCGAAATAACTGAAAGTGGCCTTCTCCAGTGGTGGGTGATATGACGCATGATTCCTTGCTGTGGGACCTCTCTCATCTGTCCGGGTGCTGGGGCCGAAATAACTGAAAGTGGCCTTCTCCAATGGTGGGTGATATAACGCCTTATTCCTTGCTGTGGGACCTCTCTCCTCTGTCTGGGTGATGGGGCCGAAATACCTGAAAGTGGCCTGCTCCAGTGGTGGGAGATATGACGCATGATTCCTTGCTGTGGTACCTCTCTCCTCTGTCTGGGTGCTGGGGCCGAAATAACTGAAAGTGTCCTTCTCCAGTGGTGGGTGATATGACGCATGATTCCTTACTGTGGGACCTCTCTCATCTGTCCGGGTGCTGGGGCCGAAATAACTGAAAGTGGCCTTCTCCAATGGTGGGTGATATATAACGCCTTATTCCTTGCTGTGGGACCTCTCTCCTCTGTCTGGGTGATGGGGCCAAAATAACTGAAAGTGGCCTTCTCCAGTGGTGGGAGATATGACGCATGATTCCTTGCTGTGGTACCTCTCTCCTCTGTCTGGGTGCTGGGGCCGAAATAACTGAAAGTGTCCTTCTCCAGTGGTGGGTGATATGACGCATGATTCCTTGCTGTGGGACCTCTCTCCTCTGTCTGGGTGATGGGGCCTAAATAACTGAAAGTGGCCTTCTCCAGTGTTGGGTCATATGACGCCTTATTCCTTGCTGTGGGACCTCTCTCCTCTGTCTAAGTGCTGGGGCCGAAATAAATGAATATGGCCTTCTCCAGTGGTGGCAGATATGACGCATGATTCCTTGTTGTGGGACCTCTCTCCTCTGTCTGGATGCTGGGCCTAAATAACTGAAAGTGGCCTTCTCCAGTGGTGGGTCATATAATGCGTTATTCCTTGCTGTGAGACCTCTCTCCTCTGTCTGGGTGCTGGGGCCGAAATAACTGAAAGTGGCCTTCTCCAGTGGTGGGTGATATGACGCATGATTCCTTGCTGTGGGACCTCTCTCATCTGTCCGGGTGCTGGGGCCGAAATAACTGAAAGTGGCCTTCTCCAATGGTGGGTGATATAACGCCTTATTCCTTGCTGTGGGACCTCTCTCCTCTGTCTGGGTGATGGGGCCGAAATACCTGAAAGTGGCCTGCTCCAGTGGTGGGAGATATGACGCATGATTCCTTGCTGTGGTACCTCTCTCCTCTGTCTGGGTGCTGGGGCCGAAATAACTGAAAGTGTCCTTCTCCAGTGGTGGGTGATATGACGCATGATTCCTTACTGTGGGACCTCTCTCATCTGTCCGGGTGCTGGGGCCGAAATAACTGAAAGTGGCCTTCTCCAATGGTGGGTGATATATAACGCCTTATTCCTTGCTGTGGGACCTCTCTCCTCTGTCTGGGTGATGGGGCCAAAATAACTGAAAGTGGCCTTCTCCAGTGGTGGGAGATATGACGCATGATTCCTTGCTGTGGTACCTCTCTCCTCTGTCTGGGTGCTGGGGCCGAAATAACTGAAAGTGTCCTTCTCCAGTGGTGGGTGATATGACGCATGATTCCTTGCTGTGGGACCTCTCTCCTCTGTCTGGGTGATGGGGCCTAAATAACTGAAAGTGGCCTTCTCCAGTGTTGGGTCATATGACGCCTTATTCCTTGCTGTGGGACCTCTCTCATCTGTCTGGGTGCTGGGGCCGAAATAACTGAAAGTGGCCTTCTCCAGTGGTGGGTGATATGACGCATGATTCCTTGCTGTGGGACCTCTCTCCTCTATCTGGGTGCTGGGGCCGAAATAACTGAAAGTGGCCTTCTCCAGTGGTGGGTGATATGACGCATGATTCCTTGCTGTGGGACCTCTCTCCTCTGTCTGGGTGCTGGGCCTAAATAACTGAAAGTGGCCTTCTCCAGTGGTGGGTCATATAACGCGTTATTCCTTGCTGTGAGACCTCTCTCCTCTGTCTGGGTGCTGGGGCCGAAATAACTGAAAGTGGCCTTCTCCAGTGGTGGGTGATATGACGCATGATTCCTTGCTGTGGGACCTCTCACCTCTGTCTGGGTGCTGGGCCGAAATAACTGAAAGTGGCGTTCTCCAGTGGTGGGTGATATGACGCATGATTCCTTGCTGTGGGACCTCTTTCCTCTGACTGGGTGCTGGGGCCGAAATAACTGAAAGTGGCCTTCTCCAGTGGTGGGTGATATAACGCCTTATTCCTTGCTGTGGGACCTCTCTCCTCTGTCTAAGTGCTGGGGCCGAAATAACTGAAAGTGGCCTTCTCCAGTGGTGGCTGATATGACGCATGATTCCTTGCTGTGGGACCTCTCTCCTCTGTCTGGGTGCTGGGCCTTAATAACTGAAAGTGGCCTTCTCCAGTGGTGGGTCATATATCGCATTATTCCTTTCTGTGAGACCTCTCTCCTCTGTCTGGGTGCTGGGGCCGAAATAACTGAAAGTGGCCTTCTCCAGTGGTGGGTGATATGACGCATGATTCCTTGCTGTGGGACCTCTCTCATCTGTCCGGGTGCTGGGGCCGAAATAACTGAAAGTGGCCTTCTCCAGTGGTGGGTGATATGACGCATGATTCCTTACTGTGGGACCTCTCTCCTCTGTCTGGGTGCTGGGCCTAAATAACTGAAAGTGGCGTTCTCCAGTGGTGGGTGATATGACGCATGATTCCTTGCTGTGGGACCTCTCTCCTCTGACTGGGTGCTGGGGCCGAAATAACTGAAAGCGGCCTTCTCCAGTGGTGGGTGATATAACGCCTTATTCCTTGCTGTGGGACCTCTCTCCTCTATCTGGGTGCTGGGGCCGAAATAACTGAAAGTGGCCTTCTCCAGTGGTGGGTGATATGACGCATGATTCCTTGCTGTGGGACCTCTCTCCTCTGTCTGGGTGCTGGGCCTAAATAACTGAAAGTCGCCTTCTCCAGTGGTGGGTGATATGACGCATGATTCCTTGCTGTGGGACTTCTCTCCTCTCTCTGGGTGCTGGGACTAAATAACTGAAAGTGGTCTTCTCCAGTCGTGGGTCATATGACGCCTTATTCCTTGCTGTGTGACCTCTCTCCTCTGTCTGGGTACTGGGGCAGGCCGAAATAACTGAAAGTGGCCTTCTCCAGTGGTGGGTGATATAACGCATGATTCCTTGCTGTGGGACCTCTCTCCTCTGTCCTGGTGCTGATGCCGAAATAACTGAAAGTGGCCTTCTCCAGTGGTGGGTGATATGACGCATGATTCCTTGCTGTGGGACCTCTCTCCTCTATTTGGGTGCTGGGGCCGAAATAACTGAAAGTGGCCTTCTCCAGTGGTGGGTGATATGACGCATGATTCTCTGCTATGGTACCTCTCTCCAATTGATATTGGTTAATTTTTACTTATTTTATTTTATTTTAATTCATTTCCCTATCCACATTTGTTTGCAGGGCATTTACCTACATTTTGCTGCCTTTTGCAGCCCTCTAGCCCTTTCCTGGACTTTTTACAGCCTTTTTAGTGCCTAGAAGTTCGAGTCCCTATTGACTTCAATGGGGTTCGGGTTCGGTATAAAGTTTGGGTCGAGTTCGGATCCCGAACATTTTCGGGAAGTTCGGCCGAACTTCTCGAACCCGAACATCCAGGTGTTCGCTCATCTCTAGACAGGAACCATTTGGTGACCCGAGCATTCCTCTCCTTGGCCTGGCTCATCCCCTTAAGAGGGGAATGGTCGGTCACTAGACGGAACTTCCTCCCCAACAGGTAATAGCGGAGAGACTCGAGTGCCCACTTGATAGCCAGGCACTCTCTCTCCACTATACTGTACCTGGTCTCGGCTGGGGTGAGCTTACGGCTCAGGAAGACAACGGGATGTTCCTCCCCGTTGACTTCCTGAGACAGTACAGCACCGACACCTACTTCCGTGGCATCCGTCTGCACAATAAACTCCCTATTGAATTCGGGTGTCACCAAAACCGGGGACCCACACAGGGCTGACTTCAAAGCGGAGAAAGCTTTTTCCGCCTGCTCACTCCAATGGACCCTTCCTGATTTACGTCCCTTCGACAGGTCTGTTAATGGCGCGGCTATAGTGGCAAAGTGGGGCACAAACCTCATGTAATATCCCACAATTCCAAGGAATGATTTTACCTGCCTGGTGGTGACAGGTCGGGGCCAACTACGCATAGCTTCTTTTTTATTTACTTGGGGTTTTAGGACTCCCCGCCCAATAACATACCCCAGGTATTTAGTCTCCTCTAATCCTACTGAGCACTTCTTTGGATAAGAGGGCCATCCAGCCTTCCTAAGGGAATCCTCTACAGCCTGCACTTTGGGTAAATGACTTTCCCAGTCGGTACTGTGGATGATGACATCATCTAAGTAGTCGAGGCGTACCGACGATGAGGTCGCAGGACAATATCCATTAACCTTTGGAAAGTGGCAGGCCAAAGGGTAATACCTTATAATGATACATGTCTCGCGGTGTAACAAAACCTTTTTTTTTCTTGGAAGACTTCGTTAAGGCTACCTGCCAGTACCCTTTGGTGAGGTCTAACAGAAAAATATCGGGCTTGGCCTAATTTGTTAATAAGCTCGTCTACCCGGTGCATAGGATACGCATGAAACTTGGAGACTTCGTTTAGCTTGCGAAAATCGTTGCAGAACCGCAACGTCCCATCTGGCTTGGGTATTAAGACTATAGGACTGGCCCATTCACTTTTGAAACTCAATGTTATTGAGGAGTCTAACATTAACTGCACTTCCTCCGCGATGGCACGTCGTCGATCCTTGGGTACCCGGTATGGTTTTAACCGGACTTTGGCCTGAGGCTCAGTGACAATATCATGTTGGATAAGGGAAGTGCGTCCAGGAAGGTACGAGAACACATCCGTGTTCCGACTGATGAATTCCCTGGCTTCCTGAACCTTTTTGGAGGAAAGGCTGTCTGCAATTTTTACTGTGGCTACTGCCTCACTTGCCTCAGACTGAGGGGCTGGACCCTTTTCCCCTAGAAACCCTGGCCGGGGGCTGTCGTCATCAGAAGACTGACGATCTTTCCATGGCTTTAGTAAATTCACATGGTACACCTGCTCTGGTTTTCGCCGCGCTGGCTGGTGTACTTTGTAATTTACCTCCCCTACTTTCTCGAGTACCTCGTAGGGCCCCTGCCACCTAGCTAGGAACTTGCTGTCAAGGGTGGGTACCAGAACCAAAACCCGATGCCCCAGGTTAAAGTCCCGTACCCGAGCCTGACGATTATACACCCTACTCTGGGCTCGGTGCGCTGCCTCCATATGTTCCCGGACCAGCGGCAACACTCTTTCCATCCGTTCCTGCATCTGGGTGACGTACTCAATAACACTTTTGTGGGGGGTGGGTTGTTGTTCCCATGCTTCCCACTAAGCTAGGGTTACCCCTGTCTCATGGTTATTAGTCACTTTCATATCAGGCCACAGCGCTGGGAAGTCTCTCACAATTATAAGTTCATACTGCAGTTTGGTGGAGACAGCCACCTCGTGGGTCCACTTGTCGGCCACTGTGGACAGAGACAACAGGGCGGTGGGATAGTCCTTTAGGTCTCAGTGGATGCACACGACTCAAATTTTCCGCCCAGTATACCGGGTGGGCCGTACCAGAGCAGCTCTCACCAGGGACACCAGACTCCCTGAGTCCAGCAGAGCCACCGCCAGGAATCGCTCTGGCAGACAGGCTTGCGGACGCAGTATAGAGGCAAAGTACACAGTTCTTGAATCAAGCAGTAGTGTTTTATTCACACTCAGAAAAATCACAGTCTTGGTGCTTGTTCACACACAGCAAAATCACAGTCCTGGTGCTTGTTCACACACAGCAAAACAAAAACACAGGAAAAGTTCACCTGTAGGATTTAGGTGTTAGTTCACACCCGGCTAACAGCTCAGTTCAGGTGCAGGTGCAGGCTTCCATGCAGTCTGTACGCCTGCTTGCAGGCTTCCACTCCCAGCACTGAGAGCTCCACAGCGTCACTGGCAGATGGAGGATATTCCACCCAGCTGCTAGTGCTGGCTGCCTTTTAAAGCCTGCCAAAACCCAGCCTGGAACGTGGGGAGTAGTCACCCACCCAGCACTTTGACTACTCCCAGTAAGAGCCGGCCCAGATCGGCTTTACAGCCATACTATCAAGGTGTCAAACAGCACTATCTGCTGCTGACACACAAAACAGGCTCTTACCTCACCGAGGCCAGGAACCTAGGTGACACATATCTTCCGTCAATGACGGATCCTTTCCTACAATATATATACTAACGCGTGGCTAATGACAGATGCCCACTGACAGTCAGTAACGGAGAAAGTGTAATAGGGTCCTAGTGATGGACACCCACTGACCGACAGTTACGGACTGACTGTTCATGAATAGATTTGATTGATTTTGTCTCTTTTTCACAGTATAACGCACAGCCAGGACCAGGGTTGCTAACTGAAATCTTTCTTTTTAATGAACAAGTTATCCAAAAATCACAGACAGACATTTTTTACAGACAAATTGGAAAAACTAATTACTAGTCTTAATTTGAAACTTTGAAATAATAATAATTACCACAGAAATAACCTGCCTAAATACCATCAGCCTCAAAACAAATCACGGACATATCTATATTTTTCACAGACACAGGAAAAATGCCCATTTTTACGGACTGTCCAGGAATTTCTGGACGGTTGGCAACCCTGGCCAGGACAGAAGTCTGATCTCTCTCTCTCCTCCCAGAACAACTGCACTGAGGGGAGAGAGAAGCACAGTCCCTGTCCTGGCTGTGTTAGTAAATATACTGAATGCGATCTCTATGATAGGGTTATCATGGAGATCACATAATAAGGGACCAATAGTAATGGTTCCTAATCATTACTGTGCTGTAGGAAGATCCTGAGCACAGTAACTATTGCGAATGGCTGCTCCATTTGGTGTGGTTTTTTTTACTGGGGGGGGGGGGCGGGGGAGGGCACACTCCAATAGGGGGAAATTGGGACCATCTTGCCCCGATCGGAGATGCTTGGGGAGCCCTATCAGGGCATCTCTGCCTTCACTCTCCCCTCTCCTATGTGAGAGGAGAGAGAACTCTTATTGCTGGCAGTTCAGCTATGCCATCTTTGTTTAGTAGGAGGGTAAGGATCGGGACCCAGCTTTCCCTTATCGGGATGCTGGGGAACCCGATCCTTGCACCGGAGACTTTCTTCCTCCTTTATTATGTGAGAGGAGCGAGAAAGTTTACTGCCACCATCTCTGCTGCCGACATTTTTCGTGATCGCTGTGATACTGTCACCGCCGGTTCTGGGAGACGGTCAGTCAGAGGTTCCTCCCTGTCTTGTGTATGACGTTCTTTGTTTTGGTTTCACTTTGCTCAGTTCCTTTCTCTCCCTCAGCTGCCTCCTATCTTTGATTAACTGGTTTGCTTTATATTCTCTCCCTTACTGCTCCTCCTTGCGGTTTATATTACTTCCTGGATGAAGTGTGTGCTGCTGGGGGCTGCAGTTGTTTTGCTCTAAGATAAGTGCATTCCGTTTACTTTGTGTTTTGTTTGCTGGCTTGATTCTAGGTGACCCTGACTCCCTCCGTATTCAGTGCAGGGAGCCGGTGGCCGTTCCCCTCACTACTATAGGGAATTCAGGTGTCACTCAGTTATAGGTATGAGGGCATGTATCTGTCTACCACCAGGACTTGTACATGTGCACAGTAGTTTGAGAGAGTTCTTAGGGATTTATAGGGCCCTCCTATGTTTTCCTTAGTTTCGGATCAAGCCAGTCTGTCGTTATTTATCAGTTCCTGCTAACTGTCCTCCATCCTTGACATTATAAACCGCCATAACCGTCTCAAGCATGGATCCGATTTCAGCCTTGATTGACGGCATGCAAGGTCTTTCTCTGGAGGTAGCAGATCTCCGTGAAACTGTTTCTCAGCTTCAGGTGACCGGTTCTGCTGGCGTTCATGGAGTTTGTTCCGAGCCTAAAATCTCTCTTCCGGATACGTTTTCCGGGGGTAGTGGGAATTTTGTTAGTTTTAGAGAGGCTTGCAAACTCAATTTTCGCTAACATCTGCATTCCTCTGGTGATGAGGAGCAGAGGGTGGGGATCATCATCTCGCTGTCCAGGGATTACGCTCAGTCTTGGGCCATTTCGCTGCCGGCGGGGGCATGCTCCCTCCAATCGGTAGATTAATTTTTTATAGCCCTGGGTCAGATATATGATGATCCGGATCGTATTGCTCTGGCTGAATCTAAACTGCGTCATTTATGCCAAGGTAAACAGTCCGCAGAGATATATTGTTCTGAATTTCGGAGGTGGGCAGCTGATACTGGTTGGATTGACACTGCACTCCGAAGTCAATTTTGTCATGGTCTTTCTTAGAGATTAAAAGATGCATTTACGTTTCATGAGAGGCCAGTGTCTTTGGAGTCTGCCATGTCTCTAGCTATATTGACAGGCGTCTGAGAGAGAGAGAGGAGATTACTCTTTCCTGTCATATTCAGCCCAAGGACACTGGAGTTGTCTCATGCAGTGCGCAGGGGTCTCAGTCTGTCTCTATACCCTCTGTGGAGGACCCCATGCAGCTGGGTTTAGTTGCCTCTGATACTAGAGGATTTAGCCCTCAGAGGAGGGTATGTTTCTGTTGTGGAGGTATTAACCATTTAGCTAATGTTTGCCCTTCTAGGAGGTTCATGTGGTTTCCTTAGGGCAGTGCTTCTCAATTATTTTCTGTCATGCCCCCCCTAGGAAGAAGAAAACATTTCGCGCCCCCCCGCGCGACTGTAAATAGTATCATTTGTCTATAAAATTGTTATAAGTACACCAATCTCCCCACAGACGAGGGCCATTAACACCCCCCCCCCAAACCCCTCCATTAACCCCCCTCCCCAATCATGTGCAGGGTCCAGGCTTCCCCCCTCCCCCCAAATCATGTGCAGGCTCTCCCCCCCCCCAAAATCATGTGCCGGCTCCATTAACCCCCCTCCCCAAATCATGTGCAGGCTCCATTAACCCCCTCCCCCCAATCATGTGCAGGCTCCATTAACCCCCTCCCCAATCATGTGCAGGCTCCATTAACCCCCTCCCCCAATCATGTGCAGTGTACATTAACCCCCTCCCTCAATCATGTACAGGCTCCATTAACCCCCTCCCCAAATCATGTGCAGGCTCCATTAACCCCTCCCCCAATCATGTGCAGGCTCCATTAACCCCCTCCCCCAATCATGTGCAGGCTCCATTAACCCCCTCCCCCAATCATGTGCAGTGTACATTAACCCCCCTCCCCAATCATGTACAGGCTCCATTAACCCCCTCCCCAAATCATGTGCAGGCTCCATTAACCCCTCCCCCAATCATGTGCAGGCTCCATTAACCCCCTCCCCCAATCATGTGCAGGCTCCATTAACCCCCTCCCCCAATCATGTGCAGTGTACATTAACCCCCTCCCCCAATCATGTACAGGCTCCATTAACCCCCTCCCCCAATCATGTGCAGTGTACATTAACCCCCTCCCCCAATCATGTGCAGGCTCCATTAACCCCCTCCCCAATCATGTACAGGCTCCATTAACCCCCTCCCCCAATCATGTGCAGTGTACATTAACCCCCTCCCCCAATCATGTGCAGGCTCCATTAACCCCCTCCCCAATCATGTACAGGCTCCATTAACCCCCTCCCCCAATCATGTGCAGTGTACATTAACCCCCTCCCCAATCATGTGCAGGCTCCATTAACCCCCTCCCCAATCATGTGCAGGCTACATTAAACCCCCCATACTTACCTCCCTGGAAGTGCTGGATGCAGGCCTCTTCCGGCCTGTGTCCCACTCTGCACTCTGCTCAGGCGGCGCGATGACGTCATCGCGCCGCCTGAACCGCTCTGATAGGCTGCCGGCACGAGGCCGGCAGCCTATCAGAGGAGCAGGGAAGGGAGACGCCTCTCCCTCCACTGCCGCACAGCACAGCGATCTGTATCGCTGTCCAGAGGACGGCGATACAGATCACTATGGAGATGAACGCTTCCACAGTGGAAGCGTTCATCTCCTGTGACCTGGAGCCCCCCTTTACGGAGCCTCGCGCCCCCCCTGGGGGGCGCGCCCCACTATTTGAGAACCACTGCCTTAGGGTAATAAAAAGAAAAAGATGAAGAAACCCTCTAATAACTTTCCATTTGCTACAATTGGCAAGGTTAACGCGGAAATTGAAGATTTGCCGTTTGCTTGTAGTTCCCGTTTTCTCCTACCTGCCAGGGTGGCGCTAGACAGCAAGAACTTTGTTTGTGAGATTTTTGTTGATAGTGGAGCAGCTGTCAATCTCATTGATAGTCAATTTGCTACAACACATGGTTTCCAGGTGTGCACTTTGGAAAAAGCTATACCTGTTTTTGCTATCGATTCCGCTTCACTTTCTCAAAAATCATTAAAGGGCATAGTTCACAATATCTGTTTGACTGTGGGTGACACCCATGTTGAGGATGTGTCATGTTTTGTCTTAAGTGGATTACCTACTCCTCTAGTGTTGGGGCTACCCTGGCTCACTAAACATAATCCCACCATTGATTGGCAAGCAAGGCAAATAAATGGTTGGAGTGAGTTTTGCAGAGAGAATTGCCTCACGGCAACTCTCGCAGAGGTTTCTACCAAGACCGTACCTTCTTTTCTCTCTGAATATTCTGATGTGTTTTCCGAGAGTGGTGTCCAGGAGTTGCCCCCTCACTGGGAGTATGATTGTCCAATTAATCTCATTTCAGGCACCAAGCTGCCTAAATCATGATTATACAATCTCTCTCAACCTGAGAGAGCAGCCATGCGTACTTATATCTCTGAGAGCCTGAGAAAGGGACATATCAGACCCTCGAAGTCACCTGTTGCCGCTGGTTTTTTCTTTGTTAAAAAAAAAGATGGTTCTTTAAGACCTTGTCTGGATTTCAGGGAGCTTAACCGTATCACGATTCGTGAGCCTTTTCCGCTTCCTCTGATCCCTGATTTGTTTAACCAGATTGTGGGGGCTAAAGTTTTTTCTAAGTTGGATTTAAGAGGGGCATACAACCTTGTCAGGGTCAGGAAGAGGGACGAATGGAAGACGGCCTTAAATACCCCGGAGGGTCATTTTGAGAACTTGGTTATGCCCTTTGGTTTGATGAATGCTCCGGCCGTCTTCCAACATTTTGTGAACAGCATTTTCTATCATTTAATGGGGAAATTTGTACTGGTGTATCTAGATGACATTTAGATTTTTTCTCCTGATTTCAAGACTCATCGGGACCACCTATCTCAGGTCTTGCTGATTCTGCGGGAGAATAAATTGTACGCTAAACTAGAAAAATTTGTGTTTGCTGTTCCAGAAATTCAATTTCTTGGTTTTCTTCTCTCCGCTTCTGGTTTTCGGATGGACCCGGAGAAGGTCCGCGCCGTGCTTGATTAGGAGCTTCCTGAAAATCAGAAGGTGCTGATGCGCTTTTTGGGTTTTGCTAATTATTACAGAGAGTTAATTTTGAATTATTCCTCTGTTGTTAAGCCACTCACTGATATGACTAAAAAGGGGGTGGATTTTTCTTCATGGTCAGAAGAGGTGCTTCAAGCCTTTTCTAGTATTCAAGAGCGTTTTGCTTCCGCTCCCATTTTGGCACAACCTGATGTCTCTCTACCTTTTATTGTTGAGGTGGATGCCTCTGAGGTGGGGGTGGGCGCGATATTATCTCAGGGTTCCTCTCCTGCTAAATGACCGTGTGCCTTTTTCTCAAAAAAGCTCTCAGCCACAGAGAGAAATTACGATGTGGGAAATAGGGAGTTGTTGGCCATCAAATTGGCTTTTGAGGAATGGCGTCATTGGTTGGAGGGAGCCAGATACCCAATTACCGTGTTTACCGGCCATAAGAATCTGGCCTATTTGGAATCAGCCAAGAGTCTGAACCCGAGATATGCAAGATGGTCCTTGTTCTTTTCTAGGTTTAATTTTGTTGTTACGTTCCGCCCTGGGGTTAAAAATGTGAAGGCGGATGCCCTGTCACGTTGCTTTCCGGAAGGGGGGAACTTTGAGGACCCAGGTCCCATTTTGGCTGATAGGGTGGTCGTCTCTGCTCTTTATCCCGATTTGGAGGCAGAGGGTCAGGCAGCCCAGGCAGAGGCACCTGATCTTTGTCCTCCTGGGAGGTTATTTGTGCCGCTCGCTTTGCGACACAAAGTTTTTAAGGAGCACCATGACAGTGTTCTTGCTGGGCACCCGGGCAGTAGAGCCACAGTGGATCTCATTGCTCGCAGATTCTGGTGGCCAGCTCTTCGTAAGACGGTTGAGGGGTTTGTGGCAGCCTGCGAGACCTGCGCTCGTGCCAAGGTCCCTCATTCACGGCCATCGGGATCTCTCCTCCCGTTACCCATACCTTCCCGTCCTTGGACGCATCTGTCCATGGACTTCATTACGGACTTGCCTCGCTCCTCGGGGAAGACTGTGATTCTGGTGGTAGTGGACCGTTTTAGCAAAATGGTGCATTTTATTCCTTTTCCTGGGTTACCCAATGCTAGGACGCTGGCGCAAGCGTTTGTTGATCATATTGTTAAATTACATGGCATTCCTTCTGACATCGTTTCTGATAGGGGCACGCAATTTGTTTCCATATTCTGGAAGGCCTTCTGTTCTCACTTGGGGTTTCAGTTGTCGTTTTCTTCTGCTTTTCATCCGCAGTCGAATGGTCAGACCGAACGCGTCAATCAGAATCTGGAGACATATCTGCGCTGTTTTGTTGCGGATAATCAGGAGAATTGGTGTTCTTTTTTGTCCCTTGCGGAGTTTGCTTTAAATAACCGTCGCCAGGACTCCTCTGATAAGTCACCATTTTTTGGTGCATATGGGTTTCATCCGCAGTTTGGGACATTCTCTGGAGAGGGCTCTTCTGGTTTACCTGATGAGGAAAGATTTTCCTCGTACTTGTCTCTTATTTGGCAAAAGATTCAGGGTAATCGAAAGAAGATGAGTGAGAGATATAAGCGTGTGGCAGATAAGAGACGTGTGCCTGGTCCGGACCTGAATGTGGGAGATCTGGTGTGGTTGTCTACAAAGAATATCAAACTGAAGGTTCCCTCCTGGAAGTTGGGTCCTAGGTTTATTGGGCCTTACAAGATCTTATCCATCATCAATCCCGTTGCTTTCCGTCTTGATCTTCCTCAGACTTGGAAGATCCATAATGTTTTTCACAAGTCCCTACTGAAACCTTATGTCCAACCTACTGTTCCTTCTTCTTTGCCTCCTCCCCCGATTTTAGTTGATGGTAATCTTGAATTTCAGGTCTCCAGGATTGTGGATTCCCGCATTATCCGCGGTTCTCTTCAGTACCTCGTTCATTGGGAAGGTTATGGTCCTGAGGAGAGGATGTGGGTCCCACTGGCGGACATTAAGGCCACTCGTCTCATCAGGGCTTTCCATCGGTCTCATCCTGAGAAGGTCGGTCCTGAGTGTCCGGAGTCCACCCGTAGAAGGGGGGGTACTGTCACCGCCGGTTCTGGGAGACGGTCAGTCAGAGGTTCCTCCCTGTCTTGTGTATGACGTTCTTTGTTTTGGTTTCACTTTGCTCAGTTCCTTTCTCTCCCTCAGCTGCCTCTTATCTTTGATTAACTGGTTTGCTTTATATTCTCTCCCTTACTGCTCCTCCTTGCAGTTTATATTACTTCCTGGATGAAGTGTGTGCTGCTGGAGGCTGCAGTTGTTTTGGGAGAGTTCTTAGGGAGAGTTCTTAGGGATTTATAGGGCCCTCCTATGTTTTCCTTAGTTTGGGATCAAGCCAGTCTGTCGTTATTTATCAGTTCCTGCTAACTGTCCTTCATCCTTGACAGATACACTGTAATATGGCGATCACGTGATTAGAGACCGCGTGTCACAGTCTCTGATCATTGCCCCGAGCCCTTAGCTGCCTCCGATAGCTGCAGGCAAGAAGCTCCATTGCCTCCTTTCAGAGCTAGCTTGGGCTGAAGAGGCGCTGTGAAAAGGTGGCGCCCCAGACTAAGGCCGCTTAGTGACTGCCATAAAAAGGCGTATGGACGGTCACTAAGGGGTTAAACAGATGCAACATGGACACATGTAAAAGACGCCTATGGGTTCATTCACACGACCATATGTATTTTACAGTCCTCAAACTGGGGATCCGCTAAAATACAGATGACGTCTGTGTGATGTCCCTGTTGCATCTGTTTTTTTTTTTTTTCAAACCCGTTGTAACAAAGCCAATTCTTGTCTGCAAAACAGACAAGAATAGTACATGTGCTATTTTGTGGGGGGGCTGCAGGACTGCCATACCAACGTGGACAGCACATGAGCTGCTGTCCGCATTTTTTATGGCCTCATTAAAATGAATGGGTTCACATCTAATCTGCAAAAAATTTGAATTGGATGTGGAACAAAAATACGGTCGTGTGAATGGTAATAATAAGGGTCCCCTTATTTATTGAAAGAAAAAAAGTCTTAAACCTTTTGCACACCCTTTAACCGCTTCAACCCCCCTAGCTTAAACACCCTTAATGACCAGGCCACTTTTTACAATTCCGCACTACGTTACTTTCACCGTTTATTGCTCCGTCATACAAATTACCACCCAAATGAATTTTACCCCCTTTTCTTCTCACTAATACAGCTTTCATTTGGTGGTATTTTGTCGCTACTGAAATTTTAACTTTTTTTTGGAATTTTACTTTTTTTGACCAAATTTTTGCAAAAAAACGACATTTTTCACTTTCTGTTGTAAAATTTTTCAAATAACGCTACATTTCAATTAAAATTTTTCTCTAAATTTATTGTTCTACATGTCTTTGATAAAAAAAAAATGCAATAAGTGTATATTTATTGGTTTGGGTAAAAGTTATAGGGTTTATAAACTATGGTGCAAAAAAGTGAGTTTCCGCGCTTTGACTTTCTGAGCACCTGTCCTGTTTCCTGACGTACTACAATGCCCAGACAGTAGAAACACCCCATAAGTGACCCCATTTCGGAAAGTAGACACCCTAAGGTATTCACTGAGGTGCATAGTGAGTTCATGGAATTTTTTTTTTTTTTTTTTTTGTCAAATGTTAGCGGAAATGGAATTAATTTTTTTTCAAAAAATTTCATTTTCTGCTAACGTGTCAAAAAATAAAAACTTCCATGAACTCACTATGCCCCTCAGCGAATACCTTGGGGTGTCTACTTTCTAAAATGGGGTCACTTGTGAGGATTTTCCATTGCCCTGGCATTTGAGGGTCACCGCAATCATTACACGTATGGCCAGAATTAGGAGTTTTTGCGATTCTCCTTATATTGACCATATGGGTAATGAGATTTTTTTTTCCGTTCAGCCGCTGCGCTGAAAGAAAAAAAATGAACGTCACAGATTTTTTCATTCACATTGATCAAAAAAGTGGGAAAAGCTGTAAATCTGCAATCGCTAAGGAACCCTAAGGTCTCATTCAAGCGTCCGCAATTCTGTTCCGCAAAATTTTGCGGAACAGAATTGTGGATACATTCAATTCTATGGGGACAGACTTTGTCCCGCTCGGATCCGTAATTGCGGATCCGTAATTGGAGATCCGCAAAAGTATAGAACATGTCCTATTCTTGTCCGCAATTGCGGACAAGAAAAGGCATTTTCTATATAGTTCTGGCAATGTGCGGATCCGCAAAATGCGGAAAGCACATTGCTGGTGTCAGTGTTTTGCGGATCCGCGGATCTGCAGATCCGTGGATCCGCAAAACACATGCGGACATCTGAATGAGCCTTATAGGGGGTGATCAGTGACAGGGGGGGGGTGACAGGGGGTGATCAGGGGGGGTGACATGGGAGATCAGGGGTTAATCAGTGACACGGGGGGGGCAGTGGGGGGGGGTTGTGTGGTGATTGGTGCACACTTAGATGTTTTTCCTCTGGTGGTCCCAAGCAAAGGGACCACCAGAGGAGCGGCCAGCAAGCAGATCAGACGCTGTCAGCATCTGATCTGCGATTTTTTTCTGCGATATACAGCCTGCCAGTGCGCGATCGGCGCTGGCAGGCTGTAGTATAACTACATGCGAGCGCGCCAACGGCGCGCATTGCGCATGTGCGGGCGCATCGTCGCGTCATGCGAGATGACGCGTAGATGCGTCCGCTCAGAGCTACAGGGCCTGTAGCGGTTAATATGCACATAAGGGAAGTAATTCTTCCATTTAGGCTACTTTTACACTTGCATTTTTGCCTGATCCGGAAGGGATCAGCAAAAACGCTTCCGTTACTGATAATACATCCATCTGCATCCATTATAAACTTGTATTATCTTTAACATAGCAATGACAGATGTGTTATGAACACCAATGGGAAACAGAACCATTTTCTATTGTGTCTGAGAAAACGGATCCGTCCCTGTTTTGCTCCACATCCCATGACTGAAAGAAACTCGCAGCTTGCTGCTCTCTGTTATGGAAACGCAACCAAATGGAACAGAATGCTTTCTGGAGCATTCTGTTCAGTTACGTTTTGTCCCCATTGACAATGAACGGGGACAAAACGGAAGCATTTTTCTCCGGTATTGAGATCCTCTGCCGGATCTCAAAACCGGAAGGTGTAAACACTCGTGTGAAATTAGCCTTACTTGGCAATTTGTAAGTTTAAAATCTTGCTTCATGCAGTGAAACAAAGGGAAAGAGAGAAAAACGTATTACTCTCAAAAGATTGCTATCAAGATGGGTTCTGTAAATTGTATGGTGCTGCACTACTTACTAGTGTTAGAGCGAAATGCTTTGTATAATGTATAGTGAAGGTTTGTTTCCCAATGAGGTAATATGATTGTTAATGGACAGCAGTTTAGCTGAAAGGAGACGCCTGTCTGGTCGAAACCAGGGGAGGGTCACTGTGACAGGGGGCATCTCAGGAGTGTGAGAAATGTACTTTTCCCAGGACATTATTAATTCTCTTTCCTATTGTTTGTGCATAAATCTTTCACTCTCCTGTACACTCACAACCCACACCAACCCCTCCTCAACTATCTATTTGCTCTCACTGTCTTTCTCCTATTCATAGCCCAACTTATTCACCCCTCCCCTACAAAATTCCATTTTATCCCTCCAAGAGACCGAAGCCTAAGGGTCAACCTTCCCCATCTCCTAAAATCTAATATGCAAGGGATCTGGATACAAGCTGACACATGCAAGGGAGATTTATCAAAACTGGTATACAGGAAAAACTGACTTAGTTGCCCATAGCAACTAATTTTCACCTTTCATTTTCCAAATGGAAATCTGATGGTGGAATCTAATTGGTTGCTATGGGAAACTAAGCCAGTTTTCCTTTACACCAGCTTTGATAAATATCAAATTCAAAATTGAATTAGAAAGAAAATTGCTATTTACCTCATAACTAAGTTTTCAGTTAACATTTACAATATGTCTACTTTATGTTGGCATTGGGGATGAACAAACCTGTCAAGATTCGGTTTAGTTTCAATTCGCCAAATTTTTTTAAAAGGTTCAGTTCAGATGCTAATTGGTTTGGGTCAACCAAATTGGCTCCTATTGCAGAATTGGTATATAACATCCTCTAGTCTCCTTTAGTTTTTTAGGAAAATATTAAGCTACTTTACATCTGCGTTTTCAATTCCGTTTTTGAGATACGACAGAGGATCTCGAAACTAAATTAAACGGTTCATATTTGACCCCATTCATTGAGATGCTTAAGTATGCATCTATTCCGTTTTGTTGCGGTTTTGTGTCTGGTATATGAAATGGAACTAACCGAAAATGAATGTCAGTCAGTGGTGCCGGATCCAGTTTCTTTGTTTGTGAAAAAACAGATCTGGCGCCCATTGACTTAAAATGATTTTCATAACGGATCTGGTTTGTTTCGTTTTGATTGAATACAACTGGATCCGGCCGAAACAGATGTATCCGGATGTATTAACTGGCACGGATCTGGCGGATCTCAATACCGGAATTAAGAATGCAGATGTGAAAGTAGCCTTATCTCTTTTCCTAAAAAATGGTATGAAATTTAGCTTTTTCTCCCCCCCCCCCCCGCCTTCCCTAAGCTCTTGAATGCAATGACAACAATCATAAATCATGTCTGACTGACACTGACATACATAGCTATGGGTAAACTCATGTTTGACAGCGTTAAGAATGCCTGCCCATAGGACATTAAGGCCCCTTTCACATGAGCGAGTTTTCCGCGCGGGTGCGATGCAAGACGTGAACGCATTGCACCCGCACTGAATCCTGACCCATTCATTTCAATGGCTCTGTGTACATAAGCGTTGTTTTTCACGCATCAGTTCTGCGTTGCGTGAAAATTGCAGCATGTTCTATATTCTGCATTTTTCACGTAGCTCTGGCCCCATAGAAGTGAATGGGGCTGCGTGAAAAACGCATTGCATCCGCAAGCAAGTGCGGGTGCGATGCGTTTTTCACTGATGGTTGCTAGGAGATGTTGTTTGTAAACCTTCAGTTTTTTATCACGTGCATGAAAAACGCATCAAAACGCATTGCACCCACGCGGAGAAACCTGAACAACTGAACGCAATTGAAGGCAAAACTGAATGGCTTTGCCTGCGAAATCGCTCAGTTTTCACTGAACGCATCCGCAACGCATCCGGACCTAATCCGGATACGCTCGTGTGAAAGAGGCCTAATTGTCAGAAGAAAAAGTGCCTTGTTGTAATGGTCATATTACAATAGCCAATGGCTATATTAGTTCTGTTTGTGGCCTGTTACGTATTTTTCTAAAACATAACTTTTATTTTTATATCTAAAATAAACAACAGAAAAATGTGTTCTTTTTCCCAAAAAGCCCTTTAGTGACAATACAATATTCAAAGCACATTTGTTATTATTTCCTTTTTTTTAACTTGTTTTTTATTTATTTTTCATTGGCTAATAGAGATAGTAATATATCTCTTCTGTGTATAAACAAATGTGTTTTACTTTACACTGTCTCTGTTTTTATATTGAAATTTTTTTATAAATTATCCCATGTTCTTCATATAGATCATATACACAGAGAGATATCAATAATGTGCCTGTTAAGAAGAGTATCAGCTTTTTTTCTTAATCAGATCACTTTGTTATTTGTTATTTTTATTTGTAACATTGAGTATCTGTTACAACTACTCACATCCAGGATTCTGTATTAGTCCTAATATGTCCCTAATAAACTGATATTCGGCTACTTGTATCACTTGCTTAAAAGGACTTCTCATAACAATCACTATCTCTATCCCTTTGCTCAAATTTTTCTCCTACTCGTTCGATTATTCCTTTCTAGGGAGCGTCTGCAGTCCCTTCAGGACCCTTCCATTTTTCAACTTAAGGACTTCAACTTAAGGACCAGGCCATTTTTTGCAAATCTGACATGCGTCACTTTATGTGGTGATAACTTTAAAACGCTTTTACTTATTCAAGCCATTCTGAGATTGTTTTCTCGTCATATATTATACTTCATGACAGTGTTAAATTTGAGTCAAAATTTTTAATTTTAATTTTTTAATTTTAATTTCTCTGCTTTTAAAACAGATAGTGATACCGCCTAAAATAGTTATTACTGTATTTTTCATCCCATAGGACGCACTTCCCCCCCCCAAAACATGGGGGGAACTGCCCCTGCGTCTTATGGGGCAAATGCTGACATTTTTACATCGCAGGCTGTGATGCATGAGTGGGGAGGGACTGGGAGGAGGAGCTGGGGGCCGGCAATTGCTGAGGGCCGATGCAGTCACTGTACTCCGGCCCCGCCGCTCCCGTGCTGCACTATACAAATATAAAATGTCTCATTCAATTACAGTTGTGTTCAAAATTATTCAACCCCCAATGCTGTAAAGGGTTTCAGGGAATTTAGTGTACATTTGTAATTGTGTTCAGAATGAAATCTTACAAGGACTTTTTAAAGAACCAAATGCAACTAAAATGACATCAATTGTTTTTGTAATACAGTATTAAATGTTTTGTTTGTGATTTCTTCATTGACACAATTATTCAACCCCTTAAAGACTACCACTCTTAAGAACAGAGGTTCATTCAAGTGTTTTCGATCAGGTATTGAAAACACCTGTGGATGTCAAGAAGCAGCAATCAAGCGTAATAAGCACCAATTAGTCAGATTTAAAATGACTCTGATACTCAGCTCCTTCTAGACATTTACCCTGGGTTCAGACCTGAGCGTTCTTGAAACGTGCGTTTTAAGCGCTTTTTTGTCGCGCATATTACAGCGCGTTTTTGCAAATAGGAAACGTGCATCGTACGCGCGTTCTTGTGATTGACTACTGTGGTGTCAATCACAATACGCACGACAAACGCCCCCAAAAAAGCTCAAGTACTTGTTTATGCGTAGGGCGTTTTACAGCGCGTTCGAACGCGCTGTAAAACGTGAAAATGTGAACCAGTCCCATAGGGAAGCATTGGTTTGCATGTGTTGAGCGTTTTACAGCGCGTTCGAACGCGCTGTAAAACACGCAAGTGTGAACTTAGGGTTACTGGTGTGTTTACAAACATGGTGAAGTCAAGAGAATGGTCCAGGAAGACAAGAGAAGAGGTGATTTCTATTCACAGGAAGGGCAATGGCTATAAGAAGATTGCAAAGATGTTAAACATACCAAGAGACACCAAAGGAAGCATCAATCGCAAATTCAAGGCAAAGGGCACTGTTGAAACGCTACCTGGTCGTGGCAGAAAGAAGATGCTGACTTCGACTGCTGTGCGCTACCTGAAGCGCAAAGTGGAGAAAAGTCCCCGTGTGACTGCTGAGGAGGAGCTGAAAAAAGATTTGTCAGATGCGGGTACTGAAGCTTCAGCTCAGACAATAAGGCGCACACTGTGTAATGAAGGCCTCCATGCCAGAACTCCCAGGTGCACTCCCTTGCTGTCTCCAAAGAATAAGAAGAGTCGACTGCAGTATGCCAAAAGTCATGTGGGCAAACCATAAAAGTTTTGGGATAGTGTTCTGTGGACTGATGAAACAAAATTAGAACTCTTTGGGCCCATGGATCAACGCTATGTTTGGAGGAGGAAGAACAAGGCCTATGAAGAAAAGAACACCTTGCCTACTGTGAAGCATGGCGGGAGGTCAATCATGTTTTGGGGCTGTTTTGCTTCTACAGGTACAGGGAAGCTTCAGCGTGTGCAAGGTACCATGAATTCTCTTCAGTACCAGGAGATATTGGATAAAAATGTGATGCAGTCCGTCACAAACCTGAGGCTTGGGAGACGTTGGACCTTTCAACAGGACAATGATCCCAAGCATACCTCCAAGTCCAGTAGAGCGTGGTTGCAGATTAAAGGCTGGAACATTTTGAAGTGGCCATCGCAGTCACCAGACTTAAATCCGATCGAGAACCTCTGGTGGGACTTAAAGAAAGCAGTTGCAGCGCGCAAGCCTAAGAATGTGACTGAACTGGAGGCTTTTGCCCATGAAGAATGGGCGAAGATACCCATAGATCACTGCAAGACACTTGTGTCAAGCTACGCTTCATGTTTAAAAGCTGTTATAACTGGAAAAGGATGTTTTACTAAGTACTAAGATTGAATGTCACTTGGGGGTTGAATAAAACTGATAATGATGTGAGCACAGAAAAGACATTTGTGGTTATTTCATTATAAATGTTATGTTATATTTGTCTGACTTACAAGTGCCTCTTTGATTTAATTGTAAACAAGATGACTGAAATGATTAAAATCAATGTCAAACTGGCCAAAACACTCAATTTCAGTGGGGGTTGAATAATTTTGAACACAACTGTAAAAGTGATTAAACGTGCCCCCTCACTTCTAATATTACCGTACACAGCTTCTGTAGAATGCAGGCAGGCAGGCCAGGCGGGCGGCAGCGTAAATCCCTGATGTCACGTGCCTGCGCCGCCTACTTTATGAATGAAGCAGGCGGCGCAGGCATGTGACGTCAGTGAGTCACGCTGCTGCCCGCCCGCCCGACCTGCCTGCCTGTGTTGTACAGAAGCTGTTCGGGTGTACGGTAATATTAGAAGTGAGGGCGCATGTTTGATCACTTTTAATTGAATGAGACATTTTATATTTGTATACTGCAGCACTGGAACGGTGGGGGGAAGGGGGGATCTGTGGATGACAGTTTTATGGGGGGGATCTGTGGATGGCACTGTTAAGGGGTGGGGGGTCTGTGGATGGCACTGTTATGGGGTGGGGGGTCTGTGGATGGCACTGTTATGGGATGGTGGATCTGTGGATGGCACTGTTATGGGGTGGGGGTTCTGTGGATGACACACATATAACAGTGCCATCCACAGATCCCCAATAACAGTGCCATCCACAGATCCCCCATAACAGTGTCTGTCACAGATCCCCCCCATAACAGTGTCATCCACAGATCCCCCATAACAGTGCCATCCCCAGATCCCCCATAACAGTGCCATCCCTAGATCCCCTATAATAGTGCCATCCACAGATCTCCAGTAATAGTGCCATCCACAGATCTCCTATAACAGTGTGTCATCCACAGATCCCCCATAATAGTGTCATCCACAGACCACCATTAGTTCCAAACCCACCAAAAGCACACCTTTTGGTTAAAAATATTTTTTTTCTTATTTTCGTCCCCAAAAACCTAGGTGCTTCTTATGGGCCGGTTCGTCTTATAGGGCGAAAAATATGGTACTTTACATTTCCCATATGTCTACTTCATGTTTGGATCATTTTGTAAATGAAATTTTCTTTTTTTGGGATGTTAGAAGGCTTAGATATTTAGAAGTAAATATTGAAAATTTTCAGAAAATTTCCAAAACCCACTTTTCAAGGACCAGTTCAGGTCTGAAGTCACTTTATCGGGCTTACATAATAGAAACCACCCATAAATGGTCCCATTTTAGAAACTACACCCCTCAAGGTATTCAAAACTGATTTTACAACTTCCTTAACCCTTTAGGTGTTCCACAAGAATTAAAGGAAAATGTAGATGAAATTTCTGAATTTCATATTTTTGGCAGATTTTCCATTTTAATCCATTTTATCCAGTAACAAAGCAAGGTTTAACAGCCAAACAAAACTCAATAGTTATTGCTCTGAGTCTGTAGTTTACAGAAACACCCCATATGTGGTCATAAACTGCTGTACATGCACACGACAGGGCGCAGAAGGAAAGGAACTCCATGTGGTTTTTGGAAGGCAGATTTCACTGGGATAATTTTAAGTTGCCATGTCACATTTAAAGATGCACCCCTAGAGTAGAAACTCTAAAAAAATGACCCCATTTTGGAAACTACAGGATAAGGTGGCAGTTTTGTTGTTACTATTTTAGGGTACATATGAAGTTTGGTTGCTCTATATTATAGTTTTTGTGAGGCAAGGTAACAAAAAATAGCAGGTTAGACAGGTTAGATCATGTGGTATTTTTATAGGGCAGGCTGTTACGGATGCGACAATACAAAATATGAATACTTTTTTTGGATGTTTGTTTCAGTTTTACATAATAAAGCATTTTTGAAAAAAGGATTTTTTTGTGTCTCCATATTCTGAAAGCCATAGTTTTTCTTATTTTTTGGGGCGACTGTCTTATATAGGGTGCATATAACTGATCGCTTGGTATTACACTTTTTGTTATATAAGGTGACAAAAAATGGCTTTTTTGACACACTTTTTATTTTTATTATTTTATGGTGTTCACCTGAGGGATTAGTTCATGTGATATTTTTATACAGCAGATTCTTATGGACGTGGCGATACATAATATGTATAATTTTTTATTTATTTAAGTTTTACACAATAACAGCATTTTTGAAACAAAAAAAATCATGTTTTAGTGTCTCCATATTCTGAGCCATAGTTTTTTTTTATTTTCTGGGCGATTGTCTTAGGTAGGGTCTCATTTTTTGCCGGATGAGATGAAGGTTTGATTAGTATGATTTTGGGGTGTTTATGACTTTTTGATCCTTTGGCATCATACTTTTTGTGATGTAAGATGACAAAAAATGGCTTTTTTATACAGTTTTTATTTTTATCTTTTTTAAGGTGTTCACCTGAGGGGTTAGTTCATGTGAAATTTTATAAAACTAGTTGTTATCGACGTGGCAATACCTAATATGTATACTTTTTTTTATTTATTTCACTTTAACACAATAAAAGCTTTTTTGAAAAAAAAAAAACATGTTTCAGTGTCTCCATAGTCTGAGAGCCATATTTTTTAATTTTTTGGGGGGGCGTTCTTGAAGATCCAGTGGGTCTGATGCCTCTATAATACACTGCAGTACACTATATGGTGTACTTCAGTGTATTGTGACTTTACACAGCCTGATCAGCCTCTTGCCTTTAGCAGGAGCCTGATCAGGCTTAGCTATACCATGGCAAGCCGGAAGCCTGTGAAGATGTCCGGTTGCCATGGTATCCATCGGGATGCTGTCACAACAGAGCAGTGGCCTGATGGGGGAGGGAGGAAGCCCCCTCCCTCTGTTAACCCGTCAAGCATCGGGTCGCTGCAACGGCACAGCAGCGGCCCAATGAGAGATGGAGGGCGCTCCCTCCCTGTTAACCCTTTCCATATAGCGGTCCCTATGGACTGCGGCATGGAAGAGGTTAAATGGCTGACATCGGTCCAAGCATGTATCAAGCTGTATGCTGACACTCTGCGAACCGCTCCGGCCACCCAAAAATAGTGGAAGGGGGGGGGGGGCGGAGGATTGTTTACCTGGAGAGTATCACCTAGAAATAGATGAATCAATACCTCCTGTTTAGAGGGTCGGCTCCACTTAAAGCAGACTTAAAGGGAAAATAGAGAGATTAGAGAGACTGAGAGTGATAAGAAGGTCACAGAACCTACATCATGGATAAGTAGTATGGTTTCTGTTAAGAAACCAGGCAAGTATTGATCCTAAAGACTTAAATAAAGCACTAAGACGCTCACATTATCCAATGCCCACTATAGAGGAAATCCTGCCAAGTTTAACAAATGCAAAAGTATTTTCTGTCTTAGATGCTAAGGATGGCTTCTGGCAAGTTAAACTGTACACTAAAAGCAGTTATCTCACCACATTCTGGACTCCCTTTGGGCGTTACCAATGGCAACAGATGCCTTTTGGGATTGCTACTGCACCAGAAGAATATCAACGTAAACAACATGAAGCAGTAGAAGGCCTGCCTGGAGTGGAAGTTATTGCAGACGATATATTGGTGTATGGCTGTGGTGACACTACAAAGGATGCCATATAGGATCACGACAAGAATTTGATTGGAATCTTAGAGAGAGCACGAAAGCTGAACCTAAAATTCAATAAAAAAGAAGCTGAGATTGAGGCTATCTTCGGTTCCATACATGGGACATTTACTCACAGCAGAAGGCCTGCGTCTTTATCCCGAAAAAGTCAGAACAATTTTAGGGGTACCAAAGCCTGACAATGTAAAAGCAGTTCAGAGACTGCTAGGGCTTGTAAACTACCTTTCAAAATTCTTACCACATCTTTCAGATTTATGTGAACCACTACACAGACTAACAGACAAAGACAGCTTGTGGGCCTGGCAATCCAGCCATGATGAAGCCCTCAAGCAAATAAAAGATCTTGTTACTAAACATCCAATTTTGAGATACTACAATGTCAATGAAGAAGTAACAGTCCAATGTGAAAAAGGCAGTGAAAAAAGGTCTTGAAGCAACACTTTTGCAAGGAGGTCAGCCAGTGACGTTTGCATCATGTACACTGTCTTCAACAGAACAAAGATATGACCAGATTGAAAAGGAATGTCTTTCCATTGTCTATGCATCCCAGAAGTTTAATCAGTATTTACATGGAAAAAATATTATTAACATTGAGATGGATCATAAGCCACTAGAGAGCATTTTTTAAAAACCTCTCCTAGTAGGACCAAAACATCTACAGCGCATGATGCTACAGTTGCAAAAATACAACCTGAATGTGGTTTACAAAAAAGGATCAGAAATATATATTGCAGACTTTTTATCAAGAGCAGCCTTCCCTCACAAAACAATGGACAAGGACACCCCAGATTATGAGATTTTCCTGATGCAATCAGAGGATGCCTTTTCTAAGGAACTGGAAGAGATAAACTTTGCAGAATATCTAAGAGTGTCAGATTTGCACCTACAACAAATTCAGACATTCACAGAACAAGATAAAGTCTTACAAGGATTAAAAATGACTGTTGTTACAGGATGGCCTGACCAGAAAGAAAAAATACCAATTTGTATCAGGGACTACTGGGGCTTTAGAGATGAGATAAGCATACAAAATGGAATTCTGTACAAAGGACACAGAGTCATCATTACAAAAAATATGTGCCCAGAAATGATAGCGAGGACTCATTCTCTAGCCACTTAGGAATAATGCCTTCGCAAGGCCAAGGATGTCATCTTTTGGCCACACATGGGCCCAGATATTATAGAGACAATAAAGAACTGTAATGTTTGCAATGAGTATATGCGTAAACAAACAAAAGAAACACTGATGACTCACAAATTGCCCACTCTACCCTGGAGCAAACTAGGAATGGACTTATTTTCCTTAACAGGACAAGATTACTTAATAATTGTTGATTATTATTCAGATTTCTGGGAAATTGATTTAATTTCTGATTTCACCTCTGTTGCAAAGCACATTTTAGCAGACATGGAATCCCTGATTCTGTAATATCAGATAACGGACCACAATTTGTCAGCACAGAGTTTGCACGATTTTGTAGAGAGTGGGTATTTGAACATATTACATCATCACCATATCACAGTCAGTCCAACGGTAAAGCAGAAGCTACTGTAAAAATAGCAAAAACACTCATAAAGAAAGCTAAACGAGATGACAAGGATATCTGGAAAGCAATTCTTGACTGGAGAAATACCCCATCAGAAAGCACCAGCACTCGGATTAGGACTACTAGAGTTAATTAGAGCTCTGTGTACTTAATGTATCTTTATATAGAAGACCTCCGACCCCAACCTTGCATACCGGACGTGAACCCAGTTTCTTATTGTATTTCATGCAGTTTGAATCTTTTGTAGTAATTAACCATTCTTATCAGGGGGCTCATGCCTCACCCTCCTGAGATCGCATATTTATGTCTCTATCTGTACTATGCGTTTCATCAATAAAATGTTAAAAAAAAAAAAAAAAGAAAGCACCAGCAGTAGTCCCATACAACGTCTAATGTCAAGAAGGACCAGGACTTTACTTCCAACTGCTCAGAAACTGCTGTTTTCAAAGGTTATAAAAGGAGTGGTAGAGAACCTAACTGAAAGGCGCAAAAAGATGGAATTTGGCGACAAGGTATTTGTTTGGAGAAAGTTGCTCCACGATCTTATAAAGTGGAAGCAAATAGACAGTTGTACAGAAGAAACAGGAAGTTTCTGAAGATTGTGGATGACAAATCTGACATGGAAATAAGTAAAGTGATTACACCAAGAACATCTCCAGATGAGACAACTCTCGAAGAAACAGGATGGATGATCATATGCAACAATGTGAAGGTCCTGCCAGACCAAGGCATACTAGAACTAGAGTTATTGGGACACTAACAAGATATAAGGATTTTGTATGCTAGATACATCATATAAAACATTATCACCTTTGTTATATTGTTTGTGTCTAAATAAAGTTATTGTTGAAATACCCTACATGGCTTCAAGAAACAACGCTATTGCCCTCTGCTGCATGAGCATTATCTGTTCTAATAAAAACATGAGGAGGATGAAAGACAACTGCTGTGAACTGTCACTGCCTTACCTCAAACACATGCTCTCTGCATAGGCAGTTGGATGCATGATAAAGTCATTCATGACTTTCTGCTGCTTGTACACATGCTCTAGCATGTGAAATGTTAAACTCCAGCAAGTTGGCACATTCCACATTAAGCAGTGTAGAGGCAGACTGTTGTCCCGGAGAGCATTGCTCAACATGTGAGAATGGCTGAAATTTGAGGGCAATCTCCTGGACATTGCCAGCACTAGCCAGAGAACTATTTTAAAAATTGTTGTACGACTAGGGGAGCAGGTGTTATTTCCCCCAGGTTCAGCATGCCCACTGTGTTGCAGCCATTGTCACTGACCATCTTGCCCAGTTGGAGTTGGCAGGGTGACAGCCAGCAGATCTTTGCTGCGCACATGTGACTTGGCACATATGATAGAGAGGAGGAGAAGTGGGAGTGACACTGTGCCCTGCTGCTGCTGTTGGGGACAGGAGCGTGTTGATGGAGCAGGCGGAGAAGGCGGATAAGTGACTGGTGTAGCAGCCAGGGTCAAAAGGACCAAGCCTTGTTACTGGGGTTCTGCCTCGCCGCTGCCACAAAAAACATTGACCCAATAAGCCATGAAAGACATTTAGTGTCTCTGCCCTTAACAGCTGCTCCAGGTGACCACGTGGTGTGCACCTTGCCGCACAGCGACAATCGCAAGGAGCGGCCCGCATTCTCTGACACGTGAGAGCAGATTGCACCGCCATTAACTTGGCAAGGTGGGGTTTAAACTTATAGACAAGCTAATCCTGGTTGAAAATAGTTTTTTCATGGCCACATATTCCATTATGGATGTCTCATGATGGAGCAGAGGACAAGTAAAAGGAGGAGTCTTAGCAGGAGAAGAATGCGGAAGCTGATTATGATGACAAGAACACTATATTGCTTGTAGATGTGGGTTGGCTGCCACAAGGAAGACCAGGAGAAGAAGGACCGACTGGTTCTGATTGGGAATATTGGCCCGTTGTATTTTCCCAAAGGATCTTGTGATGACCACTTATCTGAAGAAATGGAGCTCTGGTATTTGTTTGAGTTTGAACGCCCACATCTTATTTTAATCCTACAGATGTTGCACATGGCTGTGATTTTGTGCGCTGGCCTTTTGGAGAAAAAAAACACCTACGGGAGTTGTTCACAGAGAGCTAGCAGAAGCCGAGCTTGGTGTAGGTCTGGCACAATTTGCGCCTGCGCCTACAGTATTAGCAGCATTTTCGGTTCCTGAGTACTCCACAATATAAGCTGATCTGGTCCTTTGGGAAGTTTTAGCCATACATTCCCTCCACTCTTTATTGCCACCATGGCCACCAATCTTCTCCTCATATTTCTCCTCCTCCTCCTCTTAACCCCTCCAATCTGGCTCCCAGGTCCTGTCCGACACAAAATCATCATCGGAGTCCTCTCCCTCCCTGCCACTTTTATTATACTATGATATATCATGGTAGGTTCCTTGGCTCCCCTCCCTATTCCTTGTTCTATACTTGCCCCAACAGCCACTGTCCCTACCACTCACTGCCACTATTACTGTGACCAACACAGCTAAATATAGGGTCCCCAGCCTCCTCCTGAACCTCTTCCTCAGGGCAGTCCAAACAGTGACTGCTCTCATACAAGTAGTCAACAGTGAGACTCTCTTGACTGTCTGCCATAGGGTGTGGTGAAGTTTTGTCACCTCTTTTTAGGAAAAAAAAGAAGGCATTCCACTTGAAGGGGCAGTGAAGGCATGGATGATACAACCAAAAGGATTTTCTGAGGCTGCAAGGAGATGGAGCAGGAGGAATGCTCTGACCCCTGGCTTCAAAGCACAGTGCCTGACTCAGAAGGGACCTCCATGTCTTCCTGCTATGACTGAGAGAAGGAGCGAGCCATCCTATCCACGATCTCATCCTCTTTCTCCTCAATGATAATGTTGTACCTTTCTGAAGCCAGGGAGAACTTCAGCCTACTATTACTATTGCCCTGATAGCTGGTGCTGCTACTACCCACATTCTGGCTCTGGGAGGACAAGACCTGGCCCTGGGTTTTTTCTTTGTAACCCTTCTGTATTCCTGAAATTTTTGGCCTAATGTAAACAGACATACAAAGTATGGAACGAACAAACTGAAGAAACTTCTGCTCACAATTGACTTTAGAAGTAATGCAGTATCGCTGCCACTAACAGATTTGGGCCTAATGTCTTAAATGTGTTCAAGTATGCAGAATTAGAAAAAAGCTTTTACTAGCTTAAAACACAAATTGTCAACCTAATATGAGATTATTCTCCTTTTCCCCATAAACACACACACAACCACACTTGGAGATGTTGTGACACAGATTTCGGTCTAGTAGTTCACGTGTTTTTTTGCTCAGAGATTTCAAATGCTACCCTCTGTATTGTAAAACACACGATGCACACGTGTATTTCTAAGACCCAAACCAAAAGAAAGAAAAAAATTGAACTGCCTGAAGATTAGTGATGAGCGGCAATATTCGAATTCGCAATATTTTGTGAATATTTGGGCAAATATACGCCATAAATTCGCGAATTTGTGACCGCCATTATTTTCTTGATTGTGAAAGTCGGCAATGTAATATTCGCGTAATGTGCGCGCAGTACAGGCGTAGGTCACTTTTGCTAAATTTTTCAAGCTGCTCGAAGTTTCCTGAGACTGGAGAAAATGGTTGGCAAGGCAGAACATTACAATAGCTTTATATGCAGATAGAGTGCTCCAAGATATTCGCGATGTGCAAATCGGCACTAATGATGCGAATATTTTGGCGCAATACATGCAACTTCACATTTTAGCAGGCTGACTACATATTAGGGATTGGTGCACTAAGTATTGTTGTGAACTTAAGTTGTGACATCACAGAACTATATATGTATGTATATTTGTAGCATACATATAAACAGCACTATGTATGTAGCATATATCTATGGACAGCAGAACCTGCAGAATGAGTTACACTGTATCACAATCCAACCTACACTATCTCCCACTAACTATCTGTATTATATATAATGACACAGGAAAGCAGAGAGCACAGCAATGACACTGCTGTTTCTCTCTCAGAACTGTAATAAACTGCTAAAAATGGCTGCTGGGGAGGTTCTTATATAGTATAGTTCAGATGAAAAAAATCTTGAATGTTAGAAAATATGAATATACAGTTGTGTTCAAAATAATATCAGTGTGTTTAAAAAAGTGAATAAAGCTCTAAATCGTTCTAATAGCTTTTATTTCCATACACACAAATGCATTGGGAACACTACACATTCTATTCCAAATCAAAACATGAAGAAAAATATATCAAATTTGTATTGTTCTTCTAAATAAATTCAAGAAAAGTGAATATTAGACTGTTCAAAAAATAGCAGTGTTTGTATTCCAGCCCAGGATGATTGGACTACACTCCACAGTTCTTCTCTATTTCTTTGTTTTGCCTCAGATACTGCATTTTTGATGTCACCCCACAAGTTTTTTATTGGATTAAGATCCGCAGATTGGGATGGCCACTCCATAACGTCAATCTTGTTGGTCTGGGACAAAGATGTTGCACGTTTACTAGTGTGTTTAGGGTCGTTGTCTTGTTGGAATACCCATTTCAAGGGCATTTCCTCTTCAGCATAAGGCAGCAAGACCACTTCAAGTATTCTGATGTATTCAAACTGATCCATGATCCATGGTATGCGATAAATAGGCCCAACACCGTAGTATGAGAAACATCCCCATATCATGATGCTTGTGCCACCATGCTTCACTGTCCTCACAGTGTACTGCGGCTTGAATTCAGTGTTTGGGGGCTCGTCTGACAAACTGTCTCCAGGTACTAGACCCAAAAAGAAAAATTTTACTTTCATCAGTCCACAAAATGTTGCACCATTTCTATTTAGACCTGTCAATGTGCTCTTTGGCAAATTGTAACCTCTTCAGCACATGTCTTTTTTTCAACAGTGGGACTTTTCGGGGGCTTCTTGCAGATAGCTTGGCTTCACATAGGCTTCTTCTAATTGTAACAGTACTCACAAGTCACTTTAGACCATGTTTGATCTTCCGGGAGCTGATTGTTGGCTGAGTCCTTGCCATTTTGGCTATTCGAATGGTAGTTTTTTGCTTTCTTCCACGTCTTGCTGGTTTTGGTTGCCATTTTCAAGCATTTGCGATCATTTTAGCTGAGCAGCCTATCATTTTCAGCACTTCTTTATATGTTTTCCCCTCTCCAATCAACAAGGTACACTGTTCTTCTGAACAATGTCTGGAAAGACCCATTTTCCTCAGAATTTCAGAAAGAAATGCACTGTAATCAGCATGTACAACATTTGCTGCCTTCCTTCCTTAAATAAGGGCAATAATTGCTAACTGTTTTTCAAAGAACGAATGACCTCACTAATTGAACTCCACACTGCTATTATTTTGAACATGCCCTTTCCATTAGTGATTCAATTACACAGAATCAGCAGCATGCATGTCATGACTGTTGGGTCTGTTGGATTTCTATTACTCTACTACACCTGCTAGTAAATTATTTGCCATGTAGAAATATAATTTCTACTAAAAACAGTGATTGATCAGGTTAGCGATGTCTGACTGCTATTATTTTGAACACAACTGTATATCACTATATTCTAAATATTCGCAAATTCTCGAAGTCGCGATATTCACGATTCGAATATTTGCGCCCAACACTACTGAAGATGCTCTGTCCCAGATTTTGGACTATTATTTTAGGTATTTTCACTTACTATCACAATGTGCTCTGTGGGTGGTTCCAGGAGGCGGGCATGGCCGAGGCGCGCTCTTGTCATCAGCGCACCCGGCGTCGCCTGTTCCTGTGGGAACCACACTGGTGCTGAGTGCCTAACTGATCACATGGCGCTTGGCTGTATGGGCTGCATTAGAACTCAAGAGTCATGTGACGCTGGCCACGTCACATTACTCCACTAATGCACTATTTAAACAGGCATCTGCTGGCCACAGATTGCCTGTTATTGAGGTCCTTTCTGCATGATACTCACCTGGTTTGTTTGTTCCTGCTTGGCTTCCGATTTCCTGTCCGTCTCATCCTCTGGTCTTGGCGTGCTCTCCAGGTTTGACTTTGGCTTGTCCTGACGATTCTCTGCTTGCTCCTTCGGTACCTTTTATTCTCTTGGTTTTGACGCGGCTTGTTTGATCTTTCTGTTTATGTGTTGTTTGTCTTCCCTGCACTATCCTAGCTAAGGGTTTGTTGACCGGTTGTCCCTTGTCGCTAGGACTTGCGAGGCAAGTAGGCAGGGACAGAGGTGAGGGTGGAGTTCAGTGGTCACTACCCCACCCCCTGTGTGTGTGACACTGACATTTCAAGCTTTGGGTTTGTCTGGTGGACGAAATTTATGAAAGTTCATAACGAATCTGGTTCGTTAAAAGCTGATTACAAACATCTCTAGTTGGCATCATTCTCTATGTAAATATCATTAAAAAAATTTAGGACATTAGAAGACAAAAAATTTTAGAAGCAATTTTCCAAAACCAACTTTTTTTTTTAAAGAACAATTCAGTTCTGAAGTGACGTTGAGGGGCTTAAATAATAAAAACAACCCATAAAAGACCCTATTTTAGAAACTACATCCCTCAATTTATTGAAAACTGATTTTAGAAATGTTGTTAACCCTTTAGTTGTTTTACATCAATGAAAGCAAATGGAGGGGACATTTTTTTAATGTCACTTTTGCAAATTTTGCATTTTATTCAATTTTCCCCTGTAACACAGGAAAGGTTACCAGCAAAACAAACCTCAATATTCCCAGATTTAGTAGTTTACAGAAACACCTCATATGTGGTCATAAATTGCTGTATAGGCACACCGTAGGGCTCAGAAGGGAAGGCGTGCCATTTGCTTTTTAGAGGGCAGATTTTGCTGGACTGGTTTTTGGGCACCATGTTGCATTTGAAAAGATCCTGAGGTACCCCTACAGTGGAAACTCCCAAGAAGTGAGCCAATTGTGAGAACTAAACTCCCCAAATAATTTATCGAGGGATTTAATAAGCACTTTGACACAACAGGTGTTTTTTAGAATTTAGAAATTTAGAAATGCTGGGCTGTGAAAATGAAAAATATTTTTACAAGAAAATGTCAATTTAGGTCCAAATTTTTCATTTTCACAAGGGGTAAATGTCAGTTTAGGCCCAAAGTTTTCATTTTCACAAGGGATAACAGGAAAAAAAATCACCCACAGTTTGTTTTACATTTTGTCCTGAATATGGCAACACCCA
Organism: Bufotes viridis; assembly: GCA_033119425.1. NCBI lineage: Eukaryota > Metazoa > Chordata > Amphibia > Anura > Bufonidae > Bufotes > Bufotes viridis. Next base: position 128,433,864 of record CM065594.1, read on the forward strand.
ATACGTGTTCATAAACTGCTTTATGGGCACACTGCAGGGCTCATAAGTGAAGGAGTCCTGTGTGGCTTTTGGAGGGCAGATTTTGCAAGAAAGGCTTTTGGGCGCCATGTTGCATTTGAAGAGACCCTGAGGTACCCCTACAGTGTTTTTAATATTAGACCTCAAGGAATTTTTCATAAGGTGTAGAGAGTAGAGTTGAGTGAACACCAGGAAGTTCAGGTTCGCCAGGTTTGGCCGAACTTTGTTGCAAAGATTGAGTTCGGGACCTGAACTTGATCCCAAACCCCATTGAAGTCAATGGGGACCCGAACTTTGGGGCACTAAAATGGCTCTGAAAAAGTAATGTAAAGGGATAGAGGGCTGCAAAAGGAAGCACAATGGGGGTAAGAGCTGGACAATTGCCATGCAAACAAATGTGGATAAGGAAATGACTTAAAATAACATAAAATACATAAAAATAAAAATAATAATCTTGAACTAGGAGGAGGAGGTCCATATGGAGTAGGAGGTTGAGGAGGCGGTGGACGTGGCGGTTTAGGTGGAAGCGGTGGTGGAGAAGGTTGTCGCCAACAACACTGTTTTTTTTTTATTTGGGTAGACCCCAAAACATTGGGAAATATAGAAGAGAAAAGAAAGAGAAAGTGCGCTGGCGTATAACAAAGGCTGGGTGAGGCCGGTATACATGTCTATTCTGCACAAGGTACAGACAAGTCCTTTGGGATCTATGCCTGGTTCATTTTAATGAATGTGAGCTTGTCCACATTGGCTGTGGATAGGCACCTGCGGTTGTCTGTGCTAAACACATGTTCAGACAATACACTGGCTGCAGGGCAGGCCAGTACCTCCAAGGTGTAAAGGGCAAGCTCAGGCCATGTGCCCAATTTGGAGTCCCAGAAGTTGAATGGGGAAGGCCCATCAGTCAGAACGTGTAGGCATGTGCACACATACTGTTTCACCATGTTGCTGAAATGATGCCTGCTGCTAAGACGTTCCATATCAGCTGGTGGTGCTGGCTGTTGTGGCGTGCTGACAACGGTTTTTCACATTTCGGCCATGCTAACCCTTCCTTCTGAGGTGCTGGCTGTGCCCCAGCTGCGTTGGCGACTTCTTCGTCCTCCTCTGCCTTCGCCTTGTACTTCCACTGAGGCCCCGGTGTCAGGTGGAAATGCCACCAGCAGCGCATCTATCAGCGTGCACTTGTAAGGGGTATAGATCACAATGTAAATGCCGCCGAATTTACAGAATATATTTCCCTGTCAGGTATGCAGCGCAGGGGTACTTTGAAAGAAAAAGGGATATAGATCACCCAACAATCTAAATGCCTCCGAATTTACAGAATATATTTCCCAGACAGGTTATGCAGTGCAGGGGTACTTTGAAAAAAAAAAGGGGTATAGATCACTCAACAATCTAAACGCTGCCAAATTCACAGAATATATTTCCCAGTCAGGTATGCAGTGCAGGGGTAGTTTGAAAGAAAAAAGGGGTATAGCTGACCCTACAATCTAAACACCACCGAATTTACAGAATATATTTACCAGTCAGCTATGCAGGGCAGGGGCAGTTTGAAAAAAATAAAGGGGTCATGGAGCGTCCCCGTCATCCGGCATCTATTCACCCTGCTGAAGGATTATTTTGAAAGTGTGTAGAAGCCACACTGGGCCCCCACACTGCAGATTTATCATGGAGACATCATGGAGATTTTACAGCACATAACTACAGCACCCAACAACGTAAACGCCGCCAAATTTACAGAATATATTTCCCAGTCAGGTATTCAGTGCAGGGGTAGTTTGAAAGAAAAAAAGGGGTATAGATCTCCCAACAATCTAAACACCGCCAAATTTACAGAATATATTTCCCAGTCAGGTATGCAGTGCAGGGGTACTTTGAAAGAAAAAAGGGGTATAGATCACCCAACAATCTAAACACCGCCAAATTTACAGAATATATTTCCCAGTCAGGTATGCAGTGCAGGGGTAGTTTGTAAAGAAAAAAGGGGTATAGATAACCCAACAATCTAAATGCCGCCAAATTTACAGAATATATTTCCCGGTCAGGTATGCAGTTCAGGGGTAGTTTGAAAGAAAAAAGGGGTATAGATTACCGAACAATCTGAACGCCGCTGAATTTACAGAATATATTTCCCAGTCAGGTATGCAGTGCAGGGGTAGTTTGAAAGAAAAAAGGGGTACAGATCACCCAACAATGCAAACGCTGCCGAATTTACAGAATATATTTCCCTGTCAGGTATGCAGTGCAAATAGAAAAAGAAAAAAGATAGGAGGGGTTAGACGGCACCCTGGGAAGAGGGGCAGAGAAACTCAGAGAGGGCGCCACAAGCTGGAAAGTGCTCTAGAGATTAGTGTATAATCAGTTCGGGATCGCTCTATTCTCTCTCGTGGTTAGGATGTAGCTAATCACGACAGGGTATGGCAGCCTTAGGACTTACGCTCACAGACCAGGAGCGTTCAGAGAACGAGTCTGTAAAATAGAAAAAAATGTCCTAATAAAATAGCGCCAGTCCCTGTGGTTAAAGATAATAAAGGTACCAATCAATTGACTTACTTCACTAGGGGGCTGATCAACAGAGCCGTGTCTGTGACCCTCACCCCCTAGGCCAGGATAGCGTGGACAAGAATCACTAGGCTTCACGGAGCCCCATCTAGTGGAATCAGCTCAATTTTAGGTGGAGGATAGTGCAGATGGATACCAGTGCAGGATGAATAAAATCCACTTACTTCGATAGGGGGGGCTCGTCTGGTAGGTTAAGGGAACCTCAGCCACAGACGTACCTCCCCCACGATGTCCAGGTTCGCTTCAATAACACGTTCTCTGGTTGGATATCCTGGACGGATGTTCAGTGTGGATGGATGTTCGGTAGTTAGCAAGGAGACTCCCTCCGTTCACGATTCGATCCTTTTTTATCTTTTTTTATTATTTGTTAAAAGAATTTTTTCCTATAGGTTTACTCAACGCGTTTCGGGGCTGTGCCCCTTCTTCAGGAGTAAATAACACACAAATCAAACAGACATTAAACATCCAACTCACATAGTTCAAGAATAAATAGTCTTTTTGGCGCCAAGTCCCGGCGTATGGAGAAGACACTGTTCAATGGAACGCAACCGGAAGTTCTGAGTTGAACCGCAAACGTCATTTCCTGTGATGAAATGCGGAAGTGTTAATCTCTGATCGTTTGCGTTCCAACGTGGAACGCACAATACCGGAAATTAGTGCGAAGCTCTAAATCAGGATTGAATATTACCGATTGTTGAATTACACAATACTGTCTGGGAATTGTTTGTTATTACAATCTATATATACATAAAAGCTTCACATAGTAAAAACTCATCCAATCCAGGAGAACTAATAAGGATTATATAAATATGTAATAGGATATGCAACGGTAATATCTAATATATTCCATGATATTTTATCTAGATAAATAGATCTATATTTATATAATCCGTATTTTACAATATCTATACTTTTAAATATGGCTTCCAAATATTTGTAATATTGTATAAAAAATGTTATCTAAAAAATAATAAATTAATGTAGAAGGTCTACACATAAAAAAGGGGGTATAGAGTGAATGTCAGTGCCTGTAAAAAGAATATAGACATACATAAGGGGCTCCGTGAAGCCTAGTGATTCTTGTCCACGCTATCCTGGCCTAGGGGGTGAGGGTCACAGACACGGCTCTGTTGATCAGCCCCCTAGTGAAGTAGGTATGCAGTGCATCAGGAACACACCCTCCAAGACACTTGTGAATGACTGGTCTGATAACTGTGGAAATGTCCACCCATATTCTCAGAACTGGATTTACTGATTAAATTTCACCCTCAGAGATGCAGTGCATGCCGCAAATGTACTTTATGGAAAAAAATAAGTGTTTTTTGTCTTTAGTTGGCCGACGCATGCGCAATATGAAAAGCTGTTCCTCTGCCCATAATAGGCAGAGCAGAGCTGGCCAACTAAAGACATACGTCCCGCCGTTGTTGTGCCGCTCGGCTGGTGGAGGTTATAGGACAGAGGGCGGGCCAGAGGGCAGAAAGAGGCGTGTTTTTCTGGGCACATTGCCCAGTAACGCCGCCACTGGGTACCTTCAGCGGCTCATTTACATGCGGTTTAAAAATCTCTTTTTCATCATCTGGACCACGGACGAATAAAAGAAAGGTACTATAGTAATGAGGGGCAAAGAGTCTATAACCTGATCTGAGCGGTCTAAAACGCTCAGATTAGGTGAAAGACTCCCTTTAATCATGTCCCCCTTTAGACGTTTCTTCTCAAGGCTAAATAAATGTAATTATTTTCATCTTTCTTTAAAACTAAGACCCTCTATGCCCCTAATCAGTTTAATTGCTCTCCTTAGTACTTTTTCCAGCTGTAGTGTGTCCTTTCTATAGGCTGTGCCTAGAACTGAACTGCATATTCCAGATGAGGCCATACCAAATTTGAAAAGTGGTAATTACATCCCTGTCCCACGAATCCATGCCTCATTTAATACATGATAATATCCTGCTAACCTAAGAAGCAGCTGATTATTTAATCTATTATATGCTGTTATTTAATCTATTATACACCCAAATCTTTCTCTACAAGTGACTCTCCCAGTGTTACTTTCCCTAGGACATATGATGAATGCAGATTATTAGTACCCAGATCCTTAACTTTACATTTATCAACATTGAAACTAGGAGTGGGGGATATAGACCATATGCAATATAAATGATATAAATTTGGCCAACGACAGAGATTTCGCGCACCATGTTATCCTGAGCCAACACAGTGGAGAAGGAGGGAGCCACCAATGACAACAGTGAGGAGTAGAAGGGAGGGACTGTAGCCACTGCGCCACCAATGAATATAGTTAATGCTTGAATACAAACAAAGCCTGCGTGTGCCAGCCATATGCCATACCCGACCTCTATGACAGGTCCTGAGGGTTTAATTGCGGCGGATCGCAGCTCACAGTAATGGAGGCCGGGTATGGGATATAGCCGGCACACGTAGGCTACGTTTGTATTCAAGCATTAACTATATTCAGTGGTGGCACAGTGGCCACAGTCCCTCTCTTCTACTCCCCCTCTTCTCAGTGTTATATTAATTGCGGTCCCAGACCCCCCGCAGTGTGCCCCTCTCCCCCCTTCCCCACAGTATTAAATCATTGGTGGCAGAGGCCCCAAGGTACCCCCCTCCTCACCCATTGGTGGTGCAGTGGCAGCTTTTGATTGGAGCCCCAGCAGTGTAATCCTGGGGCTCTGATCGGTTACCCTGACAGCCAGAACGCTGCTGAAGAGGACAAGGGTAAATAAAAAGTAAAAAAAAAAAAGTTTTACCCCCCAAAATATAGAAAATAGTATATTGCGATATATATCGTTATCACACATGTTTCAAATTATATCGCGATATAGATTTTGGACGACATCGCCCAGGCCTAATTGAAACTCATTTGCCAAATTGATACCCAAACACTCAGAGTGTCCATGTCAACTTGTAGTTTTTGGACCTCTTCCATAGACTGCAAAGTACTATATAGCTTTGTGTCATCTGCAAATATAGAGACACAGTGCAATTAATCCCATACTCAGTTTCATTAATAAATAAATAAATAAAATAAGATAGGACTCAGCAGTGAACCTTGGGGTCCACCACTTAAAACCCAGGACCATTCAGAATAGGAATCATTGACCACAACTCTCTCTGGACATGGTCCTTCAGCCAGTTTTCAATCCAATTACACAAACTATACTTTCCAAGCCTCTAGACCTTATTTTACCTTTTAAACTTCTATGAGGGACAGTATCAAATGCCTTTGCAAAATCCAAGAACACTAGATAGATATCCACTCCCCTGTCTAGGCTTCTACTCATAAAAACAAATCAGGTTAGTCTGACAACTTCTGTCCTTGGTAATCCCCATGCTGGTTAACATATTATATTATTAAAAGCCACATACTTCCGTACAGAGTCCCTTAAGAGTCCTTCAAACGTTGTTCCCACAACAGAAGTTAAGCATACTGGTCTATAATGACCTTTAGAGGACCTAGAGCCATTTTTTAATATGGGCACCACATTTATCTTGCACCAGTTACTTGGCAGTCCCTAGAGAATCTCTAAAAATTATGAACAGGGGCATAGTAATAACTGAACAGAGTTCTTTAGGAACTCTTGGGTGTAATACATCTGGACCTGGAGCATTTATCTTTAGCTTGGACCATATCTACAGTCAGGGGTGCACCTAGCTTTTCTGCTGCCTGAAGCGAAAACTGAAACGTCCAGCTCAGGCAGCATGATAATGATGACACCGACCTCTGATAGGCTACAGGAACTAAGATTAAAGCTTATTATTGGAAACTGTCAGCTCAGCAACCAATATCAGCTCCTTTCTCTTCTTTTGTATATACAAAGATAAAAAATACAATTTAGTAACTCTGCCTTTTCTTTATCTTCAGTGTCCATCCCCACTTTACCATTATTTGGGGAACTTACCTGCTCTGACCTTGTTTTTTTTATCATTTATATATTAAAAGATTGTTTTGAGACGTGGCACTCTTTTTTGCCTCCTGCTGTTCATTTTGTATTTTTACAGATTTCATTAAGACCCTTGTAAATTTCAAAGGCTACAGCTGACCCTCAGATTTGTATTTTTAAATGCCCTATTTTGTCATTTATTGCCCTTACTGTAGCTGTAGGCCACGTGGGGTTTAATTTTAGCTGTTTAAACTTGCTACCTACAGGAATATATTTTGCAGTGTAATTACCCAATGTGGATTTAAAGCTCTCCCATTTATCCTCCGTATTATCATGTGACAATAGCTACTCCCAGTCTATGCCCTAAAATACTGCCCTCAACCCGAGGATATTGACCTATTCAAAGTTTCGTGTTTTTTCTCTCCCATCCAGAGTTTGCTTTTTATAGCTCAGGGGGAGTATAATTATATTGTGGGCACTATTACCTAGTGTTTCTCGAACAGTAGCATTTCCAAAAAGCTATACATCACAAACATAGAAAAGGATTCTTCACTGTAAGAGCAGTATCTGGTAAGCTAAAATCTCACATTATATGACCACTTTACCAGCCTGTGCAGCCCACTCTATTTGGTTATACAGCTGAACTTCTATCTCCTCTGTGATCTTAGGGGGTCTATAGATTATACCAAATATTTGACATCCCTTTTTAGTACCATAGACTCTAGTGTGCCCATTTTGCTTGCTAGACTTCTGGCATTTGTGAACATACATTTTAAGTTACTATTTAATTTCCCAAATTCAGTTCCCAGATTTTTTAGTACCTTGTTTTATATTGTTGGTTTGTAACAGGTTCATGTTACTACAGTAGCAGCTGTGTTTTTCATGGGTGTACACCTCCCTGCTTTCCTCAATAACCCCAGCCCCAACAAAATCCCCACTGTCCTCTCTTATATCCCACTCTCTATCTACTCTTTCTATCCTCTTATTGGTATGACTCCCTCCGTCCAACAGGTCCTAGTTGAAAAGCTCCTCCAGCCGTCTAACCATTTTCCCCCAGCACAGCTGCACTCTCCCCATTTAAGGTGCAGCCTGTCCCTACTGTAGAGTCTGTAACCAGCTTCTGAGCCACTTATTTAACTCCCTAAGCTCCCGCTGTCGCTCTAGTAATACTTGTGGTACTGGTAGTATTTATGAAAACACTACCTTGGAGGTCCTGGACTTGAGCTTCTTTCCTAGTTTCCTAAAATATTTTTTAAGGACCTTCCATCTTCCCTTGTCATTGGTACTAATGTGTACCATGACCATTGGGTCTTCCCCAGCCCCACTTGGCAATCCGTCTATCTGATTCGCAATATGCTGAACCTGAGCACCTGGAAGACAACACAATGTTCGGCATTCATGATCTTGGCAACAGAGGTCCCTGTCTGTCCGCCTAATAATAGAGTCCACCAGCACCTGCCTTACCTCTGCTGCACTCCTCTTCCCATCTTTCCTACAGCAATCATCCTTCTGGTTGCTAGAAGCAACATCCTGCTGCAGTATTGGCACTTTACCCTCTACCCCTTCTCGTAACATTACCCAACTACTGACCCCATAGTCCTGATCGTGCCCTCTTCCACCCACCTCCATTTCACTGACACTAGCCAGTGCCTGCACAGTGATGTCTAAATAATAAAGTAAATGCAGGGGCACACAGATATCTGGTCAATGGACTAACCGTGGAAATACATTTATTAAAAGTAATAAAATAAAATAAAAATATCCTGAGATGGATGTAGATCCAATAGGGATCTTATATGGTACACAAATAGAAATAAAATAGAATAAAATCGAACATCAACCATACAGTCTAATAATGATTATTCTACTGGTATGGTACCATGTAGGAGCTATAAACCTCTGAAGTGTCTGTACAAATCCTTCTGTATATAAACCATATGGTACGCCGTCTCACTAGTGAGATAGTGTCATGGTCTGGTAAGTAAGTCTCTATTGTAGCAAGTTAGAGTAGGTGGTGGTCTATCGATAATCCAGACATACCGTCCTTAAGACCGTGAGTAGATAGAAAAGTCCTCCAACGGAGATGTGCCTTATCAGATCCACATTAGTTAGTGATTTATAAACATAGAGGCTTACTTTACCGTCCCGCGTCTTGCATCAGTAGCCTTCCTTTATTCCCTTGTACCGTATGGAAAGAGTAGGGTACCTTTTCCCTGCCAGGACCTGGCGCGGCGTCCCACGTGGTCACTGTCGTCACTAGGTGGCGTCCCATGTGACGATGGCGGGAGCGTCCGATTGGCTGAACGTATCTTGGACGCAGGAGGTGGGCGGGACAGCTTTTCAGATGGCGTTCTTTAACATCGATGTTACGATCCTCTATGTTATGGTTTATGCAAGGAAGGATAATGGTGGTATGTCCTCCTTTTGACGTATATCCTTTAGATTGCTTGCCTTTTACCCAAACGCGTTTCGGGGCGTATATCGACTGGCCCCTTCCTCAGTGGTTAACTGGCAAGACTTTCATATTCCTTTTTATAGGTACCCCCCTCCCTAAGGATTATGGGGTATCTAGGGTAACATTCAAACCATGGATATGGAACTTTCTCCTACTAATGGTGATCGTATTAATTAACATCACTCATATCAAAAGCATACATAAATACAGATTAAATAAAATTTTGCATATATGGCAGGTCATATATAGACATACGAACGATTTTGGATAAAATATAGGTGAATAATCAGTAGTCACCGATTGTATCCAATATACCATAGGACCATATGTTACAACTTAAAATTGGTGGGAGGTTCTATCTTCAGATGATGGAACTTGGGTAACGGAGATCTAGGGGGAGGGATTCGTTAGAGAGGGAAGATCGGCATGCTGGAAAACAGCCGGATGTCGATGTTCCGTCGCCCGCGGATCCCAGCCCCATATTATAAAAACCCAAATATTTCCATCTCAGCATTTAACCCTCTAGGGATCAGGGATTGAAATTCAAAGATCCTTCTTGTTTCAGTTCTAGACATTTGTGCTATCAGATTGCCTCCCCTCCACGGCTGTACCACCTTTTCTATGGCCATAAAGGAGAGGCTAGAGGGGTCACCACCATGTACCTCCTTGTAATGTTTAGATACAGAGTGTAATAGGTAACCTCTTTTTATGTTGTTTATATGTTCAGCCACCCTCTTTTTTAGAGACCTCTTCGTTCTACCCAGATATTGTTTCCCACATGGGCACTCTAATAGGTAGATGACATTGATGGAATTGCATGTCAATCCATCTCTAATGTCCATGTGGAAATCATTCTGAGTTGAAGAGGCTTTTGTTATCTTTCTCGGATTGGGGCAGTTCCTGCAACACACACATGCTCCACATTTAAAAAATCCCTGTGAGGATAACCAATTCTTAGTAGGCTTAGATAGTCGGTGTCCTACTGTGGGTGCCACCTTTAGCCCTAGATTTGGGGCTTTCGTATACACTATTTTTGGTTCTTTTGTGATTTTTGTCCCTATTATCTTATCCTCTAGGAGTGCCCATGTGGGAAACAATATCTGGGTAGAACGAAGAGGTCTCTAAAAAAGAGGGTGGCTGAACATATAAACAACATAAAAAGAGGTTACCTATTACACTCTGTATCTAAACATTACAAGGAGGTACATGGTGGTGACCCCTCTAGCCTCTCCTTTATGGCCATAGAAAAGGTGGTACAGCCGTGGAGGGGAGGCAATCTGATAGCACAAATGTCTAGAACTGAAACAAGAAGGATCTTTGAATTTCAATCCCTGATCCCTAGAGGGTTAAATGCTGAGATGGAAATATTTGGGTTTTTATAATATGGGGCTGGGATCCGCGGGCGACGGAACATCGACATCCGGCTGTTTTCCAGCATGCCGATCTTCCCTCTCTAACGAATCCCTCCCCCTAGATCTCCGTTACCCAAGTTCCATCATCTGAAGATAGAACCTCCCACCAATTTTAAGTTGTAACATATGGTCCTATGGTATATTGGATACAATCGGTGACTACTGATTATTCACCTATATTTTATCCAAAATCGTTCGTATGTCTATATATGACCTGCCATATATGCAAAATTTTATTTAATCTGTATTTATGTATGCTTTTGATATGAGTGATGTTAATTAATACGATCACCATTAGTAGGAGAAAGTTCCATATCCATGGTTTGAATGTTACCCTAGATACCCCATAATCCTTAGGGAGGGGGGTACCTATAAAAAGGAATATGAAAGTCTTGCCAGTTAACCACTGAGGAAGGGGCCAGTCGATATACGCCCCGAAACACGTTTGGGTAAAAGGCAAGCAATCTAAAGGATATACGTCAAAAGGAGGACATACCACCATTATCCTTCCTTGCATAAACCATAACATAGAGGATCGTAACATCGATGTTAAAGAACGCCATCTGAAAAGCTGTCCCGCCCACCTCCTGCGTCCAAGATACGTTCAGCCAATCGGACGCTCCCGCCATCGTCACGTGGGACGCCACCTAGTGACGACAGTGACCACGTGGGACGCCGCGCCAGGTCCTGGCAGGGAAAAGGTACCCTACTGTTTCCATACGGTACAAGGGAATAAAGGAAGGCTACTGATGCAAGACGCGGGACGGTAAAGTAAGCCTCTATGTTTATAAATCACTAACTAATGTGGATCTGATAAAGCACATCTCCGTTGGAGGACTTTTCTATCTACTCACGGTCTTAAGGACGGTATGTCTGGATTATCGATAGACCACCACCTACTCTAACTTGCTACAATAGAGACTTACTTACCAGACCATGACACTATCTCACTAGTGAGACGGCGTACCATATGGTTTATATACAGAAGGATTTGTACAGACACTTCAGAGGTTTATAGCTCCTACATGGTACCATACCAGTAGAATAATCATTATTAGACTGTATGGTTGATGTTCGATTTTATTCTATTTTATTTCTATTTGTGTACCATATAAGATCCCTATTGGATCTACATCCATCTCAGGATATTTTTATTTTATTTTATTACTTTTAATAAATGTATTTCCACGGTTAGTCCATTGACCAGATATCTGTGTGCCCCTGCATTTACTTTATTATTTAGTCTTTCCTTACGGTTAAGGGTGAACCGGCAGGTGTGCACCAACTCATATTTGCGAAGTGGGTGGAGCCACTGTTTACCATTTACCTACAGTGATGTCTAAGCCTCTCTCCAGGTTTGCAATGCTTGGCGTATTGCAAGTTGCGCATTTAGATCCAGAATCTGGGCTATACAACATGCTTGCATTTAGTGCAAATGTATTTTCCCTCAAATGGCTCTTTAAGGCATGCATACATTGCACAGGACACACACTTAGTAGTGTTGTCCATGGAACACATGTTTAACTGGGGATAAAAAGTGAAGAAAGAAAACAGTAAATATGAATTTAAATTTAATCACCTGACTGCTGTAATTTGGGAACTTGCTAAAATCTATCAAATAATGTACAAGGAAAATCTATCAAACTTTGGTTCCTCTGTCCTTGTGTTGAACTATGGGCTATGGCCTAGTGTTATACTACAGGTGAAACTCGAAAATTAGAACATCATGCAAAAGTCCATTTATTTCAGTAATGCAACTTAAAAGGAATTGCGTTAATGCAGCTTAAAATTCGAATTTTGTGAAAAAGTTCAATATTCTAGGCTTAAAGTGTCACACTCTAGTCAGCTAATTAATCCATACCCCCTGAGCAAAGGGTACCTCTAAATTGTGACTTTGGGGTTTCATAAGCTGTAAGCCATAATCATGAAAATAATATCAAATAAAGGCTTGAAATATATCGCTTTACTGTTGCATTACTGAAATAAATGAACTTTGCACAATATTCTAATTTTTCGAGTTTCACCTGTATGTACTTATCTGTAATTTTGGCACTTCTGTGTAATTGTGCTCCATGCAGTTAACCTTGCAGTACCCCAGAGCAAGAGATATCTGCAAATGACTTGTTATTAAATGCATGTAATATTATGTTATGTAATGCCATGTATTACTCCTAACATAGTTCTGTATGGTAGTAACTGAATTAACTAATTTCAACACAGCCCTTTTCAGAAGGTTGCTAGGCGGTGACTGGTTCCACCTTGAGCTCCAGTGGGTTTTAGAGTGAGTGTGTGAGGAGGGAGAAAGCAAGCCCATGTGCTCCTGTGAAAGTTACTGTTTTTGCAAAAGGAAAGAATCTCCATGGCCAACCGTTTAGGAGCTGTCCCATTAAAGTGAATAGGGTGGCTGAGCTGTTATTACACCTGCTCACCACTTCGATTGCTTGGACGAGCAGATAAACAGAAGACAGTGCTTGTACAATCACTGGTTTCTCTTCAAACAGCTGATCAGTGGTGTGCCAAGTGTCGGCCCCCTCACCAATCTGACAATGGTGACATATCCTGAGGATAGGTCATCAATATTAACTCGTAGGATACCAGCGCCGTACATGTACGGTGCTCTGATCGAACGGGAGGAGGAGCTGTGTCCATCCGATCAGCTGCAGGAGTCTGGCAGTCACTGATAGCTGGACCCCTGCTGTATGCGCCAGCATCGGCGCATTAACCCTTGCACTGTCTCGGTCAGCGCTGACAGCGGCATGTATGGTATCCTGCTGGGTGTCGGGTGTCCATCCGATCCCTGTGCTGCTGTGAAGGGGACCCCATGTATTGGACAACAGCTTATTGCCTTTAGTAGGCATCGTAGCCGCCTTCCGTGTGAACATGTGATATCCACCCCCTTGATCTCACAGGCAGAAAGGCTGTAAGTGTATTACACTGGTAATACACTTAGAGCCAATGCATTACAATACAGAAGTATTGTAATTAGTGTTGAGCGAACTTGTTTTTTAAATTCTGCGTCCAAAGTTCAGGTTCGGGTTATCGAAAAATCCTGTTATGGATTCCGCTACCACGGACCATAATGGAATTTGGAATCCATAACGGTATTCTTCGATAACCCGAACCCGAACTTTGGACGCAGAACTTAAAAAACAAGTTCGCTCAACACTAATTGTAATACATGGTAAAGAGGATCAGACCCCCAAAAGTTAAAGTCCCAGAGTGGGACCAAAAAAAAAGTTAAAAAAGAAGTAATAAAAATAAAGTTTTACCCAAAAAATTAAAGTTTCAAGTAAAAAAAAAAAAAAGCACTAAAACTCTCATTTTAACTCATTTTGTCTAATGAGTATGTAAGATGACTACAGTATTTGGCACTTACTAATATAGCTTTTGCTGATATTCTGCCTCATTTTTAGGGCTCATGCACACGACCGGAAGGACTGAGCGGAACCCCACGGAAGCACTACAGAAGCACTGTTCCTGGCCGTGCCTCCCCACCGCAAAAAAGTAGTACATGCACTACTTTTTTGCAGAATGGACAGATCACGGACCCATTCAAGTTTAATGGGTCTGGATCCATCTGCGGCAGCCACATGGATGTTGCCCGTGCTTTGGGGGGCGCAATTGCGATCCCCAATGCATGGAATGGCTGGCACACATTCGTGTGCATGAGCCCTCAGGCTACTTTCACACTAGCATTTTGGCTTTCCGTTTCTGAGATCTGTTCAGGGCTCTCAAAAGCGGTCCAAAACAGATCAGTTTTGCCCTAATGCATTCTGAATGGAAAAGGATCCGCTCAGAATGCATCAGTTTGCCTTCGTTCAGTCAATGTTCCGCTCTGGAGGTGGACACCAAAACGCTGCCTGCAGCGTTTTGCTGTCCGCCTGACGAAGCGGAGCCAAGCGGATCCATCCTGGCACACAATGTAAGTCAATGGGGACGGATCTGTTTTCTCTGACACAATCTGGCACAATAGAAAACGGACTCGTCCCCCATTGACTTTTAATGGTGTTCATGACGGATCATGGCTATAGAAGACAAGCGTATTCGTTCATGATAGATGCATGTGGTTGTATTATTGTAACGGAAGCGTTTTTGCAGATCCATGACAGATCCGCAAACAACGCTAGTGTGAAGGTAGCCTTAAGCCTCTTGCACACGAACGTTAAATGAGTCCGCAATCACGGAGATGCGGAACGGAAGCACAGATCGGAACCCCACGGAATCACTATGGAGTGCTTCCGTGTGGTGTTTCTGTCCATGCCTCCACACCTCAAAAAAATAGAACTTTTTGCGGTGCTGACATATCACGGACCCATTCAAGTTGATTCAAGGTAATATGCAGCTTGAAAGAGAGCCAAGCCCCGTGTCGGACAGCAGAGACATGGAGCATTAACATGATTAATAATGCTCCATGACTCTCTGTGATCTTTTTACTACAAAATCACAGTGAGATAAAGTTCTCATTGTGATTTTGTAGCAAAAAGGTCACAGAGAGGTACGGAGAATTATCAATCATAATAATGCTCCGTGTCTCTGCTGTTCGGAACGGAGCTTGGCTCTCTTTCATGCAGCGGATTACCGGCACGGCATCCACTTGTGTGAAAGAGCCGTAACAGTGCAAGTGCAGATGGCATTTAAATGAAAGAGACATCAATACGGAAGCGATTTGCCTGATCACAAGCCATTTTATGGACAAAGCCCCTGTGTCGACAGCACAAAAGACTTGGCAAAGAAGGAGGCATACCAAAACTTAGTATGGGCCCCCTGCAACTAGTTTCCCAGTCTACGTGTGTCAGTCACTTCCAGGCAATTCAGAACATGGTCAACACCCCAGATGTCTGACGAATTGTGGAATTAATGCAGAAGGAGACACCCTATTGAGAAACCCTGGCATTTCCTCCTCCCTGTACTGGTGCTCAGTATTAGCATACTGAGCAGTAAAAATACAGTGGGGCACAGCGGGGCGTAGGAGCGATAGTTAAAAAATCAGGCAGGGTGGCAGCCTCAGCGGGTGGTACCCTGCAAGTAAAGGTATTTATCTCAATTAATATAAAACCATGAAAGGTAACCTTTAACCCCTTAACGACACCCCACTGTCTTTTGACGGTGGCTTGTGTAGGTCCTAAATCTGCAGAGGCATCTTTTGGCATTGCTGCAAATGAATGGGTTAAATGGCTGCTTGAGTGCTCCAGTGTTTAGAGCCTGTGTTCTGACCCCAGCTGTTAACCCCTTGATCATAGCAATCTACATTGTGGCATGATAGAAGGAGACTCCACCTGTGATTGTGCTGTGACCTGCACTGTAAGCCTTCTGTTAGGGCACACTAACACAAAGCATAGGTTATTAGCATAGATGAGTATGCTAATACATTGTAAATATGAAATAAAGTTATAAAACTGTAATCCCATAATGAAATTTAAAGGGCTTCTGTCACCCCCCATTTAGCAATTTTCATCTGAGTCCAAACATATCACTCTTACCTTTCTCTGTGCTGTAATTTCTGTAAAAATCGTACTTTTATATTATGCAAATTACTTCACTACCAGCAACTTGGGCGGATACTTGCTGGTAGCCGCCACATCCTCAGACTGTAAACACTCCCCCTTTCCACCTGATAGACAGGGCCAGCGAGCGCTCTCCTCCTCCAGTCTGCCCATGAAATCCCGCGCCTGCGCTGTAACGTTCCTCATTCGGCGCAGGCGTTCTGAGTGAAGGATGCGCGCTTGCCAGCACCTTCCTCAGTGCGCCTGCACCGATGACGTCAGACTACACCTGATGCTGACAGTCTTCTTTTCTGGGTGTAGTCTGATGTCATCGGCGCAGGCGCACTGAGGAAGGAGCAAATAGCTACAGTAATGTCCGCTACTGAAAATTGCTAAATGGGGGGTGACAGAAGCCCTTTAAATCATGTTAATATTGTGGTAAAGAATAAATAAAATAAAAAACACCACCAAAAAATATCTCCATTATTATTTATTTAGTGTATAATACATTTTATGGTGCACAATAAAAATTTAAATATAAACATATTAGGTATCCACACCACCTTAATAACAGATTCCATTTAAATGCCTTTTTAGGTATGGTCATTCAGCAGTTAACAAACAGCTGAGAAATGTCCCACATTTCAGGAGAAATTTGTGTTTGTGCTATTCCACAACTATTAACAGTAAACAGGGGCATAGGTAAAGGCTCATGGGCCCCGATGCAGGAGATCAGCTTGGGCCCCCTTTCCCACAGTGCATTGTGCCAAGGGGCAGAGGCAGGGCTGGGACAAGGTCCACCACCAACAGAGGCTGAGCTGCCCAAGTGCGCCCCCCCCCCCAACTTGTGGAGTCTTTACTAAATACTGTTGTAATCACACATAAATATGCACAGTTTAATGTATCAATTAATGACGCACTGTTATGGAGGATCTGTGGATGACATTGTTATGGGGGGGGGATCTATGGTTGACACTGTTATGGGGTAATCTGTGGATGACACTGTTATGGGGGGGATCTATGGATGACACTGTTATGAAGGATCTGTGGATGACAATGCTATGGGGATCTGTGGATGACACACTTATGGGGGATCTGTGGACGACACTGTTATGGGAGATCTATGGATGACAGTGTTATTGGGGATCTATGGATGACAGTGTTATGGGGGGATCTATGGATGACATTGTTATGGAGGATCTGTGGATAGTACAATGTTATGGGGGATCTGTGGATGACATTGTTATGGGGGGATCTATGGTTGACACTGTTATGGGGCGGATCTATGGTTGAATCTGTTATGGGGGGATCTATGGATGACACTGTTATGGGGGGACCTATGGATGACACTGCTATGGGGTAATCTGTGGATGACACTGTTATGAGGGATCTGTGGATGACACTGTTATGAAGGATCTGTGGATGACAATGCTATGGGGATCTGTGGATGACAATGCTATGGGGATCTGTGGATGACACACTGCTATGGGGGATCTGTGGATGACACACTGTTATGGGGGATCTCTGGATGACGCATTGTTATGGGGGGATCTCTGGATGGCACTGTTATGGGGGGATCTCTGGATGGCACTGTTATGGATTGTGACTCACAATGGATATTGGGGGCCAGCAAATTACAAGGAAGGCGGGGGTGGGGGATGATTGATAACATACATATCTAAATGGCTGGGGGGGTGAGGGCTTGACTTGAGCCATCTACTGATCAGAGCATTAGAATAGCAGGAATAAATAACATCTAAATGTCTGGTGGGGTAGATGGGGGACTGGGTTAGATAATCTATACTGACATACATATGACACACACATACATACTGACATACATATGACACACACACACATACTGACATACATATGACACACACATATATACAGACATACATATGACACACACATATATACTGACATACAAATGACACACATATATACATATGACACACACATATATACTGACATACAAATGACACACATATATACATATGACACACATATATACTGACATACATATGACACACACATACATACTGACATACATATGACACACACATATATACTGACATACATATGAAACACACATATATGCTGACATACATATGACACACACATATATACTGACATACATATGACACACACATATATACTGACATACATATGACACACACATACATACTGACATACATATGACACACACATACTGACATACATATGACACACACATACATACTGACATACATATGACACACACATATATACTGACATACATATGAAACACACATATATGCTGACATACATATGACACACACATATATACTGACATACATATGACACACACATACATACTGACATACATATGACACACACACATACTGACATACATATGACACACACACACATACATACTGACATACATATGGCACACACATATATACTGACATACATATGACACACACATACTGACATACATATGACACACATACATACTGACATACATATGACACACACATACATACTGACATACATATGACACACACATACATACTGACATACATATGACACACACATACATACTGACATACACATGACACACACATACATACTGACATACATATGACACACACATATATACTGACATACATATGACACACACATATATACTGACATACATATGACACACACATACATACTGACATACATATGACACACACATACATACTGACATACATATGACACACACATATATACTGACATACATATGACACACACATACATACTGACATACATATGACACACACATACATACTGACATACATATGACACACACATATACATACTGACATACATATGCACACACATATATACTGACATACATATGACACACACATATATACTGACATACATATGACACACACATATACTGACATACATATGACACACACATACATACTGACATACATATGACACACACATACATACTGACATACATATGACACACACATACATACTGACATACATATGACACACACATACATACTGACATACATATGACACACACATATATACTGACATACATATGACACACACATATACATACTGACATACATATGACACACACATATATACTGACATACATATGACACACACATACATACTGACATGCCATACGACACACTACATACTGACATACATATGACACACACATAACATGCTGACATACATATGACACACACACACATACACATACTGACATACATATGGCTACACATACATGCTGACATACATATGACTGACATACATATGACACACACATATATACTGACATACATATGACACACACATATATACTGACATACATATGACACACACATACATACTGACATACATATGACACACACACACATACATACTGACATACATATGACACACACATACATACTGACATACATATGACACACACATACATACTGACATACATATGACACACACACATACATACTGACATACATATGACACACACATACATACTGACAAACATATGACACACACACACACACACATACATACTGACATACATATGACACACACATATATACTGACATACATATGACACACACATATATACTGACATACATATGACACACACATACATACTGACATACATATGACACATACACACATACATACTGACATACATATGACACACACATACATACTGACATACATATGACACACACATATATACTGACATACATATGACACACACATACATACTGACATACATATGACACACACACACATACATATTGACATACATATGACACACACATATATACTGACATACATATGACACACACATATATACTGACATACATATGACACACACATACATACTGACATACATATGACACACACATACATACTGACATACATATGACACACACATACATACTGACATACATATGACGCACACATATATACAGACATACATATGACACACACATATATACTGACATACATATGACACACACATACATACTGACATACATATGACACACACATATATACAGACATACATATGACACACACATACTGACATACATATGACACACACACACATACTGACATACATATGACACACATACATATATACAGACATACATATGACACACATACATAAAAACACACAATATGCACATTACATTACTGCCATTCCCTTTAACCCCTTACATTTTCTGCACATACAGTCTCTGGTGACTTGAAGGGAGAGCCAGGATGCAGAGTATTCCTCCTCCTCCTCCTCCTTCTCTGTCCCAACGCTGCTCTTCTCTCTGTGCTGGGGGAGGGGGTTGTGAATCTCTGGTGCACACACAGGCAGGAAGTCAGGGGCTGGGGAAGGTAAGGAGCTGCAGCACACTGCACTAGACTGAGGGAGGGAGGAAGAACACCACTAGGGGGAGCAGGACGGCTGTTACAGCAGCAGAGCGCAGAAATGGATGCTCTGCTACTAATACAGCAGCAGGGACTTGGTGAGAGTGTCCTGTGCCTGCGCCCTGAGGCTTGAGCGCCCTGAGGCTGGAGCCTCCTCAGCCTCTGTGTCGGCCCGGCCCTGGGCAGAGGAGCACCTTTTTGCTGCCTAAGGCAAAAATTAAAATGACACCCCCCTCCCCACGTCAAATTCTCAACCTAACCCCAACCCTCCAGAGTTAGGCCTCTTGCACACAACCGTATGGTTTTTTCAGTGTTTTGCGGTCCGTTTTAAACTGAGCCAATTTATCAATTTTTTTGCTTCAGTAGTGTTTCCGTTACGTTTTGCCATTACGTTTTTCCTTTTGGTTTCCGGTTGTGATCCGTTTTTTGCAGATCGCAAACGGAAACGGATGCATACAATAATGTTTAAACAGTAAGTACATTTAAAAATTGGGCTGGGCATAAAATTTTCAATAGATGGTTCTGCAAAAACGGAACGGATACGGAAGACATACGGATGCATTCCGTATGCATTCCCTTTTTTGT
This sequence comes from Bufotes viridis, assembly GCA_033119425.1. Taxonomy (NCBI): domain Eukaryota; kingdom Metazoa; phylum Chordata; class Amphibia; order Anura; family Bufonidae; genus Bufotes; species Bufotes viridis. The sequence continues at coordinate 128,454,718 of CM065594.1, forward strand.
ATGGAACAATTGACTTAAATGGAGCCACGGAACGTGATTTGCGGGCAATAATAGGACATGTTCTATCTTTGAATAGAATGGAAATACGGAAACCGATTGCATACACAGTACCGTCTGTTGTTTTTGCAGACCCATTGAAATGAATGGTTCCGCATACGAACTGCAAACGGAATCCGCAAAAACGGAATGGAAACTAAAAAGAAAAAACGTTAGTGTGCAAGAGGCCTTACTGTTAACCCCTTAGTGACCACCAATACGCCTTTTTACGGCAGTCACTAATGCTGGGTTCACACGCTGGGTTTTGGCAATAGTAAACGCGCGTTTTACGCGCGTTTGTGTGATTGACTGCAGTGTTGGCTTCTCTCCAAACTGTGCCTAGCACCTAGGGTTTGTCCTTTCCAGCATGTTGCAAATTCATAAACGCGCGTTCGAACGCGCGTTTTCAGTGTCAAAAACACGCAAAATACAAGCGTTGCGCGTTCCCATTCAAGTCTATGGGCCAAAACGCGCGACAAACGCCCCAAAAAAAGCTCAAGTACTTGTTTATGCGTCAAGCGTTTTTCTGCGCGTTCGAACGCGCTGTAAAACGCGAGAATGTGAACCAATCCCATAGGGAAGCATTGGTTTGCATCGGTTATGCGTTTTACAGTGCGTTCGAACGCGCTGTAAAACGCGCAAGTGTGAACTGAGGGTAAGGGGCCTTAGGCTGGGTCTTTCGTGCAACAGAGACTCAGCTTTCACATGAGAGCCACGCTCCTGCTCTAACAGCCCGGACTGGCAGAAGCGCCAATCCAGGCTGCTTAAATCCTTACATGCCGTGGTCAATGGCGCCCGCTGCATGTAAGTGGTGACAGAGGGAGTGGACATTAAAATGCAATGCACTGATGACTAACTTCCGACACTCCAGCTGTGGTGAAACTACAACTCCCAGCATGCTCTATTCATTTATATGGAGCTCTGAGAACAGCCAAACAAGTGTACACATTGGGAGTTGTAGTTTTACCACAGCTGGAGTGCCGGAGATCAATCATTACAGCACTATAGGAATAGTGCAATTTATTTTAGAAGCGTTCAAAAGATTGACAGTTATAGTTCCCTTGTGGGATTATTAAAGGGGTAGTCCGAGTTATGAAAAAAAATATGTAGCACTGTAAATCTGATTATCAGCGATATGAAACTAAGCTAAGCAAGTTTTAGGCAAAAAAAATATCTATTTTCTCATTTCCTTGGTTCTCTTCTGGCCTTTGTTTACTTGCAATAACAACAATCTCTGCCCCTCCTCCTGCAGGGAGTGAATGCAACTGCTGCCTTGAGTGACATGTCTGTCTGCTGGGAGGCTTATCAGCATGTTGTACGTGTAGAACTAAAAGTCCCAGCTGTATAATGACACTGCTAAGGGAGTGAATACAAGAGCTGCACTGAGTGACATGTCTGCCCGCTGGGAGACTCAGCAGCATGTTGTATGTGTAGAACTTCAAGTCCTAGCTGTACAATGACACTGCTAATACACACAGGATCTTTCCCCTACCTGCAATGATCTGCATAATTTCTCTTTCAGCTCCTGTGCCCAGCATTTGTCTCCTCACTGCCTGCAGCTACACAGTAAACTATTCAGCCCTGAGTCTGTGCAGGTGAAGGGGTTAAGAATCCTGGGAGAAAGCCATAAGCAGCAGCCGGCAGTGAAGGGGGGCATGGCCAGCATAGTGACTGGTGGACAGGCTTGTCTATAAATAGAGATGTCCCGAACTGTTCGACTGCGAACAGTTCCCTGCGACATTGCTTGTTCGCGTTCGCTTCTGTTCCATTCGCCCTGCATTGTTACATTCAGCTTACCTTCCTACCAAATCCAGACATAGTAAATTCAATCTAAAGCTGCAATGTTAAAGTAGGGAGAGTATTACCTAGTGTTCTCTGTCCACCCCAACCCTCAAACCAAGAAAAAGTCCTTTCTGAAAATGATATATCATTAATAATCATTTTTTATTACATTTAACTTAACCCACTCAGTTCATGCCAAAAGCCAGGTATGTGCAGGCTGACTATCCATAAGACAGGGCATCAGCATACCTTACAATGACAATCATGAGCTTTCAAACATAAGTTCTCAATCCAAAAGGAGAGAAATTGGTTAGCATTGGTTGGCTATCTAGAGGGGCCTGGACCCTAGACCATTATCATTAGGGCGACAAAAATTGTAATTTTATATGCCAGCCTAACTCCTCTCTCACTGCCTAAGAGAGCTGCATAAACATTTCCCATCATTTAAAACTCATTTGCATACACATGACCAAGAAATGCTAATGAGCAATATAGCAGTATCTGCCTTGTTTGTAAACTGAAACACGATTTGCATAGCTGTCCCATGGTATGCAAATGAGTTTATATGACAAAACAGAATAGAAAGATTATAAAGTTAGTCTTTAAAAAATTGCAAAATAAAAAAAAAACTGTGCAGCCTTCCTAATCATTGAGATGAGAGCTAGGTGGCATATAAAAAAAAAAAAAAAAAAATGTTGTCACCCTAATGATAATCATCTATGTGCACAGGTCCCCCTAGATACCGAACTCTAAACAGATAATTTTCCTTCTGGGAAAACTGGTTAATACCCAGGCTGCCTTGCTAAGGTATGCTGATGATCTGTCTGTCTGTCTGTCTGTCTGTCTGTCTGTCTGTCTGTCTGATGGATTGTTGGCCCTGCATATACCTGGTGCTTGGTGGCCATAGGGGAGAACTGTTCTGTGTTGTCCATTAAATGTTTTATGTAATAATACAAATAATAATAAGATTTTATAATAGGCAGGCTAGGGTAAATGTCTGTAAGTCTGTCTTTGTCTGTTTTATAAAATACAAAGATTAGTTTTTTAGTCAGCTACCTTACTGTATGTTTGATTGAGTATTACACCTTAAAGGGACAGGCTGTTTTACCCTATAGAAATATATATATAAATATATATAGTCCTATATTAGGATCCTTGATCTCAGAAAAACTATACTATTATCATCAAACACTGTCTTTGCATAATGTCTATAAAACGTTTTTATTCATAATTTTTGTCCTTTATAAAACAGACAAAGACAAAATTATTATGTTTGCTTGTCAAAGCCAACATATTGTTATTTGATTATTTCAGCTTATTATTATTATTATTATTATTATTATTATTATTATTATTCTCCGCCCCCCGTTTTTCTAAACGCTACTCCTACAGTTTTTGTGCTACAGACCCCAAACTTTCCACACTTTTTCGGCCTATAGCGAAGTACGTTGCTTGTGCTTTATTAAGCTGATCCCAACCTCGGGGCCCTGGGCGGGCCCCGAACACCCACTTTTTCTTTTTTACTTTGACAGGGAAAATTTTCAAATCGCTCCCACTCGCACAATTTTGAAGCTACGCTCCCCAAACTTGGATCACATATTGTTGGTGTCAACCCGAATAAATGGGTAAATTTGAGGGGACACCCCAAAGTGGGCGGAGCTACCAACGGCCAATGGAAATTTAGCAAATTTCTATACGCTACTCCTCCCACAGTTTTAGGATTACCAAACTTTGCACACTTGTTCGGCACATACCCAAATAGGTTGCTTGTTCTTTTTTAACCGATCCCACCCTCCTGGCCCCTGGGGCGGGCCCCCGAAGATCACATTTTTCCTATAGACGTTCATTGGAAAAATGTAAACTTTTGTCACTCAAACAGCTTTAGAGTTAAAGTCACCAAACTTGGGTCACTTAGTCATGGGGTCAGCCCGAAAATTTCTGGCACATTTTGTGGACCCCAAAAAGTGGGCGGGGCCACACAGAACCAATCAAAATCTCCCCATTGACTGTAATGAGACGTTGAAATTGCTACTCCCACATTTTTAGGAGTACAAATTCCAAACTTTGCAGACTTGGTCAGCACCCACCCGAGTCCCTTAGTCACTTAGTCATGGGGTCCACCTGAAAATTTATGTCACATTTTGGGGACATTAAAAAGTGGGCGGAGCTACAACCAATCAGATTTTCCCTATTGACTTCAATGGGAAAACTTTAAAAAGCTACCATTCTCACAGTATTTAAACAAGAATACCCAAACTTGGCACCGTGGGTCATTGGGTGACTGGGGTCAAAATTTTTATAAGTGGGCGGAGTCTAAATCGGCCAATCAAATTTCAGCAATTGGTTTAAATGGGAAAATTTTAAACTGCCGCTGCTCGTAGACGGTTATTGGCACAGTCTTCAAACTTGGCACAGTTGGTCATTGGAGGACTGGGATTAGAATTCTGAAAAGTGGGCGGGGCCAAAATCAACCAATCAGATTTCTTTGAGTGTGAAAAATGTGAAAATTTGAAAAATTTTAACTTCCAAAAATGCTGCAATTCTCAATTTTTTGATGTCAGGGGCTTCAAATTGCAGAAATCAGGTGGTAGGTTACGTCCAATTCAAATTAAAAAAGTGGGCGGAGCTAACAACAACCAATCAGATTTTCCCTATTGACTTCAATGGGAAAACTTTAAAAAGCTGCCATTCTCACAGTATTTAAACGGGAATACCCAAACTTGGCACCGTGGGTCATTGGGTGACTGGGGTCAAAATTTTTATAAGTGGGCGGAGTCTAAATCGGCCAATCAAATTTCAGCAATTGGTTTAAATGGGAAAATTTTAAACTGCCGCTGCTCTTAGACGGTTATTGGCACAGTCTTCAAACTTGGCACAGTTGGTCATTGGAGGACTGGGATTAGAATTCTGAAAAGTGGGCGGGGCCAAAATCAACCAATCAGATTTCTTTGAGTGTAAAAAATGTGAAAATTTGAAAAATTTTAACTTCCAAAAATGCTGCAATTCTCAAATTTTTGATGTCAGGGGCTTCAAATTTCAGAAATCAGGTGGTAGGTTATGTCCAATTCAAAATTGAAAAAAGTGGGCGGGGCTAACTACAACCAATCAGATTTTCCCTATTGACTTCAATGGGAAAACTTTAAAAAGCTGCCATTTTCACAGTATTTAAATGAGAATACCCAAACTTGGCACCGTGGGTCATTGGGGTCAAAATTGTTAAAAGTGGGCGGAGTCTATATCAGCGAATCAAATTTCAGCAATTGGTTTAAATGGGAAAATTTTAAACTGCCGCTGCTCGTAGACGGTTATTGGCACAGTTGGTCACTTGAGGACTGCCATTAAAATTCAAGAAAGTAGGTGGAGCCACAAACAGCCAATCATATTCCAAGCCAACATCCTGTGGTTTCTTCAGTAACAGCACTTTCTAGTTATTATTGTTGTTGTTTGTATTACTACATAAAACATCCAATTACCAACACAGAACAGTTCTCCCCTAGGGCCGCCAAGCACCAGGTATATGCAGGACCAACAATCCATCAGACAGACAGATCATCAGCATACCTTAGCAAGGCAGCCTGGGAACATTAACCAGTTTTCCCAGAAGGGAAATTGTCTATTTAGTGTTAGGTATCTAGGGGGACCTGTGCACATAGATGATTATCATTAGGGTGACAACATTTTATTTTTTTTTTATATGCCACCTAGCTCTCATCTCAATGATTAGGAAGGCTGCCTAGTTTTTTTTTATTTTGCAATTTTTTAAAGACTAACTTTATAATCTTTCTATTCTGTTTTGTCATATAAACTCATTTGCATAACATGGGACTATGGGAAAGCTATGCAAATTGTGTTTTAGTTTACAAACAAGGTAGATACTGCTATATTGCTCATTAGCATTTCTTGGCCATGTGTATGCAAATGAGATTTAAATGATGGGAAATGTTTATGCAGCTCTCTTAGGCAGTGAGAGAGGAGTTAGGCTGGCATATAAAATTACAATTTTTGTCGCCCTAATGATAATGGTCTAGGGTCCAGGCCCCTCTAGATAGCCGACCAATACTAACCAATTTCTCTCCTTTTGGATTGAGAACTTATGTTTGTTTGTCTAAATTGCTCAAACCTGTCATTTTAAGGTATGCTGACACCCTGTCTTATGGATAGATAGTCAGCCTGCACATACCTGGCTTTTGACATGGTGTAGAGTGATTTTTTTTATTTTACAAGTAATTAAAGTATGTTAAATAACTAAATTAGCATTTAAAAGTAGGTTAGAAAATAAAATGTTGGAGTAGCACTGGCCACTAAGCCTGATAATTGGTGCCATTTCTTGATATGTACAGATTGCTTAACTGCAGGTGTATATTATTCTAAACCTACCTGTTATGATAAGGAGATATCACCTCTGTGTAAAGATAAGACAGGATCCACCATTCACAAGAGGTGATTGTCAAATATTATCTATTCTTTCATTGTTCAATGACCTCCGCACAGGTCACAGAACATGTCTAAAAAACTCTCCTGCAGAACTCAATGGGGTCCCCTTCTGTCCATTGTGTCCATGGACCATGGGGCTGCAAAGCAATTTTTTTTAATGCTGTGTAAATGCTGGTGAGAACAACTCAGGCAAGACAACCACCCCATAATCATGTTCAGATGATAGAATAAAAAAAAAATCTGCAATTAGAAAATAAAAACAGATAAGAAAAAAAAAATTGTATGTCATTATCTGGTTTTAATTGGCAGATAAAAATTTTGGTGACACATTTCCTTTAAGTGGCTCCCACACAGTTGCCTTGTGGCCTCAACAGAATGATGCCGCTTTAAGCACCCCAACACTGTACTGCCCCCTTAACTGGCCCCCCCACACAGAGTTATACCCCCTTAAGAGCCCCCCACACAGTGATGTCCCCTTAAGTTCCCATTAAGACAGCTCCCTGCATCATCATTGTATTCAACTGTATCTGCAGGGGTCAGGACAGTTGGCAACCACGGTACAGATTCATACTGCCGTCCACCAGACTTCTATTATGATGGAATGTAATACGGAATGCCTCTTATAGGATAATACATGCCGTCATAAAATTCCATTATGGTCCTTGGTAGCGGAATCCATAATGGGACTCTTCGATAACCCAAACCTCTGATGCCGAACTTAAGACACTAGTTTGCTCAACACTAGTCATCAGTATTATAGCCTTTGAAACATTCTGTTAGGTCCATATATATTTGGACAGAGACAACATTTTCCAATTTTAATTCTGTACATTACCACAATGGATTTTGAACAAAACAATTTAGATTCAGTTAAAGTTCAGACTTTCAGCTTTAATTCAGTGGGTTGAACAAAATGATTGCATAAAAATGTCAGGAACTAAAGCATTTTTTAAACTCAATCCCTTCATTTCAGGGGCGCAAAAGTAATTGGACTAATTACTGCAGCTGTTTTCAGTTGCTGATTGTTTGTAGGCCTTTCTGTCTAAAGTTTAGTCTTTAACAAGTGAAATGCATGCTCTATTGGGTTCAGATCAGGTGACTGACTTGGCCATTCAAGAATATTCCACTTCTTTGCTTTAATAAACTCCTGGGTTGCTGTGGCTTTACATTTTGGGTCATTGTCCATCTATATTATGAAACGCTGACCAATCAGATTGGCTGCATTTGGCTGGCTTTGAGCACACAGTATGTCTCTGAAAACCCCAGAATTCATCCAGCTGCTTCTGTCCTGTGTCAAATCACCAATGAACACTAAGGACCCAGTGCCACTAGCAGCCTTGCATGCCCAAGACATCGCACTGCCTCCGCTGTGTTTTACAGACGATGTGGTATGTTTTGAATCATGAGCTGTACCATTCCTTCGCAATACTTTTTTCTTTCCATCATTCTGGTAGAGGTTGATCTTGGTTTCATCTGTCCAAAGAATGTTCTTCCAGAAGTGTGCTGTTTTCTTAAGATGTTTTTTTTTTTTTTTTTTTTAGCAAAGTCCAATCTAGCCTACTTATTCTTGAGGCTTATGAGTGGCTTGCACCGTGCAGTCAACCCTCTGTATTTACTTTCATGCAGTCTTCTCTTTATGGTAGATTTGGATATTGATACGCCTAAATCCTGAACAGTGGTGATCACTTGGTTGGCTGTTGCAAAGGGGTATCTCTTCAACATGGAAATTATTCTGCGATCATCCACCACTGTGGTCTTTCCTGGGCGTCCAGGTCTTTTTGCATTGTTGAGGTCACCAGTGCTTTCTTTCTCTCTCAGGACGTACCAAACTGTAGCTTTTGCCACTCCTAATAGTGTAGCAATTTCACAGATGGGTCTTTTCTCTTTTCGCAGATGAAGGATGGCTTGTTTCACCTGCATGCAGAGCTCGTTTGACCGCATGTTTACTTCTCAGCAAAATCTTCAAAATGCAAGCACCACACCTCAAATAAACTTCAGGCATTTTATGTGCTTAATTGAGAATGAAATAATGAAGAAATTGCCCACAGCTGCCCATGAAACAGCCTTTGAGTTAATTGTCCAATTACTTTTGGTCCTTTTAACCTCTTAAGGACATAGGACGTATGGGTACGCCCTAATGTCCGAGTCCTTAAAGACACAGGGCGAACCCATATGTCCTAAGTAAAATCGCATGTACAGTTGTGTTCAAAATTATTCAACCCCCAATGCTGTAAAGTGTTTTAGGGAATTTAGTGTACATTTGTATTTGTGTTGAGAATGAAATCTTACAAGGACTTTTTAAAGAACCAAATGCAACTAAAATGACATCAATTGTTTTCGTAATACAGTATTAAATTTTTTTTTGTGATTTCTTCATTGACACAATTATTCAACCCCTTAAAGACTACCACTTTTAAGAACAGAAGTTCATTCAAGTGTTTTCGATCAGGTATTGAAAACACCTGTGGATGTCAAGGAGCAGCAATCAAGCATAATAAGCACCAATTAGGCAGATTTAAAATGACTGTGATACTCAGCTCCTTCTAGACATTTACTGGTGTGTTTACAAACATGGTGAAGTGAAGAGAATGGTCCAGGAAGACAAGAGAAGAGGTGATTTCTCTTCACAGGAAGGGCAATGGCTATAAGAAGATTGCAAAGATGTTAAACATACCAAGAGACACAATAGGAAGCATAATTCGCAAATTCAAGGCAAAGGGCACTGTTGAAACGCTACCTGGTCGTGGCAGAAAGAAGATGCTGACTTCGACTGCTGTGCGCTACCTGAAGCGCAAAGTGGAGAAAAGTCCCCGTGTGACTGCTGAGGAACTGAAAAAAGATTTGTCAGATGCGGGTACTGAAGTTTCAGCTCAGACAATAAGGCGCACACTGCGTAATGAAGGCCTCCATGCCAGAACTCCCAGGCGCACCCCCTTGCTGTCCCCAAAGAATAAGAAGAGTCGACTGCAGTATGCCAAAAGTCATGTGGACAAACCACAAAAGATTTGGGATAGTGTTCTGTGGACTGATGAAACAAAATTAGAACTGTTTGGGCCCATGGATCAACGCTATGTTTGGAGGAGGAAGAACAAGGCCTATGAAGAAAAGAACACCTTGCCTACTGTGAAGCATGGCGGGGGATCAATCATGCTTTGGGGCTGTTTTGCTTCTACAGGTACAGGGAAGCTTCAGCGTGTGCAAGGTACCATGAATTCTCTTCAGTACCAGGAGATATTGGATGAAAATGTGATGCAGTCCGTCACAAACCTGAGGCTTGGGAGACGTTGAACCTTTCAACAGGACAATGATCCCAGGCATACCTCCAAGTCCAGTAGAGCATGGTTGCAGATTAAAGGCTGGAACATTTTGAAGTGGCCACCGCAGTCACCAGACTTAACCCCTTAAGGACGAAGGGAGTACATGTACGCCCTTCGTCCGCACTTTAAAGATGGCGCCCGCTCCCGCACGGAACGGGCACATGAGCTGCGGGTAAACGCTTGATTCATCAAGCTGACACCCGCAGCTCATGTCCGCGACCGGCAGCGATGCCGATCGCAGACATTTAACCCCTCAGATGCCGTGGTCAATCCTGACCACGGCATCTGATCGTGCAAAACCGAAAGTTTCACTTTCGGTTTTGCTCGGCTCCCTGATGGCCACAAGGGGAGCCGGAGCATGCATGTAGTACCCTAGGTTTCTGTGAATGAAACCTAGGTTACTACATAGTATTCCTATGGAGCCTATGACTGTAATAGGCTCCATAGAAATATGCGATTTTCTCATATATTCCAATGCTATTGCATTGGAATATATGAAAATAACAATCTGATGATTGCATCTTATAGTTCCCTATGGGAACTATAAGAAAGTAGTAAAAAAAAAAATAAAGTTTAAAAATAAAAATTAAATAAAAAAATATAAAAATTCAAATCACCCCCTTTCCCCAAAATGAAAATAAAATAAATAAAAAAATAAAAAAATTACACATAATGGGTGTCGCAATGTGCGAAAACGCCCATACTATAATAATATTAAAAAATATTCACCATACGGTAAACATAAAAACGGAAAGAAAGCGTCTAAGAAAGCGTCCAAATGGCTAATTCGCCATTTTTGGACGCTTCATTTCCTAAAAAAAAATGAATAAAAAGTGATCAAAACATCATACGCACCCCATAATGGTATCAATTAAAAGTTAAGATTGCCCCGCAAAAAATGAGCCCCTACACTGCTCCGTACGCATAATTACAAAAAAGTTATAGGGGTCAAAACATGGCGACAAAAAAATAAAATAAAAAAATTCCCAATTTTAATTTTTTTTTCACTATCAAAACGCAAGAAAAACTATACATATTAGGTATTGCCGGATTCGTACTGACCTGAAGAATAAAATTAACCAGTCAGTTTTATCGCAAATCGAACGTTGTAATTTAAAAACCCGTAAATCTGTGGTGAAATTGCTTTTTTTTTGCAATTTCACCCCATTTGGAATTTTTTTCCTGTTTCCCACTACATCACATGCAAAAATAAATGGTAGCGTTAAAAAGTACAACTTGTCCCGCAAAAAATAAGCCATCATATGGCTATGTGAGCGGAAATATAAAAATGTTATGGCTTTTGGAAGGCAGGGAGCGCAAAACAAAAACGCAAAAATCCCAAAACCCCCGGTCCTTAAGGGGTTAAATCCGATTGAGAACCTCTGGTGGGACTTAAAGAAAGCAGTTGCAGCGCGCAAGCCTAAGAATGTGACTGAACTTGAGGCTTTTTCTCATGAAGAATGAGCGAAGATACCCGTAGATCGCTGCAAGACACTTGTGTCAAGCTATGCTTCACATTTAAAAGCTGTTATAACTGGAAAAGGATGTTGTACTAAGTACTAAGATTGAATGTCACTTGGGGGTTGAATAAAACTGATAATGATGTGAGCACAGAAAAGACATTTGTGGTTATTTCATTATAAATGTTATGTTATATTTGTCTGACTTACAAGTGCCTCTTTGATTTAATTGTAAACAAGATGACTGAAATGATCAAAATCAATGTCAAACTAGCCAAAACATTCAATTTCAGTGGGGGTTGAATAATTTTGAACACAACTGTAAAAAAGAAAAAAAATCGCGATAGAAACATGATTAGAAGCACGACCGCAGCTGGAACCATGTTCATATGCCGAGGGGGGTCCTGTGACCCCCCCTGTATTATCGCAACAAACCGCAGGTCAATTCAGACCTGTGGTTTGTTGCGTTTGCGGTCCATTCGGATTTCCGGTGACCCGATGACCCGGAAAGGAATGGTGATCGGTGGTGTGATAACACACCAGCAATCACCGTCCTAGCTTTGGGGGCGGTGGCAGCGGTATTTGAATTCTATTGGCTGGCGCAGTTGTGGCGGCAGATTAAAACGGCCGCTGCTCCAGTTTCCCCTCCCACTTGTTCCAGCTCCACAGAGGAGAGAGGAGCCTGTCGCCCGTCGCCTGGATCGAGCATCGAGGACCTGCATCCCCAGCCTGGTCCTGCATAACCAGCCTGGACCTGCATCCCCTGCCTGGACCTGCATCCACACCTGGACCTGCATCCAAACCTTGATCTGCATCCCCAGCCAGACCTGCATCCCCAGCCAGACCTGCATCCCCAGCCAGACCTGCATCCCCACCTGGACCTGAATCCCCATTAGCACCTTCAGGTATGGTAGGAAAAGTAAGGGAGAGGAAATATTTAGGCAGGGATAATGAGGGAAAGTTAGGTAGGAAAAAAAAATTTTGACTTAGGCACCTGGCTCTGGTGTCATCCCCAGCTAGACCTGCATCCCCACCTGGACCTGAATCCCCAGCCGCACCTGAGTCCCCAGCCGCACCTGCGTCCCCAGCAGCACCTGCGTCCCCAGCAGTACCTTCAGGTAGGACAGGGAAAGTAAGGGAGAGGGTATATTTAGGAAGGGAAAGCAAGGGACAGTTAGTTTAGGAAAAAAGTTATTTTTTGGATTTGGGCATCTGGTTCCGGTGTCTGGGGTAGCACTTAACTCTGCGACCCTAGACCCTCCACGGGTGCTGACTCCACCCCCCCCCCCCCCCCCCACAGACACACACATTTTTCTTTGTGCGTGCGCTGACTGTGGCTGGCACTCTTTAGCGTTCGGCCACTGTTAGCACATCGCCCCCCGGTGATGTGCTTTCTACCGCTGGTCAGCGAATTTTAACTTTTTTTTTTACCACTTTTTTTACTTTTTAACGCGAACACCCGTTCCACGCACATACACACGCACACATACCCATGGCCTGCCGGATGTTCTCGGCGGAGGAGGCATATGCCCAGATGCTTTCCGACTCCGAGAGTCCCAGTGAGGATAAGGATGACCCCATGTTCCTCTTGTCATCCGCATCCTCCTCCTCATCATCTGATGATGATGAGCCCCCAAGGTGGTGGAGACACCGCCAGGCGGAGCCAGGGTCCCCACATACTAGGGACCCCATGGCACACACCAGTACGAGCAGCCCTGGGGCTCGTACTGGTTTCTCGGCCCACCAGATAAGAACACTGGAGCCCCCTACCGATGAACTTAGCTGGTGTACCCCAGTAGATTTTCAGCCTGCGATTCCGGATTTTGTTGGCAATCCAGGAATCCAGATTCCCACAGTGGGCTTCACTGAAAATGACTTTTTTAGTTTTTTTTTTCCAGTGACCCATTGGTGAATCTGATGGTGGAGGAGACGAACCTGTACGCCCAACAGTTCGTTGCTCAAAACCCAGGCTCCTTTTTGGCTAGGTCCGGTGGCTGGACCCCGGTCAGTGCAGCCAAGATGAGGACGTTTTGGGGCCTCGTGCTGCACATGGGCCTAGTGCAAAAACCCAGTGTCAGGCAATACTGGAGTGGGGATGTCCTCTACCAGACCCCACTGTACAGTATGGCCATGACACGCTCACGGTTTGAGGCCATCCGGAAATGCCTGCATTATGCAGATAATGCAGCATGTCCCCCCCAAGGTGATCCTGCCTATGACCGTCTGTATAAGATACGGCCGGTCATCGATCATTTCGGGGCACAATTTGTTCAGGCCTATGTACCTGGAAGGGAGGTGGCGATTGATGAGTCTCTCATTGCTTTCAAGGGAAGCCTCCGTTTCCGCCAATACATTCCCACTAAGCGACCGAGGTATGGCGTGAGGCTGTACAAAATCTGTGAGAGTACCTCAGGGTACACTTACAAATTTTGTCTGTACGAGGGGCGAGATTCCCGTATTGAACCCCCAGAATGTCCCCCCACTCTGGGTGTTAGCGGGAAAATCGTGTGGGACCTTATGTACCACTACTAGATAAGGGTTACCACTTCCACGTGGATAACTTTTATACTAGTATTCACTTGTATCAGGCCCTCGCCGCCAGATCCACATCCGCTTGTGAGACCGTGCGGAAAAATCAGCGCGGCCTCCCTACCTACCCTCTCCAGGAACCTATCCCCAGGGGTGAGACCCGTGCCCTTACCTCTGGATACCTGTTGCTGGTCAGGTATAGAGGGATGTCCTTGTACTGTCCACAATCAACGTTAATGGCATCTCCCCTGTCCCTATGCAAGGTACCGCGGCAACGATCCTCAAGCCCGATTGTATCGTCGACTACAATCGGTTTATGGGAGGAGTTGATCTATCTGATCAAGTCCTCAAACCATATAATGCCATGCGGAAAACACGGACATGGTACAAAAAAGTTGCGGTCTACTTGGTACAGGTTGCCTTGCACAACGCTTTTGTACTATTCCAAAGCGCTGGCAGCACAGGGAAATTCCTCCAGTTCAATGAGGCAGTCCTCAAGGACCTAATCTTTTCTGACCAGGAAAGAGCAGGTCGGAGTACCTCGAGAATTGGAGGCACCCGGATCGTCCCTGGCCAACATTTTCCAGGTGTGGTCCCCCATACTAGAAAGAAGGGACAAACCCAAAAAAAGTGCAGAGTGTGTCACGAGAGGGGGATACAGAAGGACACCAACACTCAATGTGACACCTGCCCCGATCATCCGGGCTTCTGCGCTATCAGTTGCTTCAGGGAGTATCACACTTCCATGGAGTACTACATTTTTATAATTCCCCACAGTCCCCTTGAGAACATATAAAACTATGGCTCTCAGACTTTGGAGACACGGAAACAACCTTTTTTTTCCCTTCAAAAATGATATTAGTTTTAGTGCTGGAATCCTCAAACTGCGGCCCTTCAGATGTTGTAAAACTACAACTCCCAGCATGTCCAGACAACCTACAGCTATCAGGCTACAGCAGGGCATGGTGGGAAATGAGAGCCATACATATTGGGCATCGCCGCGTCCGTAAAAATCTGCTCTATAAAAATAACCTTTGACCCAACCCCTTGGATGAACAACGTAAAAAAAAAAAAAAAACGTGTAAAACAAAAAAGCAATTTTTTGTCACCTAACATCAAAAAAAGTGTAATCGCGAGCGATCAAAAAGTCATATACACCCCCCAAATAGTGCCAATAAAACCGCCATGTCATCCCGCAAAAAATGAGCCCCTACATTAGACAGTCACCCAACAAAAAAAAAACTGTAGCTCCCAGGCTATGTAGATACTAAAATTATTAAATTGTTGTTCCTAAAATGATAATATAGTGTCAATTCTAAACAAATTACATAAAGTAGACATATTAGGTATCGCCGCGTCCATAACAATCTTCCCTATAAAAATAATATTTGACCCAACCCCTCGGATGAACAGCGTAAATAAAAAAAAAATGTGTAAAAAAAAAAGCAATTTTTTGTCACCTAACATCAAAAAAAGTGTAATAGCGAGCAATCAAAAAGTCATATGCACCCCCGAATAGTGGCAATAAAAGCGCCATCTCATCCCTCAAAAAATGAGCCCCTACATTAGACAGTCACCCAAAAAAAACAAAAAACTGTAGCTCCCACGCTATGTAGATACTAAAATTATTTAATTTTTGTTCCTAAAATGATAATATAGCGTAAAATCGAAACAAATAATATAAAGTAGACATATTAGGCATTGCCGCGTCCATTACACCATGTCCCATTAGAAGTCCCCCTGATGTAGCGTAGTCTAGAAACTCCAAAAAAGTGACCCCATCTAAGAAACTACACCCCTCAAGGTATTCAAAAATTACTTTATAAACTTTGTTAACCATTTAGGTGTTCCACAAAACTTAATGGCGAATGTAGAAACAATTTTAGAATTTAAATTTTTTGTTACCTTGCCTCAAAAATGTGTATATAGAGCAACCAAAACTCATATTTACCCTAAAATAGTACCAAAAACACTACCACCTCATCCCATAGTTTCCAAGATGGGGTCACTTTTATAGAGTTTCTACTCTAGGGTTGCAGCAGGGGGCTTGAAAGGGTACATGGTGTAAATAAACCAGTCCAGCAAAATATTCCTTCCAAAAACCATATGGCGTTCCCCTTCTTCTATGTCCTGCCGTTTGGCCAAATATTAGTTTATGACCACATAAGGGGTGTTTCTGCAAACTATAGAATCAGGGCAATCCATATTGAGTTTTGTTTGGCAGTTAATCCATTTTTTCCAGTAATAAAGTAAGGGTTAAAATGGAAAATTTTCCAAAAAAAATCTAAATTCTAAAATTGTCTTTCCATCTGCCATTTACTCTTGTGGAACACCTAAAGGGTTAACAAAGTTTGTAAACCCAGTTTTGAATACCTTGAGGGGTGTACTTTCTTAGATGAAGTCACTTTTTTGGAATTTCTACTCTAAGGTGCATCAGGGGGGCTTGAAATGGGACATGGTGTAAAAAAAAAACAGTCCTGCAAAATCTGCCTTCCAAAACCCATATGGCATTCCCCTGCTTCTATGTCCTCCCGTTTGGCCAAACAGTAGTTTAGGACCACATATGGGGTGTTTCTGTAAACTACAGAATTAGGACAACCCATATTGAGTTTTGTTTGGCAGTTAACCCTTACTTTATTACTGGAAAAAATGGATTAAAATGGAAAATTTTCCAAAGAATCGAAATTCAAAAATTGTTTCTCCATCTGCCATTAACTCTTGCGGAAAACCTAAAGGGTTTACAAAGTTTGTAAACCCAGTTTTGAATACCATGAGGGGTGTACTTTCTTAGATGTAGTAACTTTTTTGGAATTTCTATGCTAGGGTGCATCAGGGGGCTTTGAAATGGCACATGGTGTAAAAAAAACAGTCCTGCAAAATCTGCCTTCCAAAACCCATATGATGTTCCCCTGCTTCTATGTCCTCCCATTTGGCCAAACAGTAGTTTAGGACCACATATGGGGTGTTTCTGCAAACTACAGAATCAGGGCAACCCATATTGGCAGTTAACCCTTGCTTTGTTCCTGGAAAAAATGGATTATAATGGAAAATTTTCCCCCAAAAAATATCGAAATTCTAAAATTTTATCTCCATTTTCCATTAACTCTTGCGGAACACCTAAAGGGTTAACAAAGTTTGTAAACCCAGTTTTGAATACCTTGAGGGGTGTTGTTTCTAAAATGGGGTAATTTTTGGGTGGTTTCTATTATGTAAGCCTCACAAAGTGACTTCAGACCTGGACTGGTCCATAAAAAATGGGATTTGGGAAATTTCTGAAAAATTTCAAAATTTGCTTCTAAACTTCTAAGCTATGTAACATCCCCCAAAAATAAAATGGCATTCCCAAAATGATCAATACATGAAGTAGACATATGGGGAATGAAAAGTCATCACAATTTTTGGGGGTATTACTATGTATTATAGAAGTAGAGAAACTGAAACTTTTAAATTTGCTAAATTTTCCAAATTTTTCGTAAAATTTGTATTTTTTTTTGCCAAAAAAATTTACTTTTTTAACCTCATTTTAGCAGTTTCATAAAGTACAATATGTGACGAAAAAACAATCTCAGAACTGCCTAGGTAAGTAAAAGCGTTTTTAAGTTATTCACACATAAAGTGACACTGGTCAGATTTTCAAAAAATGGCCTGGTCCTTACGGTGAAATAGGGCCGTGTCCTTAAGGGGTTAAAAACAGGGTGCCACATGTAAAGGAGCCGAAAATTCTAAACCCTTCATCCAATTTTAACGTGAATAACCTCAAATGGAAGCTAAACGTCTGGACTTTATATCCATATCCATTATATAACTATAACTTAAATATGTTTTAGTAACTTAGAAGTAATCACTTAGAATGCCATGTGTTAGTGTGGAACCTGTTGTTATATAACATATTCATTAAACATGTTGGTTGAATGCATTAAAAAAAAAATGGGACTGCGGGCTTACTTCTGTCTCTTTAGAAGAAGATTGGGGCATATACCCCCATTGTCGGATAGGTGCGGGTCCCGCACCTACACTGAGAATGGAGGCCCGAAAGTTGTGGAGGGCGCACTGTGCATTCGTAGCCACCCTATTTTCATTGAAAATAGTCGGCTATTTTGGTCGGCCCCATAGAAATGAATGGGAGCCATTCAGTGCCATGGGGAGAGTGTAGGTCCCAACTCTATCAGACAATGGGGGCATATCCTAGCAAATGGGAATAGCACTTTAAGGATGGCCTTCTCCTGATAGGGACAGTGCTGTGTGCCTGCCCCAAGGCTAAAATTTGCCAGTTGTTTTATCCTGGCAAAATCATGTGCATGATGTTCTGCTCTGATCAGGCCTCTGGATTTTCACTACTCACAAAAAGCTCATCAGCAGGTTGAAACAGAGATATGGAGAGACTGGAAGAGTTACAGAAAGGCATAGAAATGGACATCCTTTGGCCATATCCCACACTGATGACCACTTTATTGTGAACAATGCCCAGCTGAACCGGATGATGAATGCCACACAACTCCAGGCACATGTAAGGGAGGTCAGAGACACCCAAGTGTCACGTCAGACCATTCGAAACCAGACGACCTGCAAGGGTACCTGACCACAGACGTCATCGTCTTGCATTGGCCAGGGAGCATCTATGTTAGACAAGGGACCAGTGGGCTTCAGTGCTGTTCACTGATGAAAGTCGATTCATGCTGAGTCGAAATGATGGCCTCCAGTGATATTGGAGATGTCAAGGAGAGACCTATGCATCAGCCACTGTTGTCACCAGACAAGCCTTTGGTGGTGGTGTCACAGTGTGGGCAGTAGGGTTGTTGCGATACCAAAATTTTGATTCAGTTTCGATACCATCAAAAAAAGTATTGCGATACTCGATACCATTCGATACCGCGCGAAAAAAATAAAACACCAAAAAAGACGCGTGGATTCCACATTTTTGGAACTTCCGGTCCATAATCGAACAGTCCTATCCTATTTTTTGGGGGACAAGGTGACTAAAAAAAATTGCTAATTGCGGGGTTTTTATTTATTTCTTTTTCTGTTATGGCATTAGCCGCATAGGAAATTTTTTTCATATTTTAATAGTTTGGACTTTTCAGACGTGGCAATATGTAATATTTTAATTTATTTATTGTTATTTATTGTTGTCCAGGCCGAACTGGATGGAAAAATGTCTTTTTTTGGCCTTATGTACTTATGTACTTTTTTTTTTTTACTTTTTATTGAATAACTATTTTCCCCCCCTTAGAGGCTAGAACCTGAGATATTTTTTTTTTAAATCAGTTAATTTTTATTGAAAGATTTTCTGAAACAAAAACAAGAAACAAAAACACTCCCTTACACCCCCCGCCCCCCATCCCTCCCTCACCCCTAGCCATCATTCCGCAAAATCCAGCAGGTGTCGTTGGTCTACCGACGACTGTCCATGTCTCATATACTTTCATTTGATACAGGGAACAGTGGAATCTACAGAAGCACAGTTCAAGTAATGTATCTCGGCTCGTAACAGTACCTACATTATTACGTCAGACATGCAAACATCCACCATCCAACTACTGCACACCACCACTCCTGCACCATGCGGCAAGTACCCATTAGGCATTAGACATTAGTTACAGCTTGGTAGCATACACAGGACAGCTTGCATAGACAATAATATAGTTAATCTACCTACAACCTATCCTAATACGCATAGATCTTAAGACTGGTATATTGTATCTTTGTATCCACTGTGACCATATCTTGGAAAATTTCTTTAAAGTATTCCTTTTCTGATGCACAAAATGTTCTAACAGTATTAGTGTGCGAACACTGTCTACTAATTCCTTACAATGCGGTGGTTCCCGATCAATCCAGTGAAGCGCTATGACTTTTCTGGCCTGACATAGTACACGAACAACTGCCAGTCTAGTGTCCGTTGTCAACTCAAGTTGTTCCACACATCCCAAGACATTTCAACACATCTACATCTAGGTTTATACCAAAAACACTATTTATAGTGTTCACAACCTTCTCCCAGTACCTTCTTAATTTAGGATAGTTCCACATGAGGTGGATTAAGTCAGCATTAGGGACATCACACCTGGGGCACAAGTCATCCGGTCTATATCCCATTTTCTTAAGCAATACCGGAGTCTTATAGACTCTATGAAAAAACAATAGCTGCGACACTCTGTGGGCCTCGTTTACTGCCACTTGTGTGAAATCCTCCGAAACTGAGTTCCAAAGTTCCTCTGACAGACCTGGTACATCTGTCTTCCATTTATCATACAACTGTAGGGGTTGTCGCTTAATCTGAGCATCCATAAGGGTCAAGTAGTGCAGAGATATAACCCCACTAGTTGACCCTTGAGATCTGGTGAGTTTCAGCATTGAATTTTTCGGGGCTGGACCTATTTTTGACACCTGTTCTTGTGCCCTAATGGCATGCCTCAACTGTAAATATATGTAGAATTGAGATTTAGGTAACCCAAATTCTTGCTGTAGTGCATTCCTTTAGAGTATTCCTTTAGTGTCCCACTTTCAAATAATTGGTGCATGCGCCTCAGCTCATGTGCTTCCCATGCCTGAACGGACTGGACTTTGTGTAGTTCCTCGTACATTACATTAGGCCAGATAGGGGTAAATGTAGTGTAGCGCTGCAGACCTACGGTTGCCCTAGCTTTGCACCACACGTTATGTATGGTGCCTAGAATCTGAACATCCGCCCCCTTAGTATTCAAGGTGCCATCTTCCAATGCTGAAAGTAAGTTCCTATGTCCAATTAAGTACTTCACCAATTTTCCCGCAGTATTAAGGCCGCTGTGATTGCCCCAACCTCTGATATGCTGCAACTCTGCTGCCAGATAGTACATCCTAGGGTTGGGGACCCCTAAACCTCCATCCGTCTTCGATCTGCACAGTGTAGTAAATTTAATTCGGGGAGGTTTCTTTTTCTATATAAGGTCTCTGAATATGGCATTCACTATGTGGAAAAATCTAAGAGGCACCCAAACTGGGGCATTGTGCAGCAGATACAGCAGTTGAGGCATCAAAACCACTTTAATTAGATTTGTACGCCCTATGATAGATAATGGCAATTTAGACCAAATCTGCACCTTTTGCCTAAATTTGTAGAGTGGAGGCGTCAAATTTAATTGTTCATAGTCTTGTGTGTTTAGTGACACATAAATGCCTAAATATTTAAAGGTTGAGACCACCTGCAATCCTTCTGCATGTGTCAGAGTCGAGCCCCTATTCCTAGTCAGCACCATCAGTACAGACTTAGACCAGTTAATTCTTAACCCAGAGAGCCTTCCAAATTTGTCAATCATGTCTATAGCTTTTGGAAGAGATCTCGTCCAGTCATCAAGAAATAATAACAGGTCGTCTGCATAGAGAGCAACTTTTTCAACCAACTCCCCATACGTAAATCCTTTTATCTCACCCGCTGCCCTGAGTGCGGTCGCCAGTGGTTCCATCGCTATAGCGAACAGCAGAGGGGACAAGGGGCAACCCTGTCTCGTCCCTCTGTGTAGAAAGAAGCGGTCAGACAAGTTTCCATTTACTCTTACCCGAGCAGAAGGGCATTTGTATAGGAGCTGTATCCATCTAATCTATAGCGGCCCGAACCCCATTTTCTTCAACACTGCCCACAGGTAACACCATTCCACACTGTCGTATGCTTTGGCCGCATCAAGAGAGGTGTGAACCTGGCATGCCTGAATGTTGAGGAATAGTTGGCGGACATTGACAGTTGTGGACATATTAGGCATAAAACCTGCCTGATCAGTATGAATGAGGTGCGACATGACCGAATTTAGTCGATTTGACAGTAGTTTGGCAAGTATCTTCACATCGGACTGAAGCAATGAGATAGGTCTGTATGATTCAGCTTCTAGTAGGTCTTTTTCAGGCTTCGGAATAACCACTATCATTCATACTGGGTGGCAATTCGCCCCGTGTAAGGGCCTCCTTAAAGACCTCCACCATCTGGGGGAGTGGGACATCTGCAAGTGTCTTATCGATCTGCAACACTAGACCGTCGCTGCCAGGGGATATGTTATTGAACATACCAGACAGGGCCTTTTCCAATTCCTCTGTGGTAATAGGCGAATCCAGAAATTGTCGCTGTTCCTCACTTAGGGCAGGTAACTCCAAGGAGTCAAGAAAGTCTCCTATCTCTTCATCAGTACCTTCTAGTCTAGACTGATACAAAGAGGCGTAGAACTTAAGCATAACATCCAGTACTTGTTCAGGGTCTGTGCACCGCTGTCCCCCACTATCCCTCAGAGCAGCTATATATGCAGACGGCTGCTGTGCCTTAGATATTTTCTCACCCTCCTCAAAGTATCTTTGCCGCTGGAAAAATTGTTTGTGTTTTGCATTAATAAGTAATCTTTCCGTCAGCTTTTGCTGTGACTCCTTCCAGGGTATTCTATATGCCTCCTGAGGACATTCTACGTATCTAGCTTCCGAATGCTCAACCTCCTGCATTAAATTCTGCACTAGAGCTCTAGATCTATTCCTTTTTTTATTCACTTCCGCCATAAGGATACCCCTCAAAAAGGCCTTCATGGTATCCCAGACCATGAGGCGTGTTCTACTTGGCAAGTTTAACCCAAAAAATTCCCCTGTTCTTTAATGCCTGCCACATCTGGAAGTATCGACAGCCAGAAGGGGTTAAACTTCCAGTCCTTACCTCGACCCACTTGTGGGGGAAGAAGACCTGCTCTCACCAAAATGGGGGAATGATCTGTCAGTCTTCTAGGTAGGTATTGAATTTCGGTAAATATACTGATTAGGTGGCTCACTCAGCTTTTGAATTAGAAAAGGTGCTCTATCCCGAGTTTCTGACGCACCCCACGTCAAACAAAAGTGGTTGTAAAAAGGTTTGTATAAAGGGGGGATGGCACTCAGTATATTGGTGATGTACGGATGGAGCTTAATAAAGTAGTTTAATAGTAGATAATAAAATATAAATACACAAATAGCAATAAAATATAACACAGTATATAGTAAAAAATAGTAAACTCCGGATAAAAATCAAGTGGGGTAAGGATAAATGTAGTAATTCAGCATATACTGGGAAAGAGTCAAGGATAAATGTAGTAATTCAGCATATACTGGGAAATAAAAGTCAATTGATTCAGCATATATTGTCCCAAAATCCTCAAGTTTATGAGTATTTCCTATGAATATTTCTTATGGATTTCTTTGGTCCCAATATTCACTTCATATAGACGATATACATATATAGATGTATAAATAAATGTATAAATGGATGTATAAATAGATATAAGTTAGTGGACCCAGAGGTCTGTACGTTACCAATCCAACATTAGGGTGATGAATCACTCGATGTTTCTTCTGTTCTAGGACTTTCGTCCTTTCTTTGTTTCCAGTTGTGGATCGGGTGGTATGTGCGGCGGTCGCGTGGAGCGTCCTCACACGCGCGATGTGCCGCTCAGTATAAGAGCTTAAGGTCCGGGCGTCACTTCCGGTGACGTCACCGTTGGCGTCCGCGTGCTTTTCTGGCGGTTTTGGTTTTGGAAAAGCTGGTGTGTTGTCCTCTCTGGAGTTCCTGCTTGTCTATCTCACTACAGAAGACCCACACCCAGAGGCTATCCATACCCACTGAGGAAGGAGCAGAGGCTCCGAAACGCGTTTGGGGCAGTGAATAACCTCTGAGGTTCCAGCTGGATCATCACCAAAAGGATTTCTATTACCTAACAAAAAGATTGAAGAAGCTAATCATCCGAACAAACAGGCGCTAAAAATTTGAATTTCCCGCCAGAAAAGCACGCGGACGCCAACGGTGACGTCACCGGAAGTGACGCCCGGACCTTAAGCTCTTATACTGAGCGGCACATCGCGCGTGTGAGGACGCTCCACGCGACCGCCGCACATACCACCCGATCCACAACTGGAAACAAAGAAAGGACGAAAGTCCTAGAACAGAAGAAACATCGAGTGATTCATCACCCTAATGTTGGATTGGTAACGTACAGACCTCTGGGTCCACTAACTTATATCTATTTATACATCCATTTATACATTTATTTATACATCTATATATGTATATCGTCTATATGAAGTGAATATTGGGACCAAAGAAATCCATAAGAAATATTCATAGGAAATACTCATAAACTTGAGGATTTTGGGACAATATATGCTGAATCAATTGACTTTTATTTCCCAGTATATGCTGAATTACTACATTTATCCTTGACTCTTTCCCAGTATATGCTGAATTACTACATTTATCCTTACCCCACTTGATTTTTATCCGGAGTTTACTATTTTTTACTATATACTGTGTTATATTTTATTGCTATTTGTGTATTTATATTTTATTATCTACTATTAAACTACTTTATTAAGCTCCATCCGTACATCACCAGGTATTGAATTTCCCTTATAAACTGGGCCATCTCCACATTAGTTAAGACCAGGTCAATTCTCGACAGGGTAGTGTAGGTGCTAGAGCAGCACGAGTATTGTTGAGTATCTGGGTTTTTTAGTCTCCAGAGAGCAATGAGAGACGCCTCAGATATGAGCCTTCCAAACGGAGTGCAACCCTCAGCTGCATCCTGCACGACACTCCCCTTTTGTCAAGCTTTGGGCATATAACATTATTAAAGTCACCGAGGATTAGTGCCGGGACTCCCGGGTAGTCAGCCAATAAAGATATTATCATATTAATCACTACAGGGGAATATGGAGGCGGAATATATATCTCGCAGATAATGCAGCGGACATTATAAAGAGTGACGCACAGAAATACAAAACGGCCTTCTCTGTCAATTTTACTGAAAGAGCACTCAAAAGCTATATTTTTATGTAACAGGACACTGACGCCTCTGGCGTAAGTGGAGTACGTAGAATGGAAGCTCTGACCCACCCATGAATATTTAAGGAGATGGACTTGATCTGGCAGCAAGTGTGTTTCTTGAATGCAGCATATCAGAGGTTGGTAGGTCCCTATACTGTCCAATATGGCCCTGCGTTTGGTAGCATCTTTTACGCCCCTAATATTCCAGCTCAATACATTTACCCCGTTAGACATAGCTGAGTACATATTAATAACACAGAGATCCAATAGGGTGGCCCACTAGATCTCAAGTAAGCGATATATAAGACAAATGAACAAGAAGATGTATAGTTAAACCGCATTCTGACATTCTTGGTGGTAGACCGTACAATGGCTTCCCTACCCCTACCCCTCCCCCCCTTGAGAAAGCCGTAAACTTTATAGCCCCACCTATGAACCAAAAACAGCATTGATCTTGTCAATAGATCCCACCAATACACCTAACACGAGGTCAGTAGGTAAGTTTAGTCTCTATCGACGAAAAGAAGGCCAACGCTGTAAACCCTAACTACCCCACACAGATGATCTGAGGGGCAATGTTCTCAAAATACGGAATGATAAACTATAACTGTGCAAAAATAGAAACTTGGAACTTTTGAACATGCGACAGTCACTGTCAGCCATACCGCAGCTACCTGCACCGTACCCGGGTATCTTAAGGGACCATCTTACAAGCAGCAGTTGAAACCGAAGAACCCGCAACCATACTCCTAACTAGTGCATAGACAAGTAACTTCCTGGCTGCTTGCACACATACCCACCACGCTGCCATAACAATGGATATCATATTGACTCACATACACAGGCAAATATGCGTCTTAGTAAGTTGTCTTCTCCAACATTCCTCTCAGTTAGGAGGTTGATTCTCTCGACGTATCTGTCCTTCGTGATCGTCCAGCCATCTTGCAGCGTCCTTTGGATCCTCAGAGAAGCTAGTAGAACCAAGAGCCACCACACGGAGACGTGCTGGGTATATCATGGAATAGCTGACCCCAATATCACGTAGGCGCCACTTGATCTCCATAAACCGGGCCTTTCGTTTCTGTACTTCCATAGAATAGTCCAGGTATAGCGATACCTTGTGACCATCAGTAGTGAGCTCTGGCAGATCTCTGGCGTGCTTAAGGAGGATGTCTCGATCTTTATAGTGCAGTATTTTGGCAAGTACAGGCCTTGGCAGTGCTTCTGGAGGCAGCGGCCTGGTGGGCACTCTGTGGGCACGTTCAACGGCAAAAAGCGGGGTCAAGACATCATCCTCAAATTGTTCCTTCAGCCAGTTCTCGAAAAATTCTGTAGGGTTCTGCCCCTCCACTTTTTCCGGCACCCCGACTATCCTCACATTATTTCGGCGGAGCCGGTTTTCCAGATCAGCCTGATCATCCAGTTTTGCTGACAACTGGTCAAGCATGCAGGTGTGATTAGTAGTGGCAGTTTGCAGAGGTTGTACCGCATCCTCCATGTCCCCCATTCTGCCCACAAGCTCAGTGGTACGCTCTGCCAATTTCCTGAAATCGTGCCGTATTAGAGATATGTAGGGATTTGCCACACTTTGAGATGGCGTTCATTACATCTTTCAAAGTCGGTTCCTCAGAATCAAACTCCTCCACCTCCGATTCAAGATCAGCGTCACTTGTCTGCAAGATGCCATATTAGGGCCTTGCGATAGGCTTCCTCCAGTCTCCCTCTTATCAGCTACTGCCCCCAAGCCATTGTGATCAAACTCACTGTGGTCTTTGGGCCGACGTGATTTCAGCTGTGTGGCAGAACAGGTGAACTTCTCCAAATTCGTTCACACTTCGTTTGGTGGTAAAAGGTGAATTGCATTATGGATTCCGTTACCACGGACCATAACGCAATTCTATAACGGAATGCATAACGGAATGCCTTTAGAGGCATTCCATTATTTATTCCGTCATAATAGAAGTCTATGGGCTGCAAAACGGATCCGTCCCGTTTCCGTTATGCACGGGGGTCCTCTCCTGCATAACAGAAACGGGATGGATCTGTTTTCCCGCCCATAGACTTCTACTATGACATAACGCGTCTAAAGGCATTCTGTTATGCATTCCGTCATAGAATTGCCTTATGGTCCGTGGTAATGGAATCCATAACGCAATTCACCTTTAACCACCAAACGAAGTGTGAACGAATTTCAAAATATGAAATTCGCTCATCTCTAATTATAATATATGCCTCTGGATGTTGACTTATTTTACATACTTGTGACAATGAATACATAGAAGATTTATGAAGACTGGGATAAAGAAAAACTGGCTAAGTTGCCCATAGCGACCAATCAGATTCCACCTTACAATTTCCAAAGCAGCTCTAAAAAGTGAAAGGTAGAATCTGATTGGTTATTATGGGCAACTAAGCCAGTTTTCCTTTACACCAGTTTTGATAAATCTCCCACTATATGTTTTAACTTTAACAGTCAGCTAAAAATATGTTTTTACTTATTTTCTTTATATCACTCAAAAGCTCTATAATGCTAATTTAAAGAGCCAAGTGGCTTATTATACAAATGGTTGAGATTCAATAACTGGTTTTCTAGCGCTGTTGTTATAAATTAAATTGTTGGCTAACAGCATCCTTATAACTGTTCTATACTATCCCATCTTCCACAATACACCTGTCGATCGAAACCTGCTGAAGCCTCTACCCCACCCCTGAAGATGCTCTGTCCCATTAGAGTATGCAAGTACAATTTAATTGCTGATTACTCACCAGTATCTAGACGGAATTGGTTCATCGAGATAAGATCCAGGATGTAAGGGGTCAGGGTGGCATCTGCTTCCCCTAGACTCACGGAAGAGGCTTTTGGGTTTCCTCTTATCACCTGCTCAATGTAACCAGCCACCTGTGGGCTGTAGGGATGCCACAGCGACGCCTCGTCTTGCCATTCCCAAACCAGCACTGCTCCTCTGTCTAGCATCATCCTTGAAGTTTTTTATTTATGAAAAAAAGGTACAGAGTTCCAAGTTGAGGACCCTTTGAGAAAATTCACACTTCCGTTTTAGTCATATTCTGGATGTTAAGAATCCTTCCTGATGAAAGACACCTGTCTTCTAAATGTTGATCTTCAGTCTTTTAGACACAAGTTACAGTCTTCATGGCTGATCTTCCATATCCTACCACGTTGTCAGTCTCCTGCATATTCTCCAATATCTTTCTTTCTAATATAACTTTCCTACCCTTCTCTATTTTATCCTTTAACACACTTCTCTCATCAAGACTTTTCCCTCTGTTTAAAGAAGCTTTCTTCACTCTTCCTCTCTGTAGCACCTTCCTTCTTGCAGTCCTGGGCCAATTCTTAGTAATAGTGACTTGAGCTGTGTTTCCCTTGCAGCTGGGTGTTGGGCAGAATATTCAAGAAAAGAGGGAGGAGGGGGGATTAGTGGAGAGTAGCAGGGGTTGTTCAATCTTCTTGCAAAACACTTTGTTCAGTACCCCTCCTCCTTCTCTTGGGGACAGATCTTTCAAGCCTATGGGTCCCTTTGTTGCAGTTAATGACCAATCAGTGCTTGACCCATTCACCACTTATCTGTCTCCAAAACCAAGCCTCCAGTTTTCCTTATTTTTTCTTAATTTATGTTAGCAGGATCACTGTTTCTTAAATGCATACTGAATACACAAGCAGGTTTTTTACACACTCCCATGATTTTATTCTTCCTCTCTTGTACTTTGTCTCCTGTTCCCCATGCTAACTCCTTTCATTCTGTTCTTCCCCTCCCCCTCTCATTCAATTGTAAAAAGAGCTGAAAATCCTTAATGAGCTAGGGGGCTGTCTGACCTGCTATTCTGAGCTGGGATCCCAGGATCCCAGGATAGCACTACAATACACCCGGATGACCCCTCTTGCCTCCTGGTGCCTTCATTTCATTATTGTGATTATTCTCAGTCTGCCTGAACATCTCTCATTGCAAAAACCTTGGGAAAGAATTCCCTAGGATGTTTTTCTACTGCAAGTAATATTGTTCATGATGAAAATTTCAATCCATAGCAAGTAGAGATGAGATAATTTATTGAAATTAATTTTGGACCTGAATCAGTAAAGAATAATTGATTTGGGTCCACATCGATTCTACCTGATTAAACATACTCCAAGTGGCCTGCAAATTGCTGTATGACAATGTGAGCTCACCTATGACTCATATTTTTCTCTCTTGTCTTTCTTTTTTTCATCAGTTTCTTTCTTTTTCAAGCCTCCTTTCCCCTATCAAGTTGTGACACAAAGACAGCAATAGTAAATAATGTCAGAGTGACACTAACATATATATAGCTATGGCTGAAAGCATGTTAACAAACAGTCTGTTTAAAAACACACTGCACTGTGTTCCAAAAAATGCCTGCCCATGTTTATACACACATGGTGGTATCAGAAAAAACAATGCCTTTGTTATTACTGTTGCGTAACTAAGTACAAGAACAGTGATGCTCTCATCTTAAACCACCGCTCTGTCCTTACCTAGTTGCAGTAAAAGCCCTAATTAGCTAGACCACAACCGGTTGACAGTCCTTACGCTACCTAAGTACAGAGATGGACAAACAAACATGTTGACAGACAAACACAATAAGCATAGTTGACAGAAAATCAGGCGCGTACATACGGGGGTCGCAGGGGTCGCAGTTGCGACCGGGCCCGGCACTCCAGGGGGCCCGGCCGCCTGTGAACCCATGGCCCCTGCAGTAGTGCTGTACCCAAGGCAGCTGGGGCCCGCAGCCCCACCGCAAATTATTTTAAAATTTTTAACAGTATATGGCCGGTCGGGCCCCGGCCTCTGTGCCTGGCCGGCGGTGCAGCACTGCGCACTCGCAGTTACTTACGCGGTGGCCCCTCCTCCACCCATCCAGTGCCTTGCTCCAGACCAGTGACCTCGCGCCAGGTCTCGCGGGATTGACGGGATGACACGGGCCCGCGACGCTGCCGACGCACGCCAGAAGACGGGATTATGAACAAGTCGGCGGGAGCAGAGCAGGTTCGGAGTAGGTACGTTTTTTTTTGTATGTGCCGGCTAACACAGGGAGCATCTGGCAGTGCAGCAGAGTGGGGGGCCGACCCCCAATAACAAAAATTAAATATATACAGAGGGGGTAAAAAATGGAATACATACACAGGGGACAAATGGAATATATACAGAGGGGGCAAAATGGATAAATATATATACATACAGGGCCCCTTTATATATATCCATTTTGCCCCCTCTGTATATATTCCATTTGTCCCCTGTAACTGTGAGGGGACACATATCTGGATATAACTACTGTAAGGGGGACACATATCTGCCCATAACTACTGTAAGGGGGGGACATAACTACTACTGTGAGGGGGACACAAATCTGGGCATAACTACTGTGAGGGGGCACATATCTGGGCATAACTACTGTGAGGGGGACACATATCTGGCCATAACTACTGTAAGGGGGGCATATATCTGGCCATAACTACTGTGAGGGGCCACAAGGTGGGCATTAGTACTGTGAGGGGCCACAAGGTGGGCATTAGTACTGTGAGGGGCCACAATGTGGGCATTAGTACTGTGTGGTAGCACTAGATTACCCCGCTATACATTGGCATGGCTCAGTCTTCCAGGCCAGCACAGCGCCCCCTGCTGGTGATTTCACAGGGACAGTCACCATCCCTTCCTTATGTGATTATTCTTTTTCTCCCCACAGAGACCTTGTTCTGGATCCAGTGGACATCACGCCGAGGCCAGCCACACCCTGGATGAGGTAGGACCAGATTTTATTAGTTAGGACTGGGTGAGTGTAGTCATGCATTGGGCTTAGGGCTCTTTCACACGAGCGGATGCAGTGCATGGAATCCGCTGTGTGAAAGAGTGCCAAGCGCGTACTGGACAGCAGAGACACAGAGCAGTGACATGATTGATAATGCTCCGTGCCTCTCTGTGATCTATTTACTACAAAATTACAGTGACAGCTTTATCTCACTGTGATTTTGTAGTAAAAAGGTCACAGAGAGGCACGGAGCATTATTAATCACAATCCAGGGGGCCCGAGTAAATTCTTGCGGCGGGTTGGGGGCGGGCCACGGGGAGGGGGCCCCATGAATCAGTTTTGCACCGGGGCCCCATGGATTTTGTGTACGCCACTGCAGAAAATGGATCAAAACCAGAAGGCAGAAATGTACCAAACATGAGGCAGAGAATGGTCAAAACCAAGCCGAGGTCAGAAACACTGGGAAGCAATCAGAAAATTAGAAACACCGAAAAAAGGAGAACACGCGAGTGAGCCACAATACATTATCACTGGCAATGGTGTATAGACAGAAGGGGATTAAAATAGAGTGTTAGGTCCCTGCACCAAAACCTGATTAGTCTGGGGGCCTGGCACTCCATAAAGGTCAGACAGAAAACTAAACATGACAAAGTAAGGTACAATGGCTCACCCACTGATACACACGGTAGTGGTGCTCTCTCCTTGGGTGACACCCTTACCCAAAAGAGTAAATCAATAAGAAAGAAGTAGTTGTGGAGGGCACTCACTTATCGAGGCACTGGAAAATGCTGATTAAAAATATTGATTAAAAATATACAGTAGTTTATTATAAATATTCAGTATGATATAAATATAGAAGTATAGAAGAAAACCGGATCCGGCAAATAGATATATAGGATATACACAAAATATTTCTTAACAGAAGTTTACACAAAAAAATTATTCCATAAAAAATAAAAAAATTAGAAAAAATTATTACATAAAAAATTAATTTATTTATTTTCTGTGGTAAGGATAGGAGGGGTAACAAAATTGTATGTATCTCCTGACCACACAACAAAGTGTTAATATGACAGAAAAGTAGGTGATTCCTTATGTGGGCTCAGATTGTCCAGCTAAAATAGTCAATAGTAATCCATATGTAATGATATAGTTCTTTTTAGATGAGTCCCAGAAAGTTCATAGTGTCTTTGAAAAGTTGCTGAATATGTAGGGATGGGTCACCACTCAATAGGGTGTTATATTAAATAGTACGGAGGCTGTATTTCTCCTCAACAGCGTAGCTGGTCTTAATATGGGTGCAGAACAGCAGTAGAGTACACTTTGGCAGTAGTTTTTATTGGTCCCAATTAGAGATGAGCGAACATTAAAAAAAAGTCCGGTGTTCGGCGTTCGGGTTGTGGTAAGTCGCGCATCCCGTTATGGATTCCACTATAGCGGCATATGGAATCCAATAGGGGCGGCTGCCACCAACCCGAACTGTTGAACAGCCGAAGGACCTGAGGTGACGTCACTGTCATGTGTTCAGTGCAGGGGGCGTGGCTCAGCACGGGATCAAATCCAGTACTGAGCCACGCCCCCTACACTGATCACATGACAGTGACATCACCCCAGGTCCTTCGGCTGTTCAACAGTTCGGGTTGGTGGCAGCCGCCCCTTATGGATTCCATATGCCGCTATAGTAGAATCCATAGCGGGATGCGCGACTTACCACAACCCGAACGCCGAACACCGGACTTTTAATGTTCGCTCATCTCTAGTCCCAATCTTTCCCGCCTGCTGAGCTTCAGGTCGGCGTCACACGTGGAGATAGATGGTGGTAGTGGATAATGATGTGGCCTCTTCTCGCGTCGGATACACCGTGCACCAAATATTGTTATAGAGCTAACAAGCTCCACGTGTGACGCCGACCTGAAGCTCAGCAGGCAGGAAAGATCGTGACTCTGAGCGCTCACAAGCCTCGAGCATTTACTGCGCGCATCAACACAGAACGAATATCGGCACTTTGAAGATTGGTAACGTAGCCAGTGAGGCACCCGACCAAATATTGTTATAGAGCTAACAAGCGGTTTGGAAACTTGGTTGTGCTATTTCACCTAACGGCTGACCCGATAAGTATATTAATAAGGGGATACAAGTACCGTTACCAATAAATACTACTGCCAAAGTGTACTTTACTGCTGTTCTGCACCCATATTGAGACCAGCTACGCTGTTGAGGAGAAATACAGCCTCCGTACAGTTTAATATAACACCCTATTGAGTGGTAACCCATCCCTACATATTCAGCAACTTTTCAAAGACACTATGAACTTTTTGGGACTCATCTAAAAAGAACTATATCATTACATATGGATTACTATTGACTATTTTAGCTGGACAATCTGAGCCCACATAAGGAATCACCTACTTTTCTGCCATATTAACACTTTGTTGTGTGGTCAGGAGATACATACAATTTTGTTACCCCTCCTATCCCTCCCACACAAAATTTATCAATTAATTTTTTATGTAATAATGTTTTCTAATTTTTTTTATTTTTTATGTAATAATTTTTTATGTGTAAACTTCTGTTAAGAAATATTTTGTGTATATCCTATATATCTATTTGCCGGAGCCCGTTTTCTTCTATACTTCTATATTTATATCATACTGAATATTTATAATAAACTACTGTATATTTTTAATCAATATTTTTAATCAGTATTTTCCAGTGCCTAGATAAGTGAGTGCCCTTCACAACTACTTCTTTCTTATCGAAAACTAAACATGACTGAGCAGATGGACTGTTAATCAGTCCACTGCCTGTCTCCCTATGCGCATGCTCGATACGGGGAAAAACAGATCATTGCGCAAGTTTGCTAAGGATGAGGCTGCGTCACCAGGAGGAGTGGCTCAGCAACGCTTCTCTCCTTCTCCGGCTGGACTGAAGCTGGAGCCCAGACTGGTAAGTTTATTATGCTACTGCCCCTTTTAGAAGCGGCCAATAGACCCTCAACATGGAGAGCAGGCTTAGAGGGAAATTAGAGATAACATTTTCTCTTTAACTGAAGAGCATGGATATCCCGCGTTTCGACCCATGTTCTCTCCTCAACACCATATCCTTTCCAATGGATAAGATACTGAAGGGAGCCCTGAACCATCCAAGAGTCCAGAACTTTATCCATCTGATGCTCTAATTCACCTTGGATTATAACTGGATCAGGGGATTTAGAAGAAGGAATCACCGGAGGAAATTATTTTTTCCGTAATGATTCATGGAAAACATTATGTACAGTGAACAAGGATGGTGTTTGAAAGTGGAAAGATATTTGTGAAGGCTCAAATTCTTAGTGGAAAGTCATGCAAGTTCTACCTGAAGTAAATATGTTTTTTATTGGCCTGTTTATAATGGATGTTTTGAGCTTTTTCCAGGCTCTTGCATGCCTGAGCCTAAAATGTGCACAGATCATTCATGATGGCATTCCCTTCAGGATTCACTGAACTTAATCCAGAAACTGATGAAAAATGCAGATTAAAACTAGAGATGAGCGAATTTCTCAGAAATTTGATTCGATCGGAATTTATTCATGATGAATCGCGTTAAAACCAGCTATTTCCTGGCTGCTGAGAGCCTGCATAGTAGTTTAGAACACTGTGCATTGCAGAAACATGCATAGGGAGTCCGCTGTGCTAGTAAAACAGTACATTTTAGTCAGTATGACATGCAGATTACAGGCGTCACTCTTAGAATCACTTCACACTTCACTTATTTGGTCAGTTACAAGGGCAAAACTGACTAAAGAACTCAAGTTTGAACTTAGCTTAACAGGTCAGTATTAGCGTCAAAAATAAGCGCACTTCTTATAAACCGTCGTCAGCTAATTGAACATAGATTTCTACAGAACCTGTTCTGTTACACGCTGAATCAAGTAGCATGAGTAGTCAACACAGTGGCCCAGTCACAGAGTGGTGAAGTTGGGAATCGCATGAGGAGTCAACACAGTCAGAGAGTGGTGAGGGTGGGAATTGCATGAGAAATCACATGAGTCGTCAACACAGTGGCCCAGTCACAGAGTGGTGTGGGTGGGAATCGCATGAGAAGTCGCATGAGTTGACAACACAGTGGTCCAGTCACAGAGTGGTAAAGGTGGGAATCGCATGAGGAATCGTATGAGTCGTCAACACAGTGGCCCAGTCACAGAGTGGTGAGGGTGGGAATCGCATGAGGAATTGCATTAGTCGTCAACACAGTTGCACAGTCACAGAGTGGGCTGATCGTCCTCCAGTGGCTTGATGAAAAATTCCCACACCGGCGAGTATGGCATTTACCCCCAACCAATCTGTCCTGACTGCCTGCTACCGCTGCCTTTGTGAACCTGTGCACCGCTACTTCTTTCCGGACAGGTAGGCTCCTGCGTAGCAGGCAGTCTACCCTGGGCACGTTTGGCTACAGATCTCACACTGCTGCCACCCTGCTACCATCCTGCTGGCTCAGCCGTTGCCTCACACACAAGCTGCTACCCTCTTCTCCTGATGATGATGAGGATGAAGCCCCCTTTTCACCACATCATCGTCCGCTACTGTCTGCATGTCTCTGATGTCACCCTTACCAGTCTCAGGGACATGTGCCTGAACACTCGCAACATATGCTGCCACGTGACTATCATTGTCGCTACTTGCCCACCTACCGGAAGAAGCAGTGGATCTCTCCTCCTCACCTGTCTGTCGGACATACTGTACTGTAACATTAACTGCAAGGGTAAAAGACCAATAGTATCAGGCCACAATTTCGCACCAACTTGCAACTACTGATTGACACATCAAATTAAGTATAAAAGAATTTGAATACCCTAAAATGTGTATTATCAAACCAGGTTTGGGTCAAAAACACATAACTGGTGCAGATCTTTCCATTACACCTTATCTCTGAGTAGGCTTTACTACTGGTTTTGGATCACCAAAAATGATTGTAATAACTGATCAAATAACTGAAGTGTGAACTCACCCTAAAGTTTGTAGTATCAGGCCGCTATTTCACACCAACTCTGCAACTACTGATTGAGGCATCGAATCTGACCACCCTAAAAAGAATTTGACCACCCTAAAAGTGTATAGAGAAGTGTTCTGCTTCGGTGAACGGCGGCCTCGGCGGCTAACCCTTTGTTATCGGCCTTTATGGTATCTTTTTTTTTTCCTTCTTAAGCCCGAGAAGCATGTTTTTTTCACCCATGCAGCATGCCAGATTGCAAGTACATAAACTAAATACACCCCAAAACTGTCTGTAACACATTGTAATTTCACCGTAGAATGGCGAATAGACGTACTTATATTTACTATTAATACACTCCAAAACTCGCTGTATCACAATGTAATTTCACTGCAGAATGGCACTTACTTAATGGCGTACTTATATTTGTTATTAATACACCCCAAAACTGGCTGTATCAAACCGCTCTTTTCTTAAAGAAGCAAGGGTGAATGAAAATAGTTATTTTTCATCTAAATATTCTCCAAAACTGGTGGTATCAGACAGCACTTTCACCACAATAACAAGTATGGATGACTGAAATTACTGATGTATCATATAGCGCAAACAACCTAAAGGCAGTAGTATTAGAGCAATTTGGATCCCCAATTTGTGCAGCAAGGTGTAATAGTAATCGGTCCTATTACCTAGGCTTTACACTCCCCTATTGGTCCCTGCTCTCTCCCAATAGTGTGGATAATGCTTCCTTATCCTTTCCCTACACCAGGGATGCTCAATCTGCGGCCCTCCAGCCTTTGTAAAACTACAACTTCCAACATGCCCTACTGTAGGTTGATAGATGTAGGCTGTCCAGGCATGCTGGGAGGTGTAGTTTTGCAACAGCTGGAGGGTCACAGGTTGAGCATCCCTGCCCTACACTATGAATGATCTTTCCCTGAACTGCTCAATCGTTTTCTTTTTCTTTTTTGCTAAATAAAGTCTTTCCTAAACACTGTCCCTAGCGTATGCCACATCTCTCCCTGCACTAAGTTTACTGCAGCAGCCATTGTAGAAAAAATATGATTCTTTACCACGAAGCGTGAGGAAATTCGACTTCGGTATAAATCGAATTTTTCCTGAAATTCAAATCGAATTCCACTTTGTTAACTATGATTCGCTCATCTCTATGTCACGACCCTTAATGAGGTCGTGACTCGGTTGCGTCGCATGCTGTTGCTAGCGACAAGGTTTTGCGGTTGCCGCATGTGTGGCCGGTGACATTGAAGCCTCATGTGCGGTTGCCGCTGGCAACATGGTGGTTTTGCATGCGAGTCACTTCCCCTTTTCTGGTTGGGGGGGGGGGCTTTGAGGGGTGGGAGTGTCACGACCCTTGGTGAGGTTGTGACTTGGTTGCTCCGCATGCGGTTGCCAGTGGCAAGGTTTTGTGGTTGCCGAATGTAAGGGCTGTTTCGTTGTAGCCTCACGTGCGGTTGCCACTGGCAACTTGGTGGGTTTAGCATGCTAGACACATTTCCCCTTTAATTTGGTGTCTTCGCCATTTTGGTTTGCACGGGTTTAATGGTGTATGCTAGGTGAGCTGGGTGCGGCCTCAGGGCTCTTTATATTCTGGTGTGGTTGAGCCTGAGGTCAGTTTGTATGTTATTCAGCTTGGTGTAGGAGCTCTGCTCCTTGGCTGTGTGTCCCCCTATCTGTGTGAGCCACCCTTGGTTGGCATCAAGGTCCTTTGGCAAGTCCTGTGTCGTGTCTTGGTGTGTTCTTCCTAATTCCCTTCCCCCACCTTGTGTGTTGGTTCTGGTGTGGGTTTGTGTGGAGGTATGTATGGTGGTTGTTCCGTGTAGTTGTGCTCTTGCCTGCATGGAACATTTACGTTCACACGTGTGGTTGTCTCCTCCAGAAGGGGGTTGCTTTCCCGGAGGGGTTTAAGCAAGTACTAGACAGTGTGTTTCCTGCCCGGAGTGTCTGTGCATCTGGTGTCTGCGTTGAGGTCCGGGTAGATCTTGGCATCTCCTGTCCATCTCGGCACCGGGAGGTAAGTGTTGGTAACTTTATATGTTTGTTGCTGTGTTATACTTACCTGCTGTTCTGGTGCAGACCCTGTCTAGTTTGTGGTCAGTTGCTGGGCCTCTGGAGATACCTTTTCATCCATGGTGTAGGATGAATAGGTAGTCTCTGCCCTGTCACCATCCTTCCCAGCAATGAAGAGATGCCAGAGCTCCAGGTTCGTGGGTATGCGCTTCCTTACCATAGAAGGCGGCTCATACAGTCAGGAGTCTAGGGGCAGCTATAGGGACGCTTTAGGAGGTGACCAGCTCCCTGTTCCCTGCATCCTGGCCTAGTTGCCGCGGACATTGTACGGTGGGGAGTTTTCCCCCACTCCCCACCATGATAGTATGCTAACCAAGGGCTCCGCAGTATCCGACCTGCGGAAGTGGGAGCAGCATGTATTGCCTGTCGTATTCGGCATACATGCGCGTTCTCCAGAGGGAGAGCATTATGGGGTTCACTGTTAACGGCGCGGTTAGTGGCTTTTTCCCCGCCATCTTGTATACCGTCATTCGTGTTGGTGCCCCCTCGTCCCTCTCAGTGTTCCATGCTCTGGTCGGCTGCTGGCAGCATTCCTTTTGGTATACCTGCTCGGTGCTGGTTTGGGAATGTCTGCTGGCAGCGACCTGGAGTAGGAACGTTTTCTGAGTTGGACGCGGTGTCTGGTGTTGTTCCTCCAGACCGTTTTGGTGGCTGGTAGCCAGGGACCTAGGTGACGGTCCTGGTGTGTTGGCGGCAGTCTTGGAGGGAAATGCTGGCACCGATCTGGCATTGCCTGCAGTTTTTTTTTTCCCCTCCAGACTGTTTTGGTGGCTGGCAGCCAGGGACCTAGGTGACGGTCCTAGTGTGTTGGTGGCAGTCTTGGAGGGATGAGCTGGCTCCTATCCGGCATTGACCCCCCCCTTGTTTGTTGCCCCACCAGCTTCCCCTTTTCTGGTGGGGGGGCTTTCAGGGGTGGGAGTGTCACGACCTTTGATGAGGTCGTGACTCGGTTGCTTTGCATGCTGTTGCCAGCAGCAAGGTTTTGCGGTTGCCGCATGTGTGGACGGTGACATTGTAGGCTCACGTGCGGTTGCCGCTGGCAACATGGTGGTTTTGCATGTGAGTCACTTTCCCTTTTATTTGGTGATTTCCTCCTTGTGTGGTCTGCAAGTGTTTGGTGGATCTCCTGCTCCCTGTTCGTCTAAAGATAAGTTTTCTTTCCTTTGCTTTGTTTGTGTGTCTTCTGACTAGGCCTCAGGGAGACCCTGGTTCCTTCAATGGTGGAAGGAGCCAGTTGGCTCATCTCCTTATCCCTAGCTGAGGGTTTGTTACAGTTTCAGCTAGGCCTAGGTTCCAGCGCATGAACACTTCCAGCTTAAGGATCTGTTCATGTTGTTAGCAGTCTGGGAAAGGCTCAGAGATTGTCAGGTGGTGACCTTTCCCTGTTCCCTAGCTTTGAGGCCTAGTCTGTTGTTGTTTTTGGTGTTCTTCCCTTCCCTCACTTACCGTGACACTAATTAAAACCCCAAGTAAAACAGAAAGGTGCGATGCCCCTTCCAGAAAATGTCACCACTCTTCAAAAGCCCATTTAATAGCTTGTAATTTACCAATGTCATAATTCTTCTCTGCAGATGATTTTTTTTTAAAACAATGCACTTGGTGACAGTTAGTTAAACAAGATGATCCCTGAGACATTAGAGCACCCACTCTTAGCTCAGAAGCATCCATCTCAATGGGGGAAATGTTTAGTGACGTCAGGTTGGATGAGTTCTGGTGCATGGATGAAACTATCTTTCAGAGACTCGAAAGCAGACAGAGCATCAGGAAACCAATGAAGAAGATCCGCCCATTTCCTGGTTAAGTCAGTAAGTGGTTTGGTAATTACTGAGAAGTTTATAATAAATTTTCTATAATAATTTGCAAAACCAAGGAATCTCTGAAGAGCCTTCAGGGAAGGCTAAACTATGGCTAGAACCTTG
Source organism: Bufotes viridis (assembly GCA_033119425.1). Lineage (NCBI taxonomy): Eukaryota > Metazoa > Chordata > Amphibia > Anura > Bufonidae > Bufotes > Bufotes viridis. Next base: position 128,493,824 of record CM065594.1, read on the forward strand.
GCGAGGTCCATATAGAATTTTTGAGGTGATATTATTTACCCCAGGAAGGAGACTTCTCTTACACCAAAAACACATTTATTTCATTTAGCAAACAGCTGATTTTCTCTTAATATTTGAAGAACCTTTCTTACATGGACATGAGAGGCCAGGTTGGGAGAAAATATCAGAATATCATCAAAGCAGATGACCACAAATAAACCCAGAAAAGCATGAAAAATTTAATTTATGAGGGTTTGAAATATGGCTGGAGCATTGCACAACCCAAAGGCCATTACAAGATATTCAAAATGCCCTTCACGGGTATTGAATGCTGTTTTCTATTCATCTCCTTCCAGTATTGTAATCAAATTATAGGCTCCTCTAAGCTTAATATTAGAGAACCACTGGGCTCCAAAAATGGATTAAAGAGGTTAGGAATGAGAGGAAGGCGATACTGGTTTCTGACCTGATAATCCCCTGTCTTTTTTTTTTTTTCAACAAAGAAGAACCCAGCTCCCAGAGACAATTATTGCAAAATATGTCCCTTCTTGAGACTATCTTGAATATAGTCTTTCATGGCCTGCCTTTCAGGTCCAGAAAGATTATAGATTCTGCCTTTAGGATACTTAGCACCAGGAACAAGTTAATAGCACAATCATAATCAAAGTGTGGGGAAAAGGTCTCAGAGACCTTTTTGGAGAAAACATCCTGAAAATCCTTAATTTGTTTGGGCAAAGGACCCTCCTTAATTTCAAGATCAGAGAATGGATAGACAATAATTAGTACATTGTGGCCTGCCTTAAACATTCCCACTACTCCAATTAATGACAGGACAATGTGCCTTCAACCAAGTTAACCCCAAAATAATATCAATAGACAAATTTGTCATGATATACAAAGAACTTATTTCAGAATGAATAGAACCAACAGTCATAATCAATTCAAGAGTCATATGCTCAATGAACCTACAGGCCAATGGAGTAGTATCCACCCCAGAGACCACAATAGGTTCAGGAAGACTAAGAAAAACAGGATTACTCTTACCGGTAATTGTGTTTTCCTTTAGCCTCCACAATGGCAGTTACTTGGAGATTATCCCGCCTTCTCAGGGACAGGAACAAACTTGCGGACCAATCCATAAAAGGCCTCCTACCTCTTACCTCACCAGTTAGTAGCCTAGTACTCAGAGATAAATGCAAGGAAGATTTTAATAGGAAGAAGACAATATAATCAGAACAATAAAATTTAACACGATCCATTAAATTCAAACCGAACGGACATAGATCAGGAAAAGAAAATAATATACATGTACATATATATATATATATATATTGTGGTAAGGTGCAAGGTGTCATATGCGATGGCAGGTACGTGTCACCGAGGTTGCTGGCCTCGGTGAGGTGAGAGCCGGGTTTTTGTCTGCAGCAGCTAGTGCTGTTTGGCTCTGTTAAATAGCATGGCTGCAAAGCCGATCCGGACCGGCTCTTACTGGGAGCTGCTAAAGAGTAGGGTGGGTGGCTGCTCCCCACGGTCCAGTCCGAGTTTTTGGGCTGGGTATAAAACACAGCCATCAGCTGTGTCTGAGCTGTGATTATCCTGGAGCCTGCTAACAGGGCTGAGGAGTTCTCTGTGCTGGAGCACGGAGCTCAGCAAGGTGGTGTTTCCCTGCAACCCGAAGGAGGAATCGCCTGCGGCTGAGCCGACTGCTAGGTGTGAACCCGCACCTAAACCACCCAAGGTGACTGGACCCTGTGTTGGCCTGTTTTGGTTTTGCCACATGATTTCTGTTGTGTATGAACTGTCACCAAGAGACTGTTTTCATTTCTGGTGTGCAAGTGTGAATAAAACACTGTTTGATGCACAATCTGGACTCCTTGTTTTGCCTCTAAACTGCACCCGCACCGCTGTCTACCAGAGCGACTCCCCACATTTGGTGTCGGATGCGGGCATGCGCAGTGAGGCTGGCGTGAACGCCGAACTTTGTTTTTTGCTGGGCAAAAGTGAATGTCCTATATTAAGCCGGCAAAGTTGCAGCCTGTGATCCCCGACAAAATGGAGGCGGCTGTGAAAGCCCTCATAGAGGCTAACGTGCAGCAGCGGGAGACCAACCAGCTACTGCTACAGCACGTGATGGCGTTGCAAGCGGCAGGAGCGTCCCACCGCGTCCACGATGCCCGGAAAGCTGTCCGTACCGCGATCCCTAAGATGACCCCCTCGGATGATGTTGAGACCTATCTGGCGGTGTTCGAGAAGGTGGCCGTGAGGGAGAAATTACCCCGAGAACAGTGGGCAGAGGTCATCGCTCCGTTCCTGGCGTCTGGACCCCAGTAAGTATTTTTTGACCTCCCAGGTGACCAAGCAGCTGACTACCCGACTGCGAGAGGTGGGAGATTCGCTGGCGGTGGCTCTGCTGGACTCCGGGAGTTTAGTCTCCCTGGTAAGGGCTGCCCTTGTACGGCCTGCGGAGTATACTGGCCGTAAAGTCGGGGTCCTGTGCATCCACGGAGACCTGAAAGACTACCCCACTGCACTAGTGACTTTGTCCACAGCGGCTGGTAGGTGGACCCACGAGGTGGCTGTCGCTACTAAACTCCCACACGAACTAATACTTGGGAGGGACTTCCCCGGTTTTCCGGCGCTGTGGCCGGCAATAAAGGTATCTGAGGGACCCGAGACAGGGGTGACCCTAGTAGAGTGGCCTGATACCGCTGGAAGGCCAGAACCCTGGGAGCCCGAGTCTGAAGGGCCGGCGGTAGGGGTGACCACTGCTCCAGCGGTAGAGGGGAAACAACCCCACTGAGTGTAATGGTGGGAGACACGGAGGACTTGCCACCGGGACCTGAGTTGGCAGACCTCAATGTCTCCGGGGAAAATTTTGGGACCGCACAACACCGGGACCAAACCCTAACCAGGGCCTGGGAGAATGTGCTGGAAATTGCTGGTAAACCCCAGAAACCAGGGGCTGAATTAATGTTCCCACGATTTATTGTTCTACAGGATATGTTGTATCGGGTGAACCAAGTCCGAGGTGAACCTGTTGAACAGTTGGTGGTGCCCACAGCGTATCGCAAGCTTGTCATGGAGCTTGCCCACCAACATGTTCTTGGGGGACACCTGGGGTGGCAGAAAACCCAGGACCGCATACTGCAGCGGTTTTATTGGCCCGGTGTGTTCAAGGAGGTAGAAGATTATTGTAAGTCCTGTCCAACCTGTCAGATAACTAGCCCCCAGCCTCATTTCCGTAGTCCTCTGGTACCTCTGCCAATTATTGAAGTACCGTTTGAGCGAATCGCTATGGATTTAATTGGGCCTGTACCAAAGTCTGCCAGGGGCCACCAACACAATCTGGTAGTTCTCGACTATGCCACTCGGTATCCGGAGGCGGTGCCTCTGCGACATACCTCAGCTAGGCTCATTGCCAAAGAGTTAATGGAGATGTTTTCCCGTGTGGGCCTGCCAAAAGAGGTTCTGACAGACCAAGGGACCCCTTTTATGTCCAAAGTAATGAAAGAACTGTGTAAATTGTTGCGTATAAAGCAGTTACGGACGTCCGTTTACCATCCGCAAACAGACGGTCTTGTTGAGAGGTTTAACCAAACTCTAAAAAATATGTTAAAAAGGGTGGTGTCTAGAGATGGGAAGGACTGGGACCTGCTTCTGCCCTATCTCATGTTCGCAGTGCGAGAGGTACCCCAGGCCTCTACTGGGTTCTCGCCTTCGAACTGCTTTATGGCAGACACCCTCGGGGCCTGTTGGATATCGCCAAGGAAGCATGGGAACAACAGCCTGTCCCCACAAAAGTGTCATTGAGTATGTCACCCAGATGCAGGAACGGATAGAAAGGGTGTTGCCGCTGGTCCGGGAGCATATGGAGGCAGCGCAACAAGCCCAGAGTAGGGTGTATAATCGTCAGGCTCGGTGCACGGGCTTCCATCCGGGAGATCGGGTTTTGGTTCTGGTACCCACCCTTGACAGCAAGTTCCTAGCTAGGTGGCAGGGCCCCTATGAGGTGATCGAGAAGGTAGGGAAGTAAATTACAAAGTACACCAGCCAGGGCGGCGCAAGCCGGAGCAGGTGTACCACGTGAATTTACTTAAGCTGTGGAAAGATAGGGACACAGCCGACGACCACAGCCCCGGCCAGGCTTCTAGGTGAAAAGGGTCCAGCCCCACAGTTCGAGGCCTGTGAAGCAGTAACCACGGTAAAATTGCAGACAGCCTGTCTTCCAAACAAGTTCAGGAAGTCAGGAGTTCATCAGTCGGAACACGGATGTGTTCTCGGACCTCCCTGGCCGCACGTCTCTCATCCAACATGACATCGTCACTGAGCCTCAGGCCAAGATCCGGTTAAAACCATACCGGGTACCCGAGGCTCGGCGACGGGCCATCGCGGAGGAAGTACAGTTAATGTTGAAGCTCGATGTCATTGAGGAGTCGAAAAGTGAGTGGGCCAGTCCCATAGTCCTAATACCCAAGCCGGATGGGACGTTGCGGTTCTGCAACGACTTTCGCAAGTTAAATGAAGTATCCAAGTTTGACGCGTATCCCATGCCCCGAGTAGACGAGCTGGTTGAAAGTTTAGGACAAGCCCGTTATTTTTCTGTGCTGGACCTCACTAAAGGGTACTGGCAGGTACCCTTAACGGAGTCGGCTAAGGAAAAACCGCATTTGTTACCCCGCAGGGCCTGTATCACTACAAGGTGTTACCCTTTGGCCTGCATGGCGCCCCGCCACTTTCCAAAGGTTAATGGACATAGTGCTGCGACCACATCGTCGGTACGCCTCGGCCTACTTAGATGATGTAGTCATCCACAGCACCGACTGGGAAAGCCATTTACCCAAGGTGCAGGCGGTAGTGGATGCCCTGAGGAAAGCCGGACTGACCGCTAACCCAAAGAAGTGCTCCATAGGGTTAGAGGAGACAAAATATCTGGGATATGTAATTGGGCGGGAGTCATCAAACCTCAGGTAACTAAGGTAGAGGCCATTCGTAACTGGCCCCGACCGGTCACCACCAGGCAGGTAAAGTCGTTCCTGGGGATTGTAGGTTACTACATGAGGTTTGTGCCCCACTTTGCCACAATAGCAGCGCCATTGACAGACCTGTTGAAGGGGCGAAAGTCTGGGAGGGTTAGCTGGAGTGAGAAGGCGGAGGAGGCTTTCTCCGCGTTGAAGTCGGCCCTGTGTGGGTCCCCGGTTTTGGTGACACCCGACTTCAACAAGGAGTTTGTCGTACAGACCGACGCCTCGGAGGTAGGCCTCGGTGCGGTACTGTCGCAGGAGGTCAACGGGGAAGAACATCCCGTTGTCTTCCTGAGCCGTAAGCTCAGTCCCGCCGAGTCCAGATATAGTATAGTGGAGAGGGAGTGCCTGGCTATCAAGTGGGCACTCGAATCTCTCCGCTACTACCTGTTAGGGAGGAGGTTCCGTCTGGTGACCGACCATTCCCCCCTCAAATGGATGAGTCAGGCCAAGGAGAGGAATGCTCGGGTCGCCAGGTGGTTCCTATCTCTTCAAAATTTCAAGTTCTCAGTGGAACACAGGGCAGGCCGCTTGCAGGGCAACGCAGATGCCCTGTCCCGCGTCCACTGCCTCACGTGTGTTCACCCCTCAGGGTTGAACAAAGGGGGGTATGTGGTAAGGTGCAAGGTGTCATATGCGATGGCAGGTACGTGTCACCGAGGTTGCTGGCCTCGGTGAGGTGAGAGCCGGGTTTTTGTCTGCAGCAGCTAGTGCTGTTTGGCTCTGTTAAATAGCATGGCTGCAAAGCCGATCCGGGCCGGCTCTTACTGGGAGCAGCTAAAGAGTAGGGTGGGTGGCTGCTCCCCACGGTCCAGTCCGAGTTTTTGGGCTGGGTATAAAACACAGCCATCAGCTGTGTCTGAGCTGTGATTATCCTGGAGCCTGCTAACAGGGCTGAGGAGTTCTCTGTGCTGGAGGACGGAGCTCAGCAAGGTGGTGTTTCCCTGCAACCCGAAGGAGGAATCGCCTGCGGCTGAGCCGACTGCTAGGTGTGAACCCGCACCTAAACCACCCAAGGTGACTGGACCCTGTGTTGGCCTGTTTTTGGTTTTGCCACATGATTTCTGTTGTGTATGAACTGTCACCAAGAGACTGTTTTCATTTCTGGTGTGCAAGTGTGAATAAAACACTGTTTGATGCACAATCTGGACTCCTTGTTTTGCCTCTAAACTGCACCCGCACCGCTGTCTACCAGAGCGACTCCCCACAATATATATATATATATATATATATATATATATATAATTTATAGCTATATACTCTTTCTTTTTCTTTTTTTTTCCGGGTGGGAATTCATCGTGCCGTTGAGGAGGCTAACGGAACACACAATTACTGGTAAGAGTAATCCTGTCTTTTCCCCACGCCTCCACAACGGTAGTTACTTGGAGGAATTAACATAGTAGGTAGATCAGGGTGGGACTACTGCTGACAGGACAAGAATGTACATGGATTAGAACATGTAGCTGCTTGGCATATGTCCTCCAGTGAAGCTGAGGCACCTTCGGCCCAGGATAAATCTAGAGCTCGGGTAGAACAAGCTTTAAGAAATGGTGGAGGAGGCACTCCCTCCATCTGGTAAGCTAGACTGATACAGGACTTGATCCATCTTGATATTGAGGTCTTGCTGGCTGCTTTCCCTTTATACAGGCCCATGTGCTGAACAAGCAGTTGGTTAGTTTTTCTAAGATTTTTGGTTGCTTCAATATACTGAAGGACACACCTCCTAACATCCAGGTTGTGGAATAGACTTTCCTTATCGGAGTTAGCCTGGGAACAAAAGGAGGGAAGAGTGACTTCTTGCTGACACTGAAACTTAGACACCACTTTCGGAAGGAATTCAGGGGTATGTATTAAAGTAATTCTATCTTCCGAAATCAAAAGGTAAGGTGGTAGGATGGAAAAGGCCTGAATTTCTCCCACTCTTCTTGCTGTAGTGATGGCTAGTAGAAACACTGTTTTGAGGGTCAGAATTCTCAAAGGAATCTCTGCAATAGGATCGAAAGGGGGGTGCATTAATCTGGATAACACTAGATTAAGATCCCAGGGAGGGACAAAGGATTTTAGTCTTGGACGAATCCTAATTGCTCCCTTAAAGAATTGTTTTATTACTTCCAGGTCTGCTAGCTTATGGTCTAAAAACACACTTAAAGCTGCCACCTGGATCCTTAAGGTACTTACTGCAAGACCTTTATCCAGACCTGCTTGAAGAAAATCTAAAATTAGTGCTATCTGTGGTCCCCTAGTAGGATCATATCTGCTCTTCCCGAACTGCAGAAAAGATTTCCAGGATCTCAGACATATTTGTAAGGTGGCTGGTTTCCTACTCTGTAATATGGTAGAAATTACTTTTTCTGAGAAACCTTTGTCCTTTAAGATACTCCTCTCAGCCTCCAGGCTGTCAATTGGAGTTGGGAGACCTGTGGGTGAGATACTGGGCCCTGAAGTAACAGATCCGGGCGAGGAGGGAGAATCCAAATTTCTTCTCCTGCTAGGCTCTTTAGCACTGGGAACCACGTTCTTCTGGGACAGAATGGTGTGATCAGAATGACTTGGGCTCTTTTCTCTATGATCTTGGCTATCACTTTTTGGATTAGTGGAAATGGAGGAACGGCGTATAATAGACGTGGAGGCCAAGGTGTGGATAGGGCGTCTACCTTTCGTGGTTGATCTTGTACTGACAGGGAATAAAATTCCGGGACTTGTCTGGATTTTTTTGTGGCAAACAAGTCGATCTCCGGAGTACCCCATCTGTAACAAATCTGCTTGAAGACCTGATGATTCAGAGACCATTCTCCTGAGTTTAGATGGTCTCTGCTGAGGAAGTGAGCCACCTGATTCTCCTTCCCTTTTACATGGGCTGCAGACAATGACTTGATTTTTCTCTGCCCAAATCAGATTTTTGCTGTTACCAGGGAAAGGGTGTGACTCTTTGTTCCCTCCTGTTTTTTTTGGTACGCCACTGTTGTGGAGTTGTTTGACAGAATCTTTACGTTTTTCTGTTGAATGGAAGGAGCAAATACTTTCAGGGCTTCCCATACTGCTGTTAACTCTCTTCTGTTGGACGATGCTTTTTGTAGATCCGATTTCCACTTTCCTTGTGCCAATTGTCCTTCTGTGTGGGCTCCCCACCCCAGTTGGCTGGCGTCCGTGGTGATGACTACCTGGTTTGATAGCCTCCAAGGTACACCCCTGGATAGTTTTTTTCGGTCCAACCACCAAACTAAGGATGTTTTGACCTGTTCCGGAATTTTCACCTTTTTGTTGAAGGATATCTGTTTCTTTTCCCAGGTTTTTAGAAGGAATGACTGGGGAGTAAAACCCTTTCCTGCGTTCTTCCGCTGGAACTGGGATGATAGCCCCTTTTTCTAATAGAAGCGATATTTGCTGATTTAGAACCTCTTGACTTTTTTCTTCTAACAGTGTGTTTTTCATATATCTATCTGGTGGGGAGGATTTGAACTCTAGACTGTATACGTTTTTGATAACAGTAAGAACCAGGGGGAGGCCTGAATGTCTTCCCAGGCAAAATAGAGGAGAGACAGTCTTCCTCCCACCGTACTTCTGGTGTCACTGAGAGGAGGTGTGGGCGGATTTGTCTGGGTTAAACAAAAAACCCTTTACCCTTTCCTTTGGTAGACTGCCATGCTGGTCTTGAATCTTTTCTTTTCTGATCAGGTCTACTGCGTTTCTGAGACCGAAAGGTGATAGAATTTTGCCTCGGTAGGGAAGCCCTTTTTCCTGCCCGATGCCTTTTCCAGGATATCATCCAGGGCTGTGCTAAAAACTCTATCCCCTTCACATGGTAAAGTGCAGAGTTTATTCTTTGATGCCGTGTCCCCAGACCAGGTACGTAACCATAACGCCCTGCGTGTTGCATTGGACAAGGCGGCTGTCCTGGCTGAAAGCTTTACTATGTCTGCCAATGCATCTGCTACAAAATTGGTGGCTTGTTTTTACATTGGTATAGAAACCAGGATAACCTCCCTAGCAGTGCCCGATTCCACGTGCTCTTTTAACTGTCCCAACCATAGGAATAAAGTTCTGGCGGTGTAGGTTGCGGAGATCGCTGGTCTCAACGCAGCAGTGGATGATTCCCAAGATTTCTTAAGCAAACTTTCGCCTTTCTTATCCATTGGATCTTTAAGAAGACCGAGGTCCTCAAAAGGTAAGGCAGTTTTTTTTAGAAATTCTCGCCACCGGGGCGTCTACCTTAGGGTCTTGTCCCAGGTTACAGAATCCTCTTCAGAGAAGGGATAGTTTCTCTTAAACCACTTAGAGGTAGCCTGTCTCTTTTCAGGGTCTTTCCATTCTGACTGGATTAAGGCCCTGATATTTGGATGAACGGGAAACACGTTTTCTTTTATCTCCTAATCCAGCGAACATTTGATCTTGGACAGAAAGAGGTTCTCTTGGCTCCTCTAAATTTATCCCTGATAGTTTTCAATAAGGAGTCCGTCTCTTCAACGGCACATAGCGGCTTGCCATATACTTCATCCGAGATATCTGAGTCTGAACCAGATGATATCTCTCCTTCATCTAAGTCTGAATCTTGTCCTAAAATTGGGGCACTGGAAGTGGAAGGTTTGGGCGGTAATGTAGATAATTTTGCCTCTACAGCTGCACCCACTTCTTCTTTTATCATGCATCTCAGGTTCTCTACTAGGGACAGGGTCTCCTCCGAGACCACTTTGTCACAACATTTCTGGCACAGCGTTTTTTTTTGTGAACCGGAAAGTACTCTTTTGCAGATGGCACACTTCTTTTTGAGTGATGGTTCCTTTTTAGAACATTCTCTCCCCTAGGAGATAAACGTTGGAGAAAAGGGCTTTAGTGTCTTCCACAGGTTTAAGAAGGAACCATCACCAGAAAGAGAACCCAGTGGACTAACACCCCTGCCATGCAAAGGGAAGTAGCCACAAGTAACAATATGGGAGGAGGCTTACCGGGCTAGAAGGCCTGGATGAATCTGTGGGCCGCCTGGGCGAATCTTCAGCCTGCTGGGACATATTCTCCAGAGAGGAGCACAGGAGCTGCACGAAGACGCCAGCAGCCGGCCTACTCTTATTTCCGGCTGATGATGTCATAGCTCCGCCCCCTCCACAGCGCTGCACGCAGCCTACAGGAAGATGTTCTGGAGAGCGTTCCCCGGCCCAGGAACACTCTCCCAGCCCACAGAAAAAGCCGGTCCCCGATGGACACTGTTTTTTTGCCCGGGGTGACCAGTCCACACTGGGATTACACCGGGGGGAAGGAGGAACTTTCTAACCCAAGTTCCGCGGCCCTTCCCCTGCAACAGCCCTCCGGTGGGTGCCGGGAAACAAACCCAAAAAGGCTGTGCGAAGAAGCTGGTCCACGCAGATCCTGACCTTCTGAGGGACAGGAAACAACTGGTGAGGTAAAAGGCCTTTTATGGGTTGGTCCGCAAGTTTGTTCCTGTCCCTGAGAAGGTGCGATAATCTCCAAGTAACTGCCTTTGTGGAGGCGTGGGGAAAATTCTATTCCCAAACTGGCCAGAAAATCAAAATGAACAAAACTAGCTTCTGCCCCAGAATCCACAAAAGCTAAACTAGAAACAGACTTTCCTCATGAAGACAGATTTACAGGCAGTAGAGCCCTGCAAGTCCTTTAGGGAAATACCTCGGCAGCTAAAGGTTTGCGACTTCGGGCTAGTAGGGCAGGATCACGGCTGATGTTTAGGACTTCCACAGCAGAAGCAGAGGGCATGTTTCTTGCTATGTTCCTTCCTTTGCTGAGGTGACATGACCCCCACTTGCATGGATTCTTTGGACTCAACCGGTGCCTTGGACACTGAGACTTGAACGACAGAGGAAAGGGAAGGGCTGACAAAGACAGACAGTTCACTCTTACAGTCTCTTAAACGTCACTCCCAGGAGTGGGATAGACGACTAAAAGGTCCTTAAGAATGTTTGGAAAGGCCTAGTCTAAACAGAGACCTGAGAGCTGGATCATTCCATCCAGAGACAGTACACCACTTGCGGAATTCAGAGCAGTATTCCTCTGTCGGTCGTCTTTCTTGCTGTAAGGAGAAGAGCTGACTCTCAGCATACTCTGTTCTGTCATGTTCATTATATAAAAAAACAAGAGTGGAAAAGAAAGCGTCCACAGAAAATAAATCTGGGGATTTGGGGGGGGGGGGGGGGTAATGAAAATGCCCACTCCTGGGGATCTCCCTGAAATAGTGAGATAATAATATCACATTTCTGTGTTTCTTAAACAGAAATAAAGTTTGCAACTTTCTTTAAAAGTTGAAAAGCTTTTACAGTCACCAGAAAAACGGTCAGGGAGCCTCACCTTAGGCTCTATAGAAGATGAAGCAGCAGCAGCACCAAGATTAACCTGACAAGACTCTTGCTGTTGAACTTTCTTGGCTAAATCCTGTACCAATTGAGCAATACCCTCCATCTGAGTGGCTAACACTGCCAGTATCCATGTCGAAACAGTACCAAAAAACTGGATATAAATTTTTTTGAGCCAGTAATAATGTTATAACTGTTGCATAACTAAGGACAAGGACAGTGAGGTCCTGATCTGAAACCACCCCACTGTCCCTACCTACTTGCAGTACAAGCCCTAAACCTCTAGACCACAACTGGTCGACAGTCCGCAAACTACCTAGGTGCAGAAACTAACAAACACACATCATCTATTTATCCCCAGGACTGTGACTGTGACGAGGGGACATCCTCTGCGTCTAGAGGAAAGAAGGTTTGTACACAAACATAGAAAAGGGTTCTTCACGGTAAGAGCAGTGAGACTATGGAACTCTCTGCCTGAGGAGGTGGTGATGGTGAGTACAATAAAGGAATTCAAGAGGGGCCTGGATGTATTTCTGGAGCTTAATAATATTTCAGGCTATAGCTACTAGAGATAGGTCGTTGATCCAGGGAGTTGTTCTGACTGCCTGATTGGAGTCGGGAAGGAATTTTTTCCCCTTAAGTGTAAGCCACAATGGCACAGGTAAGCCACAATAGACTATTACTGACAATGATGTATAGACAAGAGGGGATTGGTCTGGTGCTCCATTAAGATCAGACACAAAACTTAACATAACTGAGCAGATGGACGGTCCACTGCCTGCCTCCCCCAGGAAACGCTCGCTGCGGGGAAAAACATAGCATTGCACAAGGTAAGGATGCGGCTGAGTCACTGGGAGGTGTGGCTCAACAGCACATCTCTCCCATTGCGGCTGTGCGAAGATGAGGATCTCGTCACTGGAGCCCAGACAGGTAAGTTTATTACATGCTTGTTCTGAACAAGAGGTCCACTCAAGCAATTATGCCTTAATGAGGATGCCTGCCCATGTTTATATTATATACACACACAGTAGCATCGGAAGAATCAATGGCCTGTGTGTGGGCTGCTGTTAAGGGGAAGGGGGAAAACATGTGAGGGGCATAGGTATTTTGAACTCTCAAATTAGAATATCATCAAAAGACCTTAGGCAAAGCTGAAATCCTGCTGGTGTCCCTACAACTAATGCTGAAGAGGACCCCGAGGCAGAAAATAAACTGTCAGATGAAATGCAGAATGTAAAAGTAAATTCCCCATTAAAATGCCCCGTCTGACCCAGGAAGAAGTACAGCGGCGTCTTAAAAAGATTAAAATAGACAAATCGCCAGGACCAGATGGCATATACCCCCGTCTCTTAAGAGAATTAACTAATGTCATAGCCAGACCCTTATTTCTGATATTTAAGGACTCTATACTGACAGAGAGTGTTCCACAAGATCGGCGCATAGCAAATGTGGTGCCAATATTCAAAAAGGGTCCAAAAACAGAGCCTGGAAACTATAGGTCGGTAAGTTTACCATCTTTTGTGGGAAAATTGTTTGAAGGTTTTCTAAGCGATGCTAACTTTGAGTACCTCAATGAAAATAAGAAAATAACGCCATATCAGTATGGCTTCATGAGGGATCGGTCATGTCAAACTAATTTAATCAGTTTCTATGAGGAGGTAAGTTCTAGACTTGACAGCGGCGAATCAATGAATGTTGTATATCTGGACTTCTCCAAAGCATATGACTGTACCACATAAAATGTTAGTATATAAAATTAGAATGCTTAGACTGGGGGAAAATGTCTGTATGTGGGTAAGCAACTGGCTCATTGATAGAAAACAGAGGGTGGTATAAATGGTACACACTCAGATTAGGTCACTGTCAGTAGTGGAATACCACAGGGGTCAGTATTGGGTCATATTCTCTTCAATATATTTATTAATGATCTTGTAGAAGACTTGCACAGTAAAATATAAATTTTTGCAGATGACTCCCAGGGCCGCCATCAGGGGGGTACAGCCCATACTCCAGTAAGGGGCCCTGACCCTGGGGGGGCCCGGCCAGTCCTGAAACTTTTTTTTTTTTTTTTTTTTTTTTTATTGTGGCAGCTGACTCTGGGGCCCAGTGCTCCTCCCCCTCTTCCTTCTGCAGCCTGTCCCTTACCTCCCGGGGCCCCGGGCCCCAGCTATCTTGTTCTGAGAACAAGATAGCTGGAGTCTCTGCAGATCCATGGGTAGAATGTAGTTATTAGAAGGAGGTCTGTGACATCACTGGTCACATGCTCCTTCATAGTCACATGGACAAACCCCAACAGCAGCAGCAGCTTGTGGAGGGAGGAGGGGCTGTGTGCCTGCAGGCTGCTCAGTGATGGAGGATGTGCTGCAGTCCTGGAGTCCACAGAGCTTCATGGAGAGCAGGTGAGGGGCAGCTCATGTATGAGGGGGCAGGTGGAGCACTCAGGAGCAGTAGGGTTCAAGTGGAGTGGAATCTGGTGCAATTAAGGGGGTTTATAGCACAGATCCAGGTGTATTCTGAGGGCCATGGTGTATATGATTCTGTCCCTGCGTGTGTGTCTCTGTCTGTCTGTCCCTGCGTGTGTGTCTGTCTGACGTGCAAACTAGCTTATTTACTTCCCTTACTGGCGCTGACATAATTGAAGAGAAGCGCCGTAATCTTATGCAGACACACTGCGCGAGATTACGTCAGCCGCAAGTGAGGTGAATAAATTAACTAGGAGGCGGCACTGGGCTCCGGAGTGTGGCGCGATTCTGAAAAAAAAAAGGTCTTTGCTTTATTATACCACTATTAATTCTGAGTGTTAGGGGTCACTTATGGGGAATCAGTGTGGATGGCACTTAGGGGGGATCCTATGCTATATATGTGTCATCCACAGATCCCCGCACAACACTGCCATCCACATTCCCCCCCACAACAGTGCCATCCTTAGATCCCCCCCCCCTAAAACAGTGCCATCCTCAGATCCCCCCCCCAAAAAAAACAGTGCCATCCACATTCCCTCCCACAACAGTGCCATCCTCAGATCCCTCCCCCCCCTAAAACAGTGCCATCCTCAGATCCCTCCCCAAAAAAACAGTGCCATGCTCAGATCCCCCAGAAACAGTGCCATCCTCAGATCCCCCCAAAACAGTGCCATCCACGGACCCCCCAAAAAAAAAAACAGTGCCATTCACAGATCCCCCAAAAAACAGTGCCATCCACAGGCCACCATTAGCTCAAATCCCACCAAATGCTCCCCTTTGGTTAAAAATAATTTTTTTCTTATTTTTCTCCTCAAAAACCTAGGTGCGTCTTTTTTACGCTTTTCTATCTTGAAATAAACTAAACCTTTAATGTTATGAAATTTAAATTTAATTTATATTAATTCACGCCCCATCCATCTACTCTCGGCCCAGCCCCCGAATCCAAAGCCTTTATTTAATTGACCAGTTTTCTGTTGTTCACAAAAAATAAATATTTTCAATATGTTCCTGTTATGGCACTTCTAATATACATTTAAGCTTTTCCATCACGTCGCCCCTCCCCTTCATTACATTCTCAGAAACAAGCAGAGCATGGATGTCAATAAAATTATCTCCCCCCCCCCCCGGAAAAATTTCTGCGGACGCCTCCTGCCGGTGCTGGGGAGCAAGCTGGCCGGAATCAGCGACACAAGTACGGGGGGGGGGGGGACAACAATGGAGGGGCAAAATTAACTTGTGTGGGGGAAAATTACTTAGTGGGAGGTCAGTGTGGCGGGCAAACTACATGGAGGGCCGTGTGGGGGCAAAATTACTTAGTGTGGACTGTGGGGGCAAATTACAAAATGCAGGGCTGTCTGGGGGTAAAATTACTTAGTGTGGACTGTGGGGGCAAATTACATAATGCAGGGCTGTCTGGGGTAAAATTAACTTGTGGGGAAGGGGCAACTTACTCAGTGGGGGTCAGTGTGGCGGGCAAACTACATAGTGGAGGGACATGTGGGGGCAAATTACTTAGTGGGGGCAACTTGCATAATGCAGGGCTGTCTGGGTCAAAATTCACTTGTGAGGGGGAAAATTAGTCAGTGGGGGTCAGTGTGGTGGGCAAACTACATAATAGAGGATCGTGTGGGGGCAAATTACATAATGCAGGGTTGTGTGGGGGCAAAATTAACTTGGGGGGGAAAATTACTCAGTGAGGGGCAGTGTGGAGGGCCGTGTGGGAGACGTCCTTGGATGTAAGAGGTATGGGCGCGATATATGGGTGGGGCTGTGTGTGGGTGTGGCTTGAGGGTGGATGGGGACACAGGGGCCCCATGATCTCCTATTCCTGGGGGAAGTGCCCCTCCAAAGACCAGGCTCTGGATCCGCCACTGGGGCAGTGTCGGGTGGGGGGGGGGGGCCCAGGCCTTGAGCTGTGTAAGGGGCCCCAAAATTTCTGATGGCAGCCCTGATGACACCAAACTGTGTAAAGCAGGGATGCTCAACCTGTGGCCCTCCAGCTGTTGTAAAACTACAACTCCCATCATGCCCTGCTGTAGGCTGATAGCTGTAGGCTGTCTGGGCATGCTGGGAGTTGTAGTTTTGCAACAGCTGGAGGGCCGCTGGTTGGGCATCCCTAGTGTAAAGTAATTAACACGGAAGAGGAAAGTATATGGCTGCAGATGGATCTGGATAGATTGGAGGCTTGGGCAAATAAGTGGCAGATGAGGTTTAACACTGAAAAATGTAAGGTTATGCACATTGGAAGGAATAATGCAAGTCACCAGTACATACTAAACGGTAAAACACTGGGTAACACCGACATGGAAAAAGACCTAGGAAATTTAGTGAACCGCTTAGTGAACTAAGCTGTAGAAACCAGTGTCAGGCAGCTGCTGCCAAGGCCAGTAACATAATTGGTTGCATCAAAAGGGGCATAGATGCCCATATTAAGGATATAGTCCTGACACTTTACAAATCACTAGTCAGACCACACATGGAGTACTGTGTACAGTTCTGGGCTCCTGTGAACAAGGCAGACATAGCAGAGCTAGAGAGGGTTCAGAGGAGAGCAACTAAAGTAATAACTGGAATGGGTGGACTACAGTACCCTGAAAGATTATCAAAATTAGGGTTATTCACTCTAGAAAAAAAGACGACTGAGGGGAGATCTAATAACTATGATTTAATAACTATAACTCATCTACCCCCAGGACTGTGATGGAAAGAAGGTTTGTACACAAACATAGAAGAGGTTTCTTTAACCACTTAAGGACCACAGGTTTATACCCCCCTAGTGACCAGGCCCTTTTTTACAAATCGGCACTTCACAACTTTAATGGTTTACTGCTCGGTCATGCAACTTGGCACCCAAAATAATTTTACCACCTTTTCGTCTCACAAATACAGCTTTCTTTTGGTAGTATTTGATTGCTGCTGAGATTTTTCGTTTTTCTGATATTAATAAAAAAAAGACCGCAATTTTCTCAAAAAAAGTGTTATTTTAACTTTTTCTGGTAAAAAATATAAATTATATCAAATATAATTACATTCCCTTACGTCCTACCAGCAGCACAGATGGGGTTAACCACCCCCCGTGGACTGGCAGGACCGGCGGAATGTTTAATGAGCCCAAGACTAATAACTCAATTTAACAATTATGTATCTCCTTAAAAGGAGGAAGTCAACCCCCAGCCCACTGTGTTTTTTTCTGTCCTGCTGGACAGGTGGACTAGGCGGTTTGTTCCCCCCTTTCTTATGGAAAGTGCGGGGATCCTTCTTTTCGTTTGGGTAACGGCGTTGCCCTTTTCCTAGGTACCTTGTCAGTTTGGCCGGCAGCTTATTTGCTGCCGGCCCCGCGCAGTTGCGCCTGGCTGGGATATTTTGGCGGCGTCCTTGGTCCAAGATTCTCGGTCCTTGTGCGCCGCCATCTTCCGGAGGTGACGCGGGGACTCTCCTTTTGCATCACCTCCGGGTAATCCGGCCTTGATTTTTTCACGGGCACGTTTTTTTTCATAGATGCAATTTTTTTATGCATCTTCCTGTGGAGGATTTACTGGGGGAAGGGTGGATTAGCTATCCCCCCCTTCCCCTATTTTGGGAGGCTGTGTGCTCCAGTTCAGTCTCTGGCTACATATGCTTTTTCAGCTAGCTCCAGAGTCCTAAAATTGGTGTTGTTCCACTTGTGGTGTTTTTTTCCTCAGCTGCCTCCGGTCTGTTTTTCTACCTTTCCTGCGTAGATAGGTGGTTTACAAATGTTTTATTTGTCCCTTTTTTTCCCGCAGTGATGTCTTCTCCGCGGGATTCGGAAGGCAGGAAAGTGGATTCCAAGAGGAAGCATCTATCCTGCTACCGTTGCAGCAGTCAACGGTTATTGTAAGCTGATCATACCTGCACTCGTGAGATCGCAGAAGCTAAACAGCTTAAGGCTCGGCTAAGACCAGCTTGGGAGACCGGTTGGGAATCCCTGGGTCTGTTGACTTAACCTACACCAGGTGTTAGAGCAGTGCTTCATGCCCCCCCTTGGAAGAAGAAAACATTTTGCGCCCCCTGCGCGACTGTAAATAGTATCATTTGTCTATAAAATTGTTATAAGTACACCAATCTCCCCACAGGTGAGGGCCATTAACCTCCCCCCCCAAATTATGTGCAGGCTCCATTAACCCCCCCTCCCCCCAATGATGTCCAGGGTCCAGGCTTCCCCCCCAATAGGGTCCAGGGTCCCCCCACCCAATACTTACCTCCCTGGATGCAGGCCTCTTCCGGCCTGTGTCCCACTCTGCTCAGGTGGCGCCATGACTTCATCGCGCCGCCAGAACCGCTCTGATAGGCTGCCGGCACAAGGCCCGCAGCCTATCAGAGGAGCAGGGGAGGGAGACGCCTCTCCCTCCCCTGCCGCACAGCAATCTGTATCGCTGTCCAGAGGACGGCGATACAGATCACTATGGAGATGAACGCTTCCACAGTGGAAGCGTTCATCTCCTGTCACCTGGAGCCCCCCTTTACGGAGCCTCGCGTGCCCCACTATTTGAGAAATGCCGCGTTTGAGGTTTCTGACCTCTAGTGAACCTACGTTGCAGGATATGTATCAATGGCTCTGTTAAAGGAGTCATAGGCCTGCTGGATGGAAAGGCTTCCTATTCCTGCCCAGGCCCCTATGGAGACCTCTGTCCCGGTAGAGAGACCTTCTTAGTCTCCTTAGTTTCTTCCTCCTCAGATGAGGAGGAGCTGACGTTGTGTTTTCTCCCCTGGAAAGACACAGAAGTTGCTCAAGTCCATCAGGTCGGGGGACCATGATGTTGACTGTGGGGAGCCTCCCGTTCCCGCTACTCGGGCACCTCGTGTCTTCAAAGCGGATGAGACCCTTCTCTCTGTCATGATATAGAGTGGAAAAAACCTGGAAAAGGTCCAGTTTTAACAAAGAAGTTTAAATCCATATTCCAGGTGGCTTAACCCTTGGTGGATTCATGGGGATCCATTCCCAAGGTGGACATGGCTATTGCCAAGTTGTCCAAGCTCACTCTGGTTCCTGCAGACGATGGGTCTAGCTGCAGGACCCCCTTGCAGAGTGCACACTAAGACGGGGTGTTACGGCAGCTGCGGCTTCCGCTTCCACAGCCATAGCGGCTTTTGAAGTCTCTACGTTCCTCCGATCTCTCCTGGATCAAATTCAAGTTGATGTGAACCAGAGGTTTTTTCGAGGACGACATACTGGCTGCTTTCAAGACCATCAACCTGGCTACGGACTTCTTGTGTGATACCGCACAGCTCCAGTTGAAGCTAGCGAGGGAGCTTCCTATTAGCAATGCAAGTCCTGGGAACGAGGCCAAACACAGATCCTTGCTCTTGAAGCTAAGCAGCAGGTCTGTGGCTCATTGGAGACCAAGTGCGCCTTTGGCACCCTGTAACAATACTATCAAATAATGTCAGGTGCCTATATTTAGCATGGCCCTGGGATCGGCAGCCCATATTCCATTTTGGCTTAAGCCTTGGGTCGCTGACAATTCCTCAAAATACAGCTTATATGGCATTCCATTCGAGCCCAACCGTTTGTTCGGTTCGGAGCTAGATAAGATCATGGAGGGCCTTTCAGACTAGAAGGTGAAGAGCCTTCCCCAGCAGTCCTTTCGAGGGCAGGGCAGACAACACCGCGGTGGCAGGTCTGGCCAGCAAACAAGCTCCTGTAGTGACTGGAGAGCACAGCGAAAGTGTTTGAGGTGCTTTCGTGGAGGAGCCAAAGATGGAAAATCCACCTCCTGACTACGGGCCTCTTCGAGGCTCTTGGTTAATTCCCGTTACTTCTGCCATCCTGCCAATAAGCTTCCCTATTCCTAAGCTTCATGTACCCGGTCGGGAGTCGTCTCTCCCACTTCTGAGAAGAATGGATCCAAGAGATCTCGGATCCCTGGGTCCTGAATATCATTTCCAACAGTTATTTAGTCAACCTCACCTCTATTCCTCTGGACAGGTTTGTCAAGATCAACCTTCTACAAGCTGCCAAGGAGGCGATCCTAGAGGCCTACATTCAGGACTACATTTGCAAAGGGGCTCTGGAGGAGGTTCCGGCAGGAGAACGGGGCTTAGGGATCTATTCACCAGTTTTTCTGGTTCCCAAGGCTTCAGGAGATCTCCGGATGATTATCGATCTGAGATATTTCAATCGATTTATAAGGAAGGTGAAGTTTCGTGTAGAAACCATCAGGTCAGTAGTTCAGGTCATCAATCCTGGAGACGTGATGGCAACCCTGGACCTCAAGAATGCATATCTGCACATCCCGATCCATCCTGGTTCCAGGAAGTATATCAGGATCACGGTCCAGGTGTCCGGTGTCGTCGGGCATCTTCTGTTTGTTGCCCTTCCCTTTGGCATTTCTTCTGCCCCTTACAGTTTTACCAAGGTGGTGGTTCTGTGGTGGCGGCTTTGAGGCTTCAAGGACTGACCATCATTCCTTATCTGGATGACTGGCTTTGAAAGCCTCTGCTCTAGCGGTCCTAACCCAACTTCTTCAGGTAACAATCTCCTTTCTGTTCCACCTAGGTTGGATCATCAGCTGGTAGAAGTCGAACGTGAGCCCGTCAACTTCAGTAAGATATCTAGGCTTCATAATTGACTCCACTGGGATGTCGCTCCTATCCAGTTGACTCCAGAAAGAAGATTCCGGGTTCAGAACACGGCAAGTTCCTTTTCCCGGCGAGTTCCAATCCGGACTCTCATGAAGATGTTGGGGCTCATGTCAGCGTCTGCGGAAGCAGTCCCTTGGGCTCTATGGCACCTCCGCCCTCTACAGTCGGAGGTCCTCTGCTAATGGAATGGCAGCCCTGCTGTGCTAAACTCCCTGTGCTCCCTGACTTGGCAAACTCAGTATTCCCTCAGATGGTGGTGCCATCTTTTAGACGGGAAGTCTATGACCCAGCCAATCTGGGTCATATTGACTACGGATGCGTCCTAAGTAGGCTGGGACGCTCACCTAGACGACTCTCCAGTTCATGGGACCTGGTTTCCTCAGGAGTGGCTTATTTCATCCAATCTCAGCGAGATTCAAGCTATCCGGCTAGCCCTCCTTCACTTAGCCCCTCAGATCCGGGGCAAAGCGGTGAAAGTCCGGTCAGACAATGTGACTGCGGTACTTTACATCAACCAGCAGGGAGGCACGAGATCACTTCCCGTCCTGTCAGAGATCGGGGTGATTCTGGATTAGGCAGAGTTGTACCTTTCCCACTTATCTGCGATCCACATCCAAGGCTCCCTCAATATGATAGCGGCTGAGCCGCGGTCTTCCGTCGGTGGAGTGGTCTTTACATCCGGAGATTTTCAAGCAGATAGTCCTCAAGTGGGTATGCCAGAGGTGGATCTCATGGCAACAAGGTTCAATGCCAAGGTGGAGAGGTTCTGCTCCCTTTACAGGGAGGACAACCACCTGGCGTTAGACGCTCTGTCAATATCCTGGAGGTTCAGGCTGGCTTACATCTTCCCTCCCTTTTCCATGATACCGAGGGTATTGATGAAAATCCGTCAGGATCAGGCCTCGGTGATAGCCATCATACTGTTTTGGCCGAAGAGATCCTGGTTTACCTAGCTCACCCAGTTGAGTCGAGGACAATATTGGAGGCTCCCCCCACAGCAGACGCTGGTGTCGTGGGACACTCCCCTCTGCTCAGATCTGCACACATTCAACCTGACAGCCTGGAGGTTGATCAGTCCCTTCCCAGAATAGAAGGGCTTTCAGAGTCGGTCCTGAGAACGCTGTCTCATTCTAGAGCGGACTCTACCAAGAGAGCATACTCTTGTATTATGAGGATATTCTCATCCTGTTGTACCTCAACTGAGGTGGCGTCTGCAGATCCGCCCCTCTCCGCTATCCTCCAGTTCCTGCAAGACGATCTTGATAGAGGCCTTGCCCTTCTACTCTGAAGGCTCAAGTTTCAGCCATCTCAGCTTGCCTTAACAGGCTTTTTTCTCAGGACCCGCTGATCAAACGGTTCCTTAAAGGAGCTGAAAGATTAAAGCCTACAGTACTGAGACCCCTTTTTTTCAATGGGTTTTTCAGTAGTTCTCAGGGGGTTAGCACCTCCCCCCTTTGAACCGTTAGAGGAGGTGGACATCAAGTTCGTCACTTCGAAGTTTGTGTTTCTCCTTGCAGTGACTTTGGCCAAGAGGGTCTCTGAGCTTCAAGCTCTCTCAGCACATGAGCCCTATACCATTTTCTTACATGACCGAGACCTTCTTAGATTCCTCCCGTATTGTAGGCCTAAAGTTCCTTCCTTCCAGAACATCAACCAGGTGATATTCCTCCCGGTTCTGTCGACATCTACCACCTCCTCCTAGGAAACTGCTAGACATCCTCTGGACGTCTCGAGATGTCTCCAGATCTATGTGGATAGATCAAGGAGTTCAGGAAAGAAGAGAATCTGCTAATCCTGTTGCCGGTAAGTTTAAAGGCTATAAGGCATCCAAACCTTCCATCAGTCGGTGGATTGAAGAGGCTATTAAGGAATCCTTTGTTTCCACAATCTCTGGACCCTCCGGGATTCGTGAAGGCCCACTCTACTAGAGTTGTGGCTAGTTCTTTTGCCGAGAAGAGTCTTCTGCCTCTCAATATGATTTGCAAAGCTGCCTCCTGGAGCTCTGAATCGACATTCATCTCCCATTATAGACTAGATGCCAGTCTAGCTGAGTTTTCGGCCTTTGGGCAGACTTTTCTTAGTTCTGCCAGGCAGGAAGGACCTCCCTAGGGGTTTCTTCTTGCTATCGCCCCATCTGTGCTGCTGGTAGGACGTAAGGGAATCGTTAATTTCTAACGATAATTTGGTTTCCCTAAAGTCCTAACAGCAGCACACAAATTTCGCACCCTAGTAAGTCTAGTTTTTTTCTTACTATAAACACAGTGGGCTGGGGGTTGACTTCCTCCTTTTAAGGAGATACTTAATTGTTAAATTGAGTTATTAGTCTTGGGCTCATTAAACATTCCGCCGGTCCTGCCAGTCCACGGGGGGTGGTTAACCCCATCTGTGCTGCTGTTAGGACTAAGGGAAAACAAATTATCGTTAGAAATTAACGATTTCTATACAAGTTTGTGTCAGAATTTATTGTGCTACATGCCTTTGATAAAAAAAAATCCAATAAGTGTACATTTATTGGTTTGCGCAAAAGTTAAAGCGTTTACAAACTATGGTACAAAAAAGTGAATTTCCGCATTTTGAAGCAGCTCTGACTTTCTGAGCACCTGTCATGTTTCTTGAGATGCTAGAATAGTATAAATACCCCCCAAATGACACCATTTTAGAAAGAAGACACCCCAAAGTATTCGCGGAGGGGCATGGTGAGTTCATGTATGATTTCATTTTTTTCCCCACAAGTTAGCAGAAAATGACACTTTCTGAGGGAAAAAATTTCTTCTAACTTCTGGCAAAAAAAATAAAAAATCTCCCACAGACTCACTATGCCCCTCAATGAATAACTTGGGGTGTCTACTTTCCGAAATTGGGTCATTTGTGGGGTGTGTTTACTGTTCTGGCATTTTGGGCGGGGCTAAATTGTGAGCAACCCTGTAAAACCTAAAGGTACTCATTGGACTTTACGCCCTTTTACGCACCTAGGCTGCAAAAAAGTGTCACTCATGTGGTATCGCCGTACTCAGGAGAAGTAGGGCAATATGTTTGGGGTGTATTTTTACATATACCCATGCTATGTGTGAGAAATATCTCTGTAAATGACAACTTTTTAAATTTTTTTATACAAAGTTGTCAATTTACAGAGATATTTCTCTCTCCCAGCATGGGTATATGTAAAAATACACCCCAAAACACAATGCCCTACTTCTCCTGAGTACAGCGATGTCTGACACTTTTTTGCAGCCTAGGTGCGCAAAGGGGCCCAAATTCCAAGAAGTACCTTTTAGGAGGGCATTTTTGCGCATTTGGATTCCAGACTTCTTCTCACGCTTTAGGACCCCTAAAATGCCAGGGCAGTATAAATACCCCACATGTGACCCCATTTTGGAAAGAAGACACCCCAAGTTATTCCGTGAGGGGCATGGCGAGTTCATAGAAGATTATTTTTTTTGGCACAAGTTTTTTTCTTACAAAGTCTCATATTTCACTAACTTGTGACAAAAAATTTAATTTTACATGAACTCACTATACCCCTCACGGAATACCTTGGGGTGTCTTCTTTCTAAAATGGGGTCACATGTGAGGTGTTTGTACTGCCCTGGCATTTGAGGGTCTCCGCAATCATTACATGTATGGCCAGCATGAGGAGTTTCTGCTATTCTCCTTATATTGAGCATACGGGTAATGAGATTTTTTTTTTCCGTTCAGCCTCTGGGCTGAAAAAAAAAATGAACGGCAGATTTCTTCATTCGCATCAATCAATGTGGATGAAAAAATCTCTGCCAAAAAATGTGCAAAAAAAAAATAAAGTACTGAGGCCCCATTCACACGTCTGCAAAAATGTCAGCATCTATTCCGCAATTCTGCGGAATAGATGCGGACCCATTCAGTGTGAATGGGGACGGCGGTGATGCGGGGAGCACACTATGTGCTTGCCGCATCAGCATTTGTGGAGCTGTGGCCGCGAACTTCCGGGTTTCGGCCCCGAAACATCCGGTCGCAGCTCCGCAAAAGATAGAGCATGTCCTATTCTTTTCCGCAATTGCGGACAAGAAAATGCATTTTCTATATAGTTCTGGCAATGTGTGGATCCGCAAAATGCGGAAAGCACATTGCCGGTGTTACGGTATAACCCGGTATAGTGAGGGTTAATACCATTCGGGCGATTCCCCTGGCGAAGAGCACAGCAACCCACAACCACTGGAATCCACCGAACTGGAACCATACGAAGTCCTCCTCTCCTGGAACAGGCAAGAGAACGTTCTGAAGTAGCAATTCCCCCCAAGTACGAGACGAGGCTCCGTATTGATGGTTAAACAGGAATTTCTAACTTTATTGAGGGCTACCTGCCCGGTATTTATGCAGGTCTCCCACCTGGTGGACACTCCCCTAGGGGACCAGAAGGAAGACTGAGACACAGGGGATACAGCAGCCAATCACACACAAAGGGACAATAGGGACAACCACACCCAGCATATTCCTCCCCTCTGCCTGGCAGGAGAATACACAATGTCTCTGTCCTGGAGACAATCGAGGAGTCATTCAATTATCTCTCAGGACAAAGGGAAATGGCCAATACACATGTGGGGACAATAGGACAGACATCATTATTCAATATACAATGTCCCACCCTTTACAGTACACACAGACATTTAACATATCCCCAGATGGCTTGGATCTGAGCGCTCAATATATCCAAACAGCGCTCAGATGCCACAAACACAGTCAAATCGCCATGGGGTTTAAGTTTAGCATGGGCTGATGAGAGGGCCCATAATCCTGGGGCAAGAGGCTGGCAATCTGTCCCCTCCAAAACCCAGTGGCGAGGTTGGTTTCGCCACACATCTCCCCTTTTCCAAACAGACTAACAGGGTATTTGACCTTCTGCCGGTCAGTGCCCTTGTTAGTCCAGCAGCCCACCCACAAAACAGAAACAGCAGTACAGCCCACCCACAATAAATGGTTACTACACCTGAGCATGGGAAAAACCTGTCCATGTCCATGTGCCTCACTACGGCTGTGTGGGGGACTGGTAGACTGCCTGAGTGGGTTGCTGAGTGGGCAGAGACCAGCGGTACTCTGCCCTGGTGCCAGCGCTACCACGGAAGTAGCCTGGTTGGAGCCTGGTTGTTGTAGGGGGAGACCGACTGTCTCCCCTTTAGATACACAGCTCTGCTGTTGTAGGGAGAGACCGACTGTCTCCCCTTTAGATAGACCACCATGCTGCTGTGGGGGGAGACCGACTGTCTCCCCTTTGGATAAATGGCCCTGTTGCTGGGGGACAGGACCGACTGTCCCTACCCCCTGTGCTGTGAGTGCAGAGACCACGGTCCCATCTGCACTATTGTGGGGCTTACTGTCTCCCCTGGTGCTTTAAACTGCCGTTGGGGGATGGAGACTGGGCTCCCAATTCCCTGTAAATCACACGGCCGATGGGGAATGGAGACGATGCTCTTCTCTCCCTGCAAAACATACTGCCGCTGGGGAGCCGGACCGACTGTCCCTACTCCCTTAAAATCCGGCTGCTGCTGGGGATCTGGGCCGACTACCCAGCATCCCTGTAGGGCCGGTGGAGAGCTCTCGGTCCCATCTCCACTGTTGTGGGGCTTACTGTCTCCCCCTGGTATGTTAATCTGCCGCTGGGGAGAGCGGGTAACAAGCTTCTCTCCCAGACATACTTCCAGCCGCTGGGGAGGGAGACCGACTATCTCCGCTCCCAACACAGTGTCCTGCTGCTGGGGAAAGGAGACTGGGCTCTCTATTCCCTGCCGGACACTCTGCCGATGGGGATGGAGGACAAGGCTCTCCTCTCCCAGTAAGTCACTCTGCTGCTGGGGCCCAGGACTGACTGTCTCTGCCCTCTGTAACTTAGCCTGCCGCTGGGGAGAGGGGGTAACAAGCTCCTCTCCCATACATACTTCCAGCCTCTGGGGAGGGAGACCGTCTGTCTCCGCTCCCAATACAGTGTCCTGCTGCTGGGGAAAGGAGACTGGGCTCTCTATTCCCTGCTGAACACTCTGCCGATGGGAAATGGAGCCTGGGCTCCCAATTCCCTGCACTTGACTCTGCCGCTGGGGGACAGGACCGACTGTCTCTGCCCCCTGTAAATCAGCCTGCCGCTGGGGAATGGAGACTGGGCTCCCAATACCCTGCAGGACCGGTGGAAAGACCTCGGTCCCATCTCCACCGGCCACCTGGGGTTCTTCCCAGTAGACCTCCACAATATCCTCCCAGCTGAAGGGCTCTGGACCTGGGTCTGACACTCTGCTCTCTCGCTGAGCCCTCTCACTGGAGTGGAACAGCTGCTGGTAGTCCTGTTCCAGCTCCATCTCCCGGGTCACCAGGTGGACCAGGTCTTGCTCAATTTTGTGAGTGTCGTCCCAGTCATACCTGCTCTCCCGCCACTCAAAGAGGTCCCTGAACCGGGCTTGTGTAGGGCTCCCAAACTCCAGCTTTGAAAAAGTCTCCCATAACAAGCCAGGACCATCAAACTCCTCTCCCTCTGGCATGTCATGCTCGGCTGTCCGGGGTAGGTACCGAGCATCATACCACCAGCATGCCTGGTAGGCATCTTCCAGCCACATCTCCCGCCTTACTGCTGCTCTCCTAGGAAGGGCATCCGCAGGGCTACTCGCTTCTGCTGTCGCTGCTCGTCCTTGGGGAGCCTCTCGTCCCGCAGATACTCCACAATACCCAGTGCCTGGTACCAGATGCCTTTGCGGACTGCATCTCGGTCATCCATGACACCCTCATCATACTCCACTAGTGGTTCCATACCGGTGCTGTACTGGGACACGCTTTGCCCTCAAATTGTAAAATCCACGGTGCCTTCTGTTGCTGTCCTTCTGGCTGTAGGAACGATCCCGCTGCTTGCCACCAGTTGTTACAGTATAACCCGATATAGTGAGGGTTAATACCGTTCGGGCGATTCCCCTGGCGAAGAGCACAGCAACCCACAACCGCTGGAATCCACCGAACTGGAACCATACGAAGTCCTCCTCTCCTGGAACAGGCAAGAGAACGTTCTGAAGTAGCAATTCCCCCCAAGTACGAGACGAGGCTCCGTATTGATGGTTAAACAGGAATTTCTAACTTTATTGAGGGCTACCTGCCCGGTATTTATGCAGGTCTCCCACCTGGTGGACACTCCCCTAGGGGACCAGAAGGAAGACTGAGACACAGGGGATACAGCAGCCAATCACACACAAAGGGACAATAGGGACAACCACACCCAGCATATTCCTCCCCTCTGCCTGGCAGGAGAATACACAATGTCTCTGTCCTGGAGACAATCGAGGAGTCATTCAATTATCTCTCAGGACAAAGGGAAATGGCCAATACACATGTGGGGACAATAGGACAGACATCATTATTCAATATACAATGTCCCACCCTTTACAGTACACACAGACATTTAACATATCCCCAGATGGCTTGGATCTGAGCGCTCAATATATCCAAACAGCGCTCAGATGCCACAAACACAGTCAAATCGCCATGGGGTTTAAGTTTAGCATGGGCTGATGAGAGGGCCCATAATCCTGGGGCAAGAGGCTGGCAATCTGTCCCCTCCAAAACCCAGTGGCGAGGTTGGTTTCGCCACAGCCGGTGTCCGTGTTTTGCGGATCCGTGGATCCGCAAAACACATACGGACGTCTGAATGAGCCTTACCGCGGGTGATTAGTGACAGGGGGTGATCAGGGGGGTGACATGGGGTGATCAGGGGTTAATCAGGGGTTAATCGGGGGTTAATCAGAAGTTAATCAGTGACGGAGGGGGGGGGTTGATGGGGTCTGTGTGGTTATTGGTGCACTTACATATGTTTCCTCTGTTGGTCCCAAGCAAAACAGCGTCTGATATCTAATTTTTTTTAACTACTACAGCCTGCCAGCGCATGATCAGCGCTAGCAGGCTGTAGTTTACCTTCCTTCCGATGCGATTCCTGTGAGCGCGCGCGTTCACAGGAAATCTCGCCTCTTACAAGATAAAGCGCTGATGCGTCAATGAAGAATAACCCGGCCGCCGCAGGACACATCCCTGCGTTAGGCAGTCGGGTCGTGGTTAAACTCCAAATTAAACCCATAAGGCTGTAACGCTTTTAGGGTGTGTATCCATGTGAGCTCTTTCCTCCTCAATATTTTATCCTTATCACCACCCCTCCTGATGACCCTACTGAATCGATTGCATGAAAACGCATCTGATTAATGGAACGTCCATATTCAATAAAATGCTTAGCTACCGGTTTCTCCATCATTGCCTTACTGATGGTACTTTTATGCTTATTTATGCGTTCTCTCAGCTCCATGGTCGTCTCTCCTACAAATATGTAGCTGCAGGAACACTGTATCATGTAAATAATGTCCCTGGATCTACACGTATAGTGTCCCTGGATCTACACGTATAGTGTCCCTTTGACTAAGCAGACATGTATGTATACTGAGGAGAACATTGACCAATTAATAAATGTGGATGTGGGTGATGCATCTTTCCTCAGTGCCCCCTCTATTGATGTGCTAAAACGCAAATTTGAAAAGGAAGCTTAAAAGTTTAGTACAATGAAGCTACATTTAATCACCCTGAGGGAGTATTACAAGAATCAGAGGATCCTAAGGGGTTTAAGATCGCATCTCCGTCCCAATTTGTTTCCAAATAATGCAGACTTTTGTAAAGCTTTTGAAGCTTGGAGCTTGTAGCGCTCTGGGGCGAAGGGGGTTGGGCACTAATGATCATGGCTAGGTTCGTTACCTGCAAAAGCTACGTCTGTGTGTCTGCATTTACATTTTGTCCTTTACTCCATTCACTACCAGAGCTGCATTCATGCTTCTGTTGTATCACGTTAATACTCTACTCACTTTAGATTGCATTCATACGGCTGCTTTATATCATGCTCAGACTCAGAGCTGCGCCCATATCATGTGTTGGGCACTACTCACATCCAAAGCTGCAGTCACCCACCTGTTCTTACACCATGCGTTATACACTGCTTCTACTTATAGCTACATTTCCTTTTATTTTTTTTTGACATCATGGTTAAGCCAGTATTTTCACTAGGGCAGTCTGCACACCTCTCTGACACTGCTCTCCCGATAAACATAATAGCTGCGTTCTTTTCAGGCTTGCTTATTTCCTCGTTGGTTTGTTACAATCCGAAGGCCTACTTCTACTTTTTCTGTTCATTTAAAAAAAAAAAAAAAAAAAATATATATATATATATATATATATATATATAAATTTATTTTTATTATTTTTGGTGTTTCAGTCCTGGTTTGCGGTTACTTAGACCGGTCCGCTTTACTTCTGGTTCATATTCACTCAGATTGGTCCCTTGCCCCAGTTAACCAAATAGCTTTTCAGCGGTCAGTGGACCAATTGGAGTACGTTTCCTACTATGTTTTTACAAATCCTTTATTTGTCAAGATAAGGGTCCTCTCTTAGCGAATTGTTAGGCCTCTGGCTCTTCGTTGTCTCCCGTCTGTTCAAATTCACGGATGGTTATGTTTATTTATGCACATGGTTCGTTTCACTAATGTCTATGCATATCCCATCGGGTCTGGCTCACATTTAAATTCTTATCGTCACTGTAAAGTCATTCAGTTCAGTCTCTTGGCTTCGATGGGTCTCATGGCTTCGGGGGGCCCGATGATCACTTCGGCCTCATGGCTCCAGGTGGCCCTTTGACCTCCCTTCATGTTGTTTGTTAAGGGTACCATATGGTCGTAGGCTGTTTAGCATCTTAGGTTCCCTGTCAGAGGGGTTCATGGTTACGCGAGTTCCCAAGTCATACTGGTGCTGCTTTAAGTGCTTTATAAAAAAAAAAAAAAATATAAAAAAAAAAAAATAATAATAAATCTGCCATTAGTCTCGCATGTATGGCTCCGCCATTAGAGTCTCACGCATGACTTCTCAGATTCAGAGTTACACATATGACTCCGCCATTTAAGTCTCTCGCGCATGGCTTCTCCAAATAAGTGTTACACATATGACTCCGCCGTTATAGTCTCTCTAGCAATGCTTCTACAATTAAGTGTTACACATATGACTCCGCCGTTATAGTCTCTCTAGCAATGCTTCTCCGATTAAGTGTCCGCCATTAGAGTCCCTCACGCATGGCTTCGCTGATTTAGTGTTTGACATATGACTTCGCCCTTAGAGTCTCTCACGCATGACACCGCCATAAGTCTCTCACGCATGGCCTCTCCGTTTTATGTTTTACACACATGACTCCACCGTTATAGTCTCTCATGCAATGCTTCTACAATTAAGTGTTACACATATGACTCCGCCATCAGTCCCTCACGCATGGCTTCTCCGATTAAGTGTCCGCCGTTAGAGTCTCTCACTCATGGCTTCTCCGATTTAGTGTTACACATATGACTTTGCCATTAGAGTCTCTCACGCATGAATTCTCCGTTTGTTTTACACACATGACTCCGCCATTAGAGTCTCTCACGCATGGCTTCTCCAATTAAGTGTCCGCCATTAGAGTCTCTCACGCATGGCTTCTCCGATTTAGTGTTACACGTATGTCTCTGCCATTAGAGTCTCTCACGCATGGCACTGCCATTAGAGTCTCTCACGCATGGCACTGCCATTAGAGTCTCTCACGCATGGCTTCTCCAATTAAGTGTCCGCCATTAGAGTCTCTCACGCATGGCTTCTCCGATTTAGTGTTACACATATGACTCCGCTATTAGAGACGCATGGCACTGC
This sequence comes from Bufotes viridis, assembly GCA_033119425.1. Classification (NCBI taxonomy): domain Eukaryota; kingdom Metazoa; phylum Chordata; class Amphibia; order Anura; family Bufonidae; genus Bufotes; species Bufotes viridis. The sequence continues at coordinate 128,524,904 of CM065594.1, forward strand.
CATTAGAGTCTCTCACGCATGGCTTCTCCAATTAGGTGTTGCACATATGACTCTGCGATTTGTCTCCCACGCATGGCTTCTCCGATTTAGTGTTGCACATATGACTCCGCCATCAGTCTCCCACGCATGGCTTCTCCAATTAAGTGTCCGCCATTAGAGTCTCTCACGCATGGCACTGCCATTAGAGTCTCTCACGCATGGCTTCTCCGATTTAGTGTTACACATATGACTCCGCCATCAGTCTCCCACGCATGGCTTCTCCAATTAAGTGTCCGCCATTAGTCTCTCACGCATGGCACTGCCATTAGAGTCTCTCACGCATGGCTTCTCCGATTTAGTGTTACACATATGACTTTGCCATCAGTCTCCCACGCATGGCTTCTCCAATTAAGTGTCCGCCATTAGAGTCTCTCACGCATGGCTTATCCAATTAGGTATTGCACATATGACTCTGCCATGTGTCTCCCACGCATGGCTTCTCCGATTTAGTGTTACACATATGACTCCGCCATCAGTCTCTCACGCATGGCTTCTCCGATTTAGTGTTGCACATATGACTCCGCCATCAGTCTCCCACGCATGGCTTCTCCAATTGAGTGTCCGCCATTAGAGTCTCTCACGCATGGCACTGCCATTAGAGTCTCTCACGCATGGCTTCTCCATTTAAGTGTCCGCCATTAGAGTCTCTCACGCATGTCACCACCATTAGAGTCTCTCACGCATGGCTTATCCCATTAAGTGTTTTACATATGGCTTCGCCATTAGAGTCTCTTACGCATGGTTTCTCCAGTTAGTGTTTGACATTTGGCCTCGCCATTAGTCTCTCACGCATGGCACCGCCGTTAGAGTCTCTCACGCATGGCTTCTCCAATTAGTGTTTTACATATGACTTCGCCATTAGAGTCTCTCACACATGGCTTCTCCGTTCATGTTTTACACACATGACTCCGCCATTAGTGTCTCTCACGCATGGCACCGCCATTAGTCTCTCACGCATGGCTTATCCCATTAAGTGTTTGACATATGACTTCGCCATTAGAGTCTCTCACGCATGGCACCGCCATTTGAGTCTCTCACGCATGGTTTCTTCAGTTAGTGTTTGACATTTGACCTTGCCATTAGTCTCTCACGCATGGCATCGCCGTTAGAGTCTCTCACGCATGGCTTCTCCAATTAGTGTTTTACATATGACTTCGCCATTAGAGTCTCTCACGCATGGCTTCTACGATTAAATGTTTTCCTATATGACTTCACCATTTGAGGTCGGCCTCGTGGCCCCACTGCAAGTAGTTTCCATGTCTTTGTTCGCCACTCGGGCTGAGGGTGTTGGTGTCGGGCCTAAGTCCTGGGTATTGGTCAGTCTTCCAGTAGGAGGTACAGTAATAAGGCGCAATTCACAATGTCTCACAACTACAGACTCGACAAGTCCTATCACGACTACAGGCACAGCATTCATAGTTATCACGACCTTTAGCTTATTTCCTGTCACAACTGCAGGTATGGTGTGTATGTTCTCTGTCCTCACTACAGGCGACATTAGCTCGTTAATTGAAATAGCCATGTATCCGTGTTGATGGTTCCCCAGGCCTGGCGTGTTCACATATTCCGCTTAACCTACTAATAGAGTAAGTAGACATACGCCATGTTCTAACTTATGGGGCCTTTATATATATATATATATATATATATATATATATATGGTGTGGCCTGGGGAATAAGTAGAGGTGTAGTAGTTTGCAACCAGGAACAGTTGGTGCCCGGTCAGGGCCCTCGGCGAATGCTTGGAATTCATTTAGGCCTTCCAACAGATTCTCCATTGTTTGTTTCAGTCTGCAGCTCTCAGGATCCAGACCTTCTCGTAATATGTTCATATGTTGTTAGTATATAGTTGTGTTCAAAAATATTCAACCCCCAATGCTGTAAAGGGTTTTAGGGAATTTAGTGTACATTTGTAATTGTGTTCAGAATGAAATCTTACAAGGACATTTTAAAGAACCAAATGCAACTAAAATGACATCAATTGTTTTTGTAATACAGTATTAAATGTTTTTTTTGTGATTTCTTCATTGACACAATTATTCAACCCCTTAAAGACGACCACTCTTAAGAACAGAGGTTCATTCAAGTGTTTTCGATCAGGTATTAAAAACCCCTGTGGATGTCAAGGAGCAGCAATCAAGCAGAATAAGCACCAATTAGGCAGATGTAAAATGACTGTGATACTCAGCTCCTTCTAGACGTTTACTGGTGTGTTTACAAACATAGTGAAGTCAAGAGAATGGTCCAGGAAGACAAGAGAAGAGGTGATTTCTCTTCACAGGAAGGGCAATGGCTATAAGAAGACTGCAAAGATGTTAAACATACCAAGAGACACCATAGGAAGCATCATTCGCAAATTCAAGGCACAGGGCACCATTGAAACGCTACCTGGTCGTGGCAGAAAGAAGATGCTGACTTCGACTGCTGTGCGCTACCTGAAGTGCAAAGTGGAGAAAAGTCCCCGTGTGACTGCTGAGGAGGAGCTGAAAAAAGATTTGTCAGATGCGGGTACTGAAGTTTCAGCTCAGACAATAAGGCGCACACTGCGTAATGAAGGCCTCCATGCCAGAACTCCCAGGTGCACCCCCTTGCTGTCTCCAAAGGATAAGAAGAGTCGACTGCAGTATGCCAAAAGTCATGTGGACAAACCACAAAAGTTTTGGGATAGTGTTCTGTAGACTGATGAAACAAAATTAGAACTGTTTGGGCCCATGGATCAACGCTATGTTTGGAGGAGGAAGAACAAGGCCTATGAAGAAAAGAACACCTTGCCTACTGTGAAGCATGGCGGGTGGTCAATCATGTTTTGGGGCTGTTTTGCTTCTACAGGTACAGGGAAGCTTCAGCGTGTGCAAGGTACCATGGATTCTCTGCAGTACCAGGAGATATTGGATGAAAATGTGATGCAGTCCGTCACAAACCTGAGGCTTGGGAGACGTTGGACCTTTCAACAGGACAATGATCCCAAGCATACCTCCAAGTCCACTACAGCATGTTTGCAGATTAAAGTCTGGAACATTTTGAAGTGGCCATTGCAGTCACCAGACTTAAATCCGATTGAGAACCTCTGGTGGGACTTAAAGAAAGCAGTTGCAGGGCGCAAGCCTAAGAATGTGACTGAACTGGATGCTTTTGCCCATGAAGAATGGGCGAAGATACCCGTAGATCGCTGCAAGACACTCGTGTCAAGCTATGCTTCACGTTTAAAAGCTGTTATAACTGGAAAAGGATGTTGTACTAAGTACTAAGATTGAATGTCACTTGGGGGTTGAATAAAACTGATAATGATGTGAGCACAGAAAAGACATTTGTGGTTATTTCATTATAAATGTTATGTTATATTTGTCTGACTTACAAGGGCCTCTTTGATTTAACTGTAAACAAGATGACTGAAATGATCAAAATCAATGTCAAACTGGCCAAAACACTCAATTTCAGTGGGGGTTGAATAATTTTGAACACAATTGTACATAGGAGTAAATAGTTTCTGGTTACCGGCCACTCCTTCAATCGCATCAGCATTAGCCACCTCCAAGAATGATGTGCCAGTGCACATGACAGAGGTAAGGTTGATGGTAGTCACTCTGATATGTACGGTATATTCCGCACCTTCATCGGGGAATGTCTTTTACGTTTAAAGTGGGTGTAGTAATGGTATGTATATATTTTGCTCTAAACTAAGGTCTGCTCTTTTTGCGCCCTTTAGGCTGCCCTACCGCAGCAGTTATGGCATAATTCTACTGCTTGTTGTAGATAGGGTTAGATAGGTTAGGTACACCTTTCGGTTAGCCGATCCGACCACAAGTTTTAAGCAAATATATTTGCTGCATTTGTGGGAGGGGAGGCGGATCACAAGGCTAGTTACATGCACCTGCGGGCCTAGGCTGGCTGATTACTAGGCTATTTACAGGCTCCTGTGGGCCCAGGCTGACGCCAATTCAGCTGATTTCACCCACCCACCCACACCATCTTACAGTCATTTCATATTAGGGTGGCCCCCTTTAGGCTGCCCTACCGCAGCAGTTATGGCATAATTCTACTGCTTGTTGTAGATAGGGTTAGATAGGTTAGGTACACCTTTCGGATAGCCGATCCGACCACAAGTTTTAAGCAAATATATTTGCTGCATTTGTGGGAGAGGAGGCGGATCACAAGGCTAGTTACATGCACCTGCGGGCCTAGGCTGGCTGATTGCTAGGCTATTTACAGGCTCCTGTGGGCCCAGGCTGACTCCGATTCAGCTGATTTCACCCACCCACACCATCTTACAGTCATTTCATATTAGGGTGGCCCCCTTTAGGCTGCCCTACCGCAGCAGTTATGGCATAATTCTACTGCTTGTTGTAGATAGGGTTAGATAGGTTAGGTACACCTTTCGGATAGCCGATCCGACCACAAATATTCCTTTGAATTGATGTTGCTCAATATTGACTACCTACAAAAGGAAGTTGATAATCTCAAAAGGAGGTTGATTGATTTGGAGAATCAGATTCAGAGCCTTTTAAGTGTGGAGGACTTTACGACACATAAAGACAAAATTATACAATATGTGCAACTGCATAGAATGGAAGTGGAGCGTACGAAAAGGGATAAATGGCATAGAGACCTAGATGACTACCAATCTGGTAAGGTCTGTAACTGGCAAGCATTGCAATCCCAAAGGCCATCCAGACCGAGAAAAGGGAAAAGATTCGAGCAAGGTCGCTTTGGCTTTACAACTGGGGAATATGACTCTACAGATGATCAATCAATCTCTTCAAATTTTTTAGGGGTAACCAGAAGAGGTGGGGAGGGAGATATCGATGGGGCGGAAGGAAACATCACCGGCCCCGTAAAAAATCTACCACCAGTCCAATCTGGACCCCTCAAACATTCTCAGGGGAGACCAACGAGATGCAATCAGAGAAAATAACTGACTTGGTAGTCAATATTTCTTCTGTGGAATTGAGTGTGGAACAGATCCAGGACTTGAGTCGTGGACTTACATTCTGTGAAACTATGGAACGGGACTGGTTTCAGTGAGAACTGGACCTTCAACATTTTTATAGGAGACTAAGATTGAAAGCATTTTTTTCTGCTGTTTATGATAGAAATGTTCAAACCGGTGGATGTGTCAATAATGCTACACTATCATGTAAAATGTATGGGTTAAGGCATAAAAGCAATTTTGTACCTCCACAGAATAACCATGTGATAGAGGCATATGTTGAGATCACAAAAAAACGTATTGAGGAACTTAGAATGAATAATTCTGTGAGGCCTAGACACAATTAATCTGTTGGGGAAGAGCGGGCAATTAAAGATTTGGAGATGAATAAATAATTGACGATTAAACCAGCCGACAAGGGGGGAGCCGTTGTCGTTATGGACATGGACAGGTACATGATGCTCATTAGGAATTTATTGCAAAAGAAACAGTATGTCCCATATCCAGGACGCGTTTCGGCTAGCAAGCCTTTTTCAACAGGTAAGTATCCATGATTACACACAGGTATATATATACACATATCAATGCATGAGAATAGGGAACTTCCCCGTGACAACCACCGCCCACAAAGGGCGATACACTCAAAATCAGGTATCCATAATCAGAACACAGCACAGGAATTGTCAATATATAATAAATACCATCTCAGTAGTTAAGTCCTTCATTGAGTGGTGAATGTCTAAAAGACAAAAAATAAATTGAATGTCCAATAACTTACAGAAATTATGCACCAGTAAACAAAAACAAAAACCAATTAGATCTCAGATATGTATAATTTCATAGTCTCTATTGACACCCCTTGGGTGTAAAGTGTCCAGGGTATTGATCCAGTAAGCCTCACGATGTAGTAATAATTTCTTGATGTCACCTCCCCTTCTAGGTCTAGTGATTCGTTCTATTACCTGAAACTTTTGTTGGGCAATAGTATGATTATATTTTTCAAAATGAGCGGGAATTGGTAACATCAAATTCTTAGTCCTAATAGTGGACTTGTGTTGCGATCTCTAACGGTCTATATTGTTTCTCCAATATATAATAACCCACATGGACATTTTATTAGGTATATTACGTTTGTAGACTCGCAGGTGAAAAAACCATCCACCAGGTATGCCTGTCCACTATGTGGGTGATAAATATTGGGTCCTTTGATGATATTAGGGCACTGGAAACAATGCAGACAGGGAAAAGTACCTCTTCGCTGTGTAGCAAGTACACTTTGTTTCAAGGCACCCTTGGAGCTCCCCAGATCTGCTCGAAATAATTTATCTCTGTAACTCGGGTTCTTTTTATTACAGATAAGCGGAGGATTTTTAAACTCATCAATCTGGGGGTACGCTTTTCCCAGCAGGTGCCAGTGCTTGTAGCCACAAATTTGGTGCTCTAAAAGAAACAAATTATAAAGATCTGTACACCGCGATCCACAGCACGCTGGGATAAGAAAAAAGTGACGTCACAACAACACGTGGGACGCCACGTGACTCTTCATACCCGGAAGCAGGAGCGCGGACGCCGCGCTGCATCCCCACAAGGACGCCACCTTACCAACTCCGGACTGAGTGAGATCCGATTACCGGACACCGGAGAACTGAAAACTAAAGAGCGGTAATGTACAAGCGCCAATAATTGAGTGTTGTATAATACAAACTACTGTATAGTCATCGGATGCATTACAACATCTTGGGACATTGATCCAAAGCACCTGCATACTTTGCAATACCATAAATAGAGTGGGTACAACATACTATATATCCACCATCAAGAATCGAATGCTCATTGAAGATACCTGTTTATATCTTTTTATATTTTTATCTTTTTATTTTTTTCAATAACAACAAATTATTGATTACCAACTGAAGGACAACAGCCTTCGTTGAGGACTCTGCAACATTGATGTAATTGGTGATATATAGTCACTACACATCCGAGTGACCCAAACGAATGATTATTATTATTATCATTTTTTAGAGTGAATGTTATTGTACCAACTGAGTCTTAGTGTATGGATGTGTTGAGATTTGTAGAAATACGTATTGTTGATGATGGAAAATTGTGTTGATGGAAGATTGATTTGAGGCGAAGATTGATTTGAGGCATTGATTGCTGGCATTTTTTGTTGTTTTATACTGAATAATTTTTATATTTTATATTGATGAATTGCTATTACTGTGTCCATTAAATTTATCCTTTTGCAGTTTCCATATTCGAGTGCCTGTATTTCCTATATATATTATACTTACCTCCATCCGTCACAGCGATGCGATGCAGGCCTCTTCCGGCCTGTGTCCCGCGCTGTACAGCTCACAGGCGGCGCGATGACGTCTTCGTGCCGCCTGTACCAACATCTGATAGGCTGCCGGCCTAGTGCCGGCAGCCTATCAGAGGAGCAGGGAAGGGAGACGCCTCTCTCTCTCCTGCTCCGCAGCACAGCCATCTGTATCGCTGTCCTGGGGACGGTGATACAGATGACTATGGAGATGAACGCTTCACAATGGAATCATTCATCTCCCTGTGCCCCGCCACCGCCGCACACATTGCGCTGCCTCCGGGGGGAATTTTTGCATACCCGTCCCCCCCGCATTATTTCTTGGGGGGGATCCGACCCCCCCCGTCCTCCCCCGCTTCCTATACCCGTGTCTGGTGAAATAGAACCTAGTTGGGCAATAGTGCTGAGGAAATGTTGCGTATCTGCCAAAAATGATGGAGTATCCTTTATAAGGGGTGTAAAAATCTTCTCAAGCACTATTGCCAATGGTGATAAGATTGATCCTACCGAGGCCACAATCGGGTGTCCTGGGGGGTAAATCAAGGTCTTGTGGACCTTAGGGAGCACATAAAAAACAGGTGTTATAGGTGTATGATTGATCAAAAAGGTATATATATTTTTGTCAAAGACCCCTAAAGCTGCGAAATGATCAACAGTCTTCAAGATTTTCCTTTAAATAAGAAATACCGGATCCCCGGTCAATAGTTCATATGTGTTATTGTCAGCCAGCTGTCGTTTAATTTCTGCTGCATATTTCGTTCTGTCCATGAGCACAATAGCGCCCCCTTTGTCTGCTGGTTCAGTAACACTGACATGGAAAAGGATCTAGGAATTTTAATAAATTACAAATTAAGCTGTAAAAACCAGTGTCAGGGAGCTGCTGCTAAGGCCAATAAGATAATGGGTTGCATCAAAAAGGGCATAGATGCCCGTGATGAAAATATAGTCTTACCACTTTATAAATCACTAGTCAGACCACACATGGAGTACTGTGTACAGTTCTGGGCTCCCGTGAACAAGGCAGACATAGCAGAGCTAGAGAGGGTTCAGAGGAGGGCAACTAAAGTAATAACTGGAATGGGGCAACTACAGTACCCTGAAAGGGTATCAAAATTAGGGTTATTCACTCTAGAAAAAAGACGACTGAGGGGAGATCTAATAACTATGTATAAATATATCAGGGGTCAGTACAAAGATCTCTCCCATCATCTATTTATCCCCAGGACTGTGACTGTGACGAGGGACATCCTCTGCGTCTGGAGGAAAGAAGGTTTGTACACAAACATAGAAAAGGGTTCTTCACGGTAAGAGCAGTAAGACTATGGAACTCTCTGCCTGAGGAGGTGGTGATGGTGAGTACAATAAAGGAATTCAAGAGGGGCCTGGATGTATTTCTGGAGCGTAATAATATTTCAGGCTATAGCTACTAAAGATGGGTCGTTGATCCAGGGAGTTATTCTGACTGCCTGATTGGAGTCGGGAAGGAATTTTTTTCCCCTTAAGTGGGGAAAATTGGCTCTACCTCACAGGGGTTTTTTGCCTTCCTCTGGATCAACTTGCAGGAAACAGGTCGAACTGGATGGACAAATGTCTTTTTTCGGCCTTATATACTATGTTATGTTACTATGTTTCAAGATTACATTTTTATCATCCATTAAAGACTGAATAGCTGTCCTTTCTTGTGGTGTCACATTCTGCGTAAACCGTAATTCGCCTTTCTTAATTTCATCTATATGTCTGTTAATGTCCTTAGTAACCAGTTGTACATAGGTTTCAATTGGATGGTATAGTTAAGGGGGCATAAACCCACTAGTATTCTTTAGCCCTAAATCTGCCAAACGCAGGCCACTGGGCCTCCCCCCACCATCATCCGAAACTATAGTTCTGTCTCCTGAATCAGAGAAGTGTGCTTTAAGTCGCAGTTTGCGAAAAAAAATGATTGATTGAAATATTGAACTTAGTAGATGGACTGAACGAGAGTCCTTTCTGAAGAGCAAACATTTGTGTAGAGTTGTGTAGAGTTCAGGATTAGAGATGTAGAGTTTGTGTAGAGTTCAGGATTTTGGAGGAAAGATCAATCACCAGCGATTGGTTCTTACCTGAGAACGGGTTTCAATCATTTTGCTCGGTCCCGGCGCTGCCATAGCGTTTGCGATGTTTGCGCCCCGCGCACCTCCTCCTCCTCGTGGACGCCGACTGCCTCTCTGTAAAAAAGTATGGGTGTCTTGCGGTCCCGCGGATTCGCTTCCGGAGCTGGAGGTAAAAGATCCGGGTCTTGTATGCCTTCTGTAACCCGGCTTCTGGCGCCATGAGAGATCTTGCAATTTGTATACCCTATTTGAATGATAGTCCTCTGTGTCGCGTAAGAACTTAGATATTTTCTTTTCCTCCGTTTCTTTCCTATAAGTAGAGATGTAAGTATCCACAGACTCCTTCAATTTCCCGAATTCTTCAGAAGTTAGGGAATCTCTAAGCTGTTGTTCGGTTGCTGAGATCTGTGTCTGCAATTCAGTCACCGCCGTATGTATGCGATTAATAGTTAATAAAATGAGGTCATATGAACATTTATTGATAATTTTCTCAAAGTCTCTACTGTATTCAGGATCGTTAGGAAAGAAAGTAGGGCGTAAGTGTACCCTTAAGCATCTCGGGATCCTTTTGACCTTGAAATACTCTGCCAGAGTAATCGCATGTAATTCATACGAGCTGAGTCTTCTTCGTTCACGTTCCCAGTGCCGCTTCTGGAATTCGCTTGTAGGGATATTCAAAAATTCAGATGTGGATGTCACTTGGGAGAATATCTTCTCAGCATCGGCATCTGCAAACCTCAATGTTGAAATATCAGACGTCATCTGGAAATAGCCGTGCACTTTCCTTCAGTCGAATGTAGGAGAAAAAAGGTCAGCACTCGCTCGTTGCACGTTTGCACGGGATAAGACCAATACCACATTCAAAAATTGAAAAAATCCCAGCAAAACGTGACTTGATGCTCATTAGGAACTTATTGCAAAAGAAACAGTATGTCCCATATCCAGGACGCATCCTGGATATGGGACATTCTGTTTCTTTTGCAATAAATTCCTAATGAGCATCAAGTCACGTTTTGCTGGGATTTTTTCAATTTTTGAACGTGGTATTGGTCCTATCCCATGCAAACGTGCAACGAGCGAGTGCTGACCATTTTTCTCCTACAACGGACAGGTACATGGCCGAATTTTTGAGACAGCTACAGGATAGTGAAGTGTATGAGGTATTAAAGAGTGATCCCGAGGGGGAGATTGCACATCACTTGGGGGTGATTTTGGATAAGGCTTTGGCAGATGGAATCATTGATGATGAGCTTAATAAATATTTGAGAGTAAGCCATCTGGTCGGTCACCCCGTGATATACGCACTCCCCAAGATACACAAATCCTTAGTGGATCCCCCTGGCCAACCTATTGTGTTGGGCAGGGGGTCCATTTTCAACACTGTCTCGATATTTCTGGACAGGGTCCTGCATGTCCATGCGACTTCGGCTCCCTCCTATGTCAAAGATACCGGCCATTTCCTTAAGAAACTCCAACAGATTGTGCTGCCATCAGAATTTTTATTAGTTAGTTTTGATGTGGTCTAACTTTACACTTCTATTGACCATACATATGATTTAAATGTCGTCGATGTAGACCTGGCCGGCACACCACTCCCCCTGGGGCGTGCCACTTGATCCTCGGCCTCCTGGAGGTAATCCTGAGGAGGAATTATTTCCTCTTCAGGGACACCTTCTACCAGCAGAAATGAGGTGTGGGCATGGGGTCCAACATGGCCCCCACCTACGCAAACATCTTTATGGCGGAGGTCGAGGATTGATTGGTATATCGTTCTAGATTTATGGAGAGGGTCCTGTGCTGGTGGCGCTACATTGACGATATTTTTATGATTTGGAGCGGCACTACGGTTTGGTTGGATGAATTTCACCAACATCTTAAAGGATAACTGTCGCATTTTTTAATTATTTTTTTGACTATTGGATTTTGGTGATCACCTGGCCCTGTTTTCATTTTTGATTGTTCAATAAATAACCCCTAAAAGCCACATTTTTGTCCCCAGTATTGGCTATTGTTACCTGAGATTAAAATCAGGTTGCTAGGCTTCTTCCGTCTATCAGTTTGCTACAGGTAGAGTCTATCAGGTTGCTCAGAGGAAGATGGAGGACGCACAAGCAGGGACAGCTAGAGTACACGTTGTAAGGGAATGGATAAAAAGCCAGGTCCTCCCATACAGGTGATAACAGTGCTGGGCTGTGTGCACTTCTACACATCCCTGCGCTTGGCAGACACTCCCTTAGCAGTGCTGGAGAATGTAGCTAGAGCAGCAGGGGAAAGGAAATCTGCTGCCTGCTCAGTGTATAAATGAACGCATCATGTGGTAAGAGGAGAGCTTAGGCAACCCCCTCTGTGTTGTAGGAGGACTACAGGCTTCAGCCAGACCTGGGAACTTCACTTCAAGACCCCCCTATACAGTGCTGGTCTTCACTAACTTCACTGCAGGTGTCCTACGGATTAGGCTCAGGGCTGAGGGCAGCCATCTTAACAGAACAGTAAAATTGCAGTTTTATGCAGACTGGTTGCTAAGGGCTGAATCTTATTAAATATGGGGTAAGTAAGTCTAATAGTTATTGATTCAGGAATATTATGTTATAAGTAACTACATATATGAAAATTGAAATTAGGGTCTAAATGTGACAGTTATCCTTTAATAATGGCATCCCAGGGTTACAGTTTACGTTAACATCTTCAGCAAGTGAATTACATTTTTTGGATGTACAGGTATATGTTGATGCAGGAGAGATCAGGACAGACGTTTATCAGAAGCCTACAGATAAAAATACTTTGCTTAATTACGATAGCAATAACCCCACGCCGCATGGTTGACTCCTTACCGTGGAGTCAAATGCTATGGGTTCGGAGGAAACAAATTTTTCCACTAGGGTTGACAAGATGTACAAGAAATTTGCCCAAAGGGGTTATCCCCGGAAATTATTGCATAGAACAAGGGAAAGAATCATGTCAGCCAGTTGTGAATCAGTATGGAGCACATCCACACGTGACAAATCTGAGGAGAGAATTCCTTTTGTATCCATCTTTGGAAAGGACAGTGGGGAAATATCAGCCATACTCAGGAGGGAGTGGCATATCCTCCATAGAGGATTGCCCAATGTCAAAGCATTTAAACTATCTCCAATGATGGCATACAGAAGGAGCTCCAACATTAGAGATAGGATTGTTAAATCTGATGTGGGGGGAAGGTCAACAGTGAGACAAATGCGATTGGCACCCAAAAGGATGGGCAACTTTCCGTGCCTGTCCTGTTGTAACTGCAACGGCATTATGAAGGGAGATAGCTTCTCACACCCGTATAGTGGCAAGGTGTTTAAAATCAAGGGACACTATACGTGTAGATCCAGGAACGTTGTATACATGATACAGCGTCCCCGCAGTTACATATATGTAGGAGAGAAGACCATGGAGCTTAGAGAACGCATAAATAAGCATAAAAGTACCATCAGTAAGGCAATGATGGAGAAACCGGTAGCTAAGCATTTTATTGAATATGGACATTCCATTAATCTGATGCGTTTTCGTGCCATCGATTCAGTAGGGTCACTCAGGAGGGGTGGTAATAAGGATAAAATATTGAGGAGGAAAGAGCTCAAATGGATACACACCCTAAAAGCGTTACAACCTTATAGGTTGAATTTGGAGTTTAATGTCACCAATATTGATTAAAAGGAAGTAGATGTTGGAATTCCTCGGTTAGGAACATACATTGTTAATATCTTATTGTTTTTTATAATGTGCACAATCTCCCATATTGTGAATTGGTGATACTGTATACAAGATTCTTTTGCTCAATATGTATAGAATAACCCTAATTATCATAGGTTCAGCACTTGTGGGTCCTTATTTTGGTACCCATTCTTTGTACTGATGGGTTTTATATATTGTGAAACTGACTATATGTGCTGCTTAATTTAATTGTATTTCACTGTACAATTTCCTCTCTGCTTTACACTGCCATATGGTCACATTTATGTACTTAGTCACTCTTAGGGGGCATTATTTATATAAAGTCTGGTGGCTCGATCTTTTAATGCCTCACTTATGTACAATTTGTTGTAATGTTAATAATCGGAGCATGCATATCATTGACAACAATGGAATGACTGCGTTACCTCCATGCCCTGCGCTACATGTTTCCATGGTGCTATGATGCCGGTTCTCTGATTGGGTGGTGAGCTCTGGCAGGAGCGACTCGGTAGCTGCTTCGGCTGTTTCAGCTGACGCGTGCTCTCGCGAGATCTCGCGGTGGGCCGCTGCTCTGTGGAGATTCCTGGCGTTGTGGCTGGCGGGATATGCGTGGTGCGGTATGGAGGACGCAGTCATCAGTGGCAAGCTGTGTGCACCTATGAGGTGCGGCTTAGCACAAGTGAGACATAAGTATAACTAAAATGACTATTGTGGTAAGGTGCAGGGTGCCGTCGTGGATGGCAGGTATGTGTCACCGAGGTTCATAGCCTCGGTGAGGTAAGAGCCGTTTTTGTTGATGTCAGCAGCAGCTAGTGCTACTGACATAGTTGTTAAATAGCATGGCTGCAAAGCCGATCCGGGCCGGCTCTTACAGGGAGCAGCTAAAGTGTAGGGTGGGTGGCTGCTCCCCACGACCCAGTCCTGGTTTTGGGCTGGGTTTAAAAACACAGCCAGCACCAGCAGGTGGTGTGATTGTCCTGGAGCTGCTGTTGGCTGTGGAATCATTTGAATTTGGGAGTTCTCTGGGCTGGAAGCAAGAGCCCAGCAAGGAGGAGTGCAGACGGCCTGGAAGCCTGACGTCCACTGTCTTGCGGCTGGACTGACAGCCAGGTTTGAATCTGCACCTAAACCTCCCAGGTGACTGGAACCTGTATTTGACTTTTTGTTTTGCCTCACATTTTTCTGCTGGGTGTGAATTAACCCCAAGTGACTGTATGCTGTTTATGTTGTGCAAGTGTGAATTAAACACTGTTTGCTGCACTTACTGGACTCCTTTTGCCTCTGTACTGCACCCGCACCGCTATCTACCAGAGCGACTCCCCACATTTGGTGTCGGATGCGGGCATGTGCAGTGAGGCTGGCGTGAACGCCGAAAATTTTTGTTTGTGCTGGGCACGACTGGATGTCCTATATTAGGCCGGCAAAGTTGCAGCCTGTGTTCCCTGACACAATGGAGGCGGTTGTAAAAGCCCTTGTGGAGGCTAACTTGCAGCAGCGGGAGGCCAACAAGCAGCAGCAGGAGACCAACCAGCTACTACTTCAGCAGGTGATGGCTTTACAAGCTGCAGGAGCGTCCCACCATGTCCATGATGCCCGGAAGCGGTCCGTGCGGCGATCCCAAAAATGACCCCCTCGGACGACGTTGAGGCGTATCTGGCGGTCTTTGAGAAAGTAGCCGTGAGGAGAAGCTACCCGTGACCAGTGGGCTGAAGTGGTCGCTCCGTTCCTGGCATCCGGACCCCAGCAGGTTTTCTCTGATTTGGCAGATGACCAGGCTGCTGATTACCCCACGGTGAAGGGGAGATCCTGGCCAGACTGGGGGTGAACGTGTTAGTCCGGGCTCAGCGGGTCCACCAGTGGGACTTTAAAGCGGCTGAACCCGCCAGGCCGCAGTATTATGAGTTGCTGCACAGGTTGCAAAAGTGGCTGCAGCCTGAGGTTTCTAAGTCCGGCTGCTATGCTGGACCGTCTCCTGGCCGACATCTTTTGGAGGGCCCTGCCTTATCCCCTCCAGCACTGGGTCGGCCAGGCGTCTCCGGTATGTGCCCTGGAGATGGTCGACCTGGTGGAGCGTTACGAGGCCACCAGAAACCTGCAGGGGAGTCTTGCTGGGAAGGGGTCAGTCAAACCCCGGAGGCCTCCGCCCCAGTTCCGACGTCCGGCGACAGAGAGGCCTGCACGGAATGTACCCCCTGCGGATCCGCCTCCCGTGGTATGCTGGAGGTGTCAGGAGCCAGGCCACATCAGGGCCGACTGTCCGCATCGGGATGAGCCGATGGATGTGAACTACGGGGTCGCCACTCCCTGTATGCACGGAAGCTGTGCGCAACTGGCACCCGTGAGGTGCAGGACAATAACCACCTGTGTCAGGTAGAGGTGGGAGATTCTCTGGCGGTGGCCCTGCTGGACTCCGGGAGTCTAGTCTCCTGGTAAGGGCTGCCCTGGTACGGCCGGTGGAGTATACCGGCCGTAAAATCGGGGTCCTGTGCATCCACGGAGACCTAAAAGACTACCCCACTGCACTAGTGACTTTGTCCACAGCGGCTGGTAAGTGGACCCACGAGGTGGCTGTCGCTACTAAACTCCCACATGAACTGATACTTGGGAGGGACTTCCCAGGTTTCCCGGCACTGTGGCCGGCGATAAAACTGTCTGATGGACCCGAGACAGGGGTAACCCTAGGAGAGTGGCCTGATACCACTGGAAGGCCAGAACCCTGGGAGCCCGAGTCTGAAGGGCCAGCGGTAGGGGTGACCACTGCTCCAGCGGTAGAGGGGAGACAACCCCACTGAGTGTAATGGTGGGAGACACGGAGGACTTGCCACCGGGACCTGAGTTGGCAGACCTCAATGTCTCCGGGGAAAATTTTGGGACCGCACAACACCGGGACCAAACCCTAACCAGGGCCTGGGAAAGTGTCGTAATAATTGATGGTAAACCCCAGAAACCTGGGGCTGAATTAATGTTTCCGCGATTCATTGTTCTTCAGGATATGTTGTATCGGGTGAACCAAATCCGAGGTGAGCCTGTTGAACAGTTGGTGGTGCCCACAGCGTATCGCAAGCTGGTCATGGAGCTTGCCCACCAACATGTTCTTGGGGGACACCTGGGGTGGCAGAAAACGCAGGACCGCATACTGCAGCGGTTTTATTGGCCCAGTGTGTTCAAGGAGGTAGAAAATTATTGTAAGTCCTGTCCCACCTGTCAGATAAATAGCCCCCAGCCACATTTCCGTAGTCCTCTGGTACCTCTTCCAATTATTGAGGTCCCGTTTGAGCGAATCGCTATGGATCTAATTGGGCCTGTACCAAAGTCTGCCAGGGGCCACCAACACATTCTGGTAGTTCTCGACTATGCCACTCGATATCCGGAGGCGGTGCCTCTGCGACATACCTCAGCTAAGCTCATTGCCAAAGAGTTAATGGAAATGTTTTCCCGTGTGGGCCTGCCAAAAGAGGTTCTGACAGACCAAGGGACCCCTTTTATGTCCAAAGTTATGAGGGAACTGTGTAAATTATTGCGCATAAAGCAATTGCGGACGTCCGTTTACCATCCGCAAACGGACGGTCTTGTCGAAAGGTTTAACCAAACTTTAAAAAATATGTTAAAAAGGGTGGTGTCTAGAGATGGGAAGGACTGGGACCTACTTCTGCCCTATCTCATGTTCGCAGTGCGAGAGGTGCCCCAGGCCTCTACTGGGTTCTCGCCCTTCGAACTGCTTTATGGCAGACACCCTCGGGGCCTGTTGGATATCGCCAAGGAAGCGTGGGAACAGCAGCCTGTCCCCCACAAAAGTGTCATTGAGTATGTCACCCAGATGCAGGAACGGATGGAGAGGGTGTTGCCGCTGGTCCGGGAGCATATGGAGGCAGCACAACAAGCCCAGAGTAGGGTGTATAATTGTCAGGCTAGGGTACGGGACTTCAATCCAGGAGATCGGGTTTTGGTTCTGGTACCCACCCTTGACAGCAAGTTCCTAGCTAGGTGGCAGGGCCCCTATGAGGTGATTGAGAAGGTAGGGGAAGTAAATTACAAGGTACACCAGCCAGGGCGGCGCAAGCCGGAGCAGGTGTACCACGTGAATTTACTAAAGCCGTGGAAGGATAGGAACACGACCGACGACAACAGCCCCCGGCCAGGGCTTCTGGGTGAGAAGGGTCCAGCCCCACAGTTCGAGGCCTGCGAAGCGGTAGCCACGGTAAAAATTGCAGACAGCCTGTCTTCCAAACAAGTTCAGGAAGTCAGGGAGTTCATCAGTCGGAACACGGATGTGTTCTCGGACCTCCCTGGTCGCACGTCTCTCATCCAACATGACATCGTCACTGAGCCTCAGGCCAAGATCCGGTTAAAACCATACCGGGTACCCGAGGCTCGGCGACAGGCCATCGCGGAGGAAGTGCAATTAATGTTGAAGCTTGATGTCATTGAGGAGTCGAAAAGTGAGTGGGCCAGTCCCATAGTTCTAATACCCAAGCCGGATGGGACATTGCGGTTCTGCAACGATTTTCGCAAGTTAAATGAAGTGTCCAAGTTCGATGCGTATCCCATGCCCCGGGTAGACGAGCTTGTTGAGAATTTAGGGCAAGCCCGTTATTTTTCTGTGCTAGACCTCACTAAAGGATACTGGCAAGTACCCTTAACGGAGGCGGCCAAGGAAAAAACCGCTTTTGTTACCCCGCAGGGCCTGTATCATTACAAGGTGTTGCCCTTTGGCCTGCATGGCGCCCCCGCCACCTTCCAAAGGTTAATGGATATAGTACTGCGACCTTATCGTCGGTACGCTTCGGCCTACTTAGATGATGTAATCATCCACAGCACCGACTGGGAAAGCCATTTGCCCAAAGTGGTAGTGGATGGCCTGAGGAAAGCTGGTCTAACCGCCAATCCAAAGAAGTGTGCGATTGGGTTGGAAGAGACCAAATACCTGGGATATGTAATTGGGCGGGGAGTCATCAAGCCGCAGGTAACTAAAGTAGAAGCCATACGTAACTGGCCCCGACCGGTCACTGCCAGGCAGGTAAAGTCCTTCTTGGGAATTGTAGGGTACTACATGCGGTTTGTGCCCCA
This sequence comes from Bufotes viridis, assembly GCA_033119425.1. NCBI lineage: Eukaryota > Metazoa > Chordata > Amphibia > Anura > Bufonidae > Bufotes > Bufotes viridis. The sequence goes on from CM065594.1 coordinate 128,543,049, forward strand.
CTTTGCCACAATAGCAGCGCCGTTGACAGACCTGTTGAAGGGGCGAAGGTCTGGGAAGGTTAGCTGGAGTGAGAAGAGGGAGGAGGCTTTCTCTGCTCTGAAGTCGGCCCTGTGTGGGTCCCCGGTTTTGGTGACGCCCGACTTCAAGAGAGAATTTGTGGTACAGACCAATGCCTCTGAAGTGGGCCTCGGGGCTGTACTCTCTCAGGAAATCAATGGGGAGGAGCATCCCGTGGTTTTCCTGAGTCGCAAACTCACCCCAGCCGAGACCAGGTACAGTATAGTGGAGAGAGAGTGCCTGGCCATCAAGTGGGCACTAGAGTCTCTCCGCTATTACCTGTTAGGGAGGAGGTTCCGTCTGGTGACCGACCATTCCCCTCTCAAGCGGATGAGCCAGGCCAAGGAGAGGAATGCTCGGGTCACCAGGTGGTTCCTTTCCTTACAAAATTTCAGGTTTTCAGTAGAACATAGGGCAGGCCGCTTGCAGGGTAATGCAGATGCCCTTTCCCGCGTCCACTGCCTCACATGTGTCCACCCCCTCAGGGTTGAACAAAGGGGGGTATGTGGTAAGGTGCAGGGTGCCGTCGTGGATGGCAGGTATGTGTCACCGAGGTTCATAGCCTCGGTGAGGTAAGAGCCGTTTTTGTTGATGTCAGCAGCAGCTAGTGCTACTGACATAGTTGTTAAATAGCATGGCTGCAAAGCCGATCCGGGCCGGCTCTTACCGGGAGCAGCTAAAGTGTAGGGTGGGTGGCTGCTCCCCACGACCCGGTCCTGGTTTTGGGCTGGGTTTAAAAACACAGCCAGCACCAGCAGGTGGTGTGATTGTCCTGGAGCTGCTGTTGGCTGTGGAATCATTTGAATTTGGGAGTTCTCTGGGCTGGAAGCAAGAGCCCAGCAAGGAGGAGTGCAGACGGCCTGGAAGCCTGACGTCGACTGTCTTGCGGCTGGACTGACAGCCAGGTGTGAATCCGCACCTAAACCTCCCAGGTGACTGGAACCTGTATTTGACTTTTTGTTTTGCCTCACGTTTTTCTGCTGGGTGTGAATTAACCCCAAGTGACTGTATGCTGTTTATGTTGTGCAAGTGTGAATTAAACGGTTTGCTGCACTTACTGGACTCCTTTTGCCTCTGTACTGCACCCGCACCGCTATCTACCAGAGCGACTCCCCACACTATGCAAAGTGAGACTTGAAGTTTGGCCCCTTATGAGTGGTTAATGAGACGGGTAGGGGCGGTGCAGAGAGGGGGTTGATTGGCTCTTTGAGCAATGGGAGGGGTTGGATTTTATTATAAATGTGTTTGTATGACAGTTGATATATGTGCTTGACAAAGGCTGGTCACATCCAAAACGTTGTGCTTTTTATATGGATGCTTTGAAGTCCGAATAAAAGAAGATTATGGGGAATGCTGCCGTGCTCCGTGATTTTTATAGTAGGTGCAGAGTCACTTTTCCAGAGATATGGGATAAGTAAACGGGCTGCTGTGATGAGCATGGTGGGAAAATTTTGGTTGGTTGGTGTGAGGCTATCATTCGGACACCAAAGTAGAATCAGTTTAGGGCTTAGGAGAGGGTTGCAGGCAAATTTGGTCTATCACAGAACCAGAAAGGTTGAATGCGCAGGCAGTTCCACCAGATGTGGGAGAGGGAGCCCAAACCCGCCCCACATCTCCAGCAGTTGTCAGGTATGTCAGCGTTGATCATATGTAGGAACTCTGGGGTCTTATACCACCTGGTCAGTAGCTTGTATGAGTTTTATTGTATTTTAATACACCTATTGAATCTGTGTGAGTGGGCTAAGATGAAAGCTTTCTCAGGGTCTGTGAGGGTGATCATGATCTCCCTCTCCCAAGCCTCTAGGAAATATAATTGGGTGGTAGAGAGGATAATAGTGATTTGTATGTGAAAGATAGTAACTTCTTGGGGAACTGATTTGTAGCTAATAGATTTTCTGCCCATGTCAGGGTGTTGGGTGAAGTACATGGCATTGTAACACTTCTTATGTCTCTGCGGAAGTCAAGAAGATGCAAAAATGGTGCTTTCTGAACTTTAGGTAGTGAGAAACCAATATAATGTCCCTATCGTTCAAGCAACCCACACATGCAAATGCAAACAAAACCAACAAAGCTGTATGGGTCATAGCATAACAATAACTCCAGACAAGGGTTATATATAATAGTATCACAATATTTTATTATTCAAATGACATGGAGTACATGATTGACATAACACAGGACTCACATGATTAAAAGCATTTAAAATTAATACTGAACTGGTGATGTAGGGAGAGCGCAAAAATTCATGCTGGTAAGTAAAGTGCAAGTGCAAAAAAATAACTATAATACTGTATAGTATAGGGGTTAGCAGGTCTAATACCCACATTTTTCAAAAGACATTGGGCCAGATTTATCATTAGCTAAAGTCACTTTAATGGAGTGAAAAAGTCGCAAAAAAATGCGCAATCGGTAAAATTGCGCAATTTTTTGCGACTTTTTCAAGCTCTGCACTAAGCTCTCCAGTTTTGTGAAAGTGGGCGTTTTGTCTTATGTAAATGAATCTCTAGACAGATTTACTATCGCAACCATTTAAAAGTCGCAAAATGTCGGAAAAAGTCGCAAAAATTGCGCAATTTCACTCCAGGGAGGACCATGCTTATCTTATGCGACTTTTTAATAGAACATGCGACTTTTTTGTAAAGACTAGTGTTGAGCGAACAGTTCGAGCATCGTTCGGGTTCGTACCGAATTTTGGGGTGTCCGGGACCCGGACCCGAACCCGGACATTTTCAAAAAAGTTCGGGTTCGGGTTCGTCGTTCGGCATGTATTTAGGCGCATTTTGAAAGGCTGCAAAGCAGCCAATCAACATGCATCATACTACTTGCCCTAAGATGCCATCGCAGCCATGCCTACTATTGGCAAGGCTGTGATTGGCCGAGTGCAGCATGTGACTCAGCCTCTTTATAAGCTTGTGCGCACGTCGGGACGTGCTCACTCCCGATGTGAATAAAACAGGGATAGACGCAGCTGATGCTAGGGCGAGAATAGGCAGGGATAATTGAATACTTCTCTCCTCCACCTGTGATTCATCTGAACAACTGCAGCTGAGCTGCTTTTTTGATAGGGATTGGCTATTTTTAGAGTGGCCAGGGTGATTTTTCCATCCACATGTACCTGGGCTGACCGCCGGCCGCCATTTTGCGACTTGTAGTGCTGCAGCAGAAGCTGCCACAGTGTGCATTCCAAAGCTCCAAACAAGTCAGACATCTACACCTGGGATTCAGACCAATAGCGATTTAGCAGCACAGTCCAAGGCTATTTTTTTAAAGGTTGTGCAGACCATTTTGTGGCACATGTTACTGGGCTGATAGGCGGCAGCCATCTTGGGACTAGTGCTGCAGCACAATCTCTCCCAACGCTCCGTGATTTTTATAGTAGGTGCAGAGTCACTTTTCCAGAGATATGGGATAAGTAAACGGGCTGCTGTGATGAGCATGGTGGGAAAATTTTGGTTGGTTGGTGTGAGGCTATCATTCGGACACCAAAAGTAGAATCAGTTTAGGGCTTAGGAGAGGGTTGCAGGCAAATTTGGTCTATCACAGAACCAGAAAGGTTGAATGCGCAGGCAGTTCCACCAGATGTGGGAGAGAGCCCAAACCCGCCCACATCTCCAGCAGTTGTCAGGTATGTCAGCGTTGATCATATGTAGGAACTCTGGGGTCTTATACCACCTGGTCAGTAGCTTGTCATGAGTTTTATTGTATTTTAATACACCTATTGAATCTGTGTGAGTGGGCTAAGATGAAAGCTTTCTCAGGGTCTGTGAGGGTGATCATGATCTCCCTCTCCCAAGCCTCTAGGAAATATAATTGGGTGGTAGAGAGGATAATAGTGATTTGTATGTGAAAGATAGTAACTTCTTGGGAACTGATTTGTAGCTAATAGATTTTCTGCCCATGTCAGGGTGTTGGGTGAAGTACATGGCATTGTAACACTTCTTATGTCTCTGCGGAAGTCAAGAAGATGCAAAAATGGTGCTCTGAACTTTAGGTAGTGAAGAAACCAATATAATGTCCCTATCGTTCAAGCAACCCACACATGCAAATGCAAACAAAACCAACAAAGCTGTATGGGTCATAGCATAACAATAACTCCAGACAAAGGTTATATATAATAGTATCACAATATTTTATTATTCAAATGACATGGAGTACATGATTGACATAACACAGGACTCACATGATTAAAAGCATTTAAAATTAATACTGAACTGGTGATGTAGGGAGAGCGCAAAAATTCATGCTGGTAAGTAAAGTGCAAGTGCAAAAAAATAACTATAATACTGTATAGTATAGGGGTTAGCAGGTCTAATACCCACATTTTTCAAAAGACATTGGGCCAGATTTATCATTAGCTAAAGTCACTTTAATGGAGTGAAAAAGTCGCAAAAAAATGCGCAATCGGTAAAATTGCGCATTTTTTTGCGACTTTTTCAAGCTCTGCACTAAGCTCTCCAGTTTTGTGAAAGTGGGCGTTTTGTCTTATGTAAATGAATCTCTAGACAGATTTACTATCGCAACCATTTAAAAAGTCGCAAAAATGTCGGGAAAAAGTCGCAAAAAATTGCGCAATTTCACTCCAGGGAGGACCATGCTTATCTTATGCGACTTTTTAATAGAACATGCGACTTTTTTGTAAAGACTAGTGTTGAGCGAACAGTTCGAGCATCGTTCGGGTTCGTACCGAATTTTGGGGTGTCCGGGACCCGGACCCGAACCCGGACATTTTCAAAAAAGTTCGGGTTCGGGTTCGTCGTTCGGCATGTATTTAGGCGCATTTTGAAAGGCTGCAAAGCAGCCAATCAACATGCATCATACTACTGCCCTAAGATGCCATCGCAGCCATGCCTACTATTGGCAAGGCTGTGATTGGCCAGTGCAACATGTGACTCAGCCTCTTTATAAGCTTGTGCGCACGTCGGGACGTGCTCACTCCCGATGTGAATAGAACAGGGATAGAGCGCAGCTGATGCTAGGGCGAGAATAGGCAGGGATAATTGAATACTTCTCTCCTCCACCTGTGATTCATCTGAACAACTGCAGCTGAGCTGCTTTTTGATAAGGGATTGGCTATTTTTAGAGTGGCCAGAGTGATTTTCCATCCACATGTACCTGGGCTGACCGCCGGCCGCCATTTGCGACTTGTAGTGCTGCAGCAGAAGCTGCCACAGTGTGCATTCAAAGCTCCAAACAAGTCAGACATCTACACCTGGGATTCAGACCAATAGCGATTTAGCAGCACAGTCCAAGGCTATTTTTTTAAAGGTTGTGCAGACCATTTTGTGGCACATGTTACTGGGCTGATAGGCGGCGGCCATCTTGGGACTAGTGCTGCAGCACAATCTCTCCCAACGTCCATTAATCACTTGTAATAGTGGTCTGTGCCATAGAAATCCTACATCAGGGACTTGGGTGTGCTTGTGTCACCCCTACTAATACCAGTCCACCTGTAATCCCATACAGTCAAAAGACTGAAAGTATTCCAGTGAGGGAATTTTTTTATTTAAAAAGGCCAAGTTAGTTTATCTGGCGTTCAATATACTAGATACAGTTAGGCCTGCGTTTCATACATCTGGAATTAGCAAATTAATGTGCTGGGGTTGGGAAAACATATATGTACCCATACTAGAATCTGTCAAAGAAAGCGGTACTCACATATAACAGTCATTCCATCTGTAATCCATACAGTCAAAAGACTGAAAGTATTCCAGTGAGGGAATTTTTTATTTAAAAAAGGCCAAGTTAGTTTATCTGGCGTTCAATATACTAGATACAGTTAGGCCTGCGTTTCATACATCTGGAATTAGCAAATTAATGTGCTGGGGTTGGGAAAACATATATGTACCCATACTAGAATCTGTCAAAGAAAGCGGTACTCACATATAACAGTCATTCCATCTGTAATCCATACAGTCAAAAAGACTGAAAGTATTCCAGTGAGGGAATTTTTTATTTAAAAAAGGCCAAGTTAGTTTATCTGGCGTTCAATATACTAGATACAGTTAGGCCTGCGTTTCATACATCTGGAATTAGCAAACTAATGTGCTGGGGTTGGGAAAACATATATGTACCCATACTAGAATCTGTCAAAGAAAGCGGTACTCACATATAACAGTCATTCCATCTGTAATCCATACAGTCAAAAGACTGAAAGTATTCCAGTGAGGGAATTTTTTATTTAAAAAAGGCCAAGTTAGTTTATCTGGCGTTCAATATACTAGATACAGTTGGGCCTGCGTTTCATACATCTGGAATTAGCAAACTAATCTGCCCGGGTTGGGAAAACATATATGTACCCATACTAGAATCTGTCAAAGAAAGCGGTACTCACATGTAACAGTCATTCCATCTGTAATCCATACAGTCAAAAGACTGAAAGTATTCCAGTGAGGGAATTTTTTATTTAAAAAAGGCCAAGTTAGTTTATCTGGCGTTCAATATACTAGATACAGTTAGGCCTGCGTTTCATACATCTGGAATTAGCAAACTAATGTGCTGGGGTTGGGAAAACATATATGTACCCATACTAGAATCTGTCAAAGAAAGCGGTACTCACATATAACAGTCATTCCATCTGTAATCCATACAGTCAAAAGACTGAAAGTATTCCAGTGAGGGAATTTTTTATTTAAAAAGGCCAAGTTAGTTTATCTGGCGTTCAATATACTAGATACAGTTAGGCCTGCGTTTCATACATCTGGAATTAGCAAACTAATGTGCTGGGGTTGGGAAAACATATATGTACCCATACTAGAATCTGTCAAAGAAAGCGGTACTCACATATAACAGTCATTCCATCTGTAATCCATACAGTCAAAAGACTGAAAGTATTCCAGTGAGGGGATTTTGCTTATAAAAAATAATATATTTCATTGTGGTGCGAGTTGAATCGCAACAATGAAGAAAAATACTATTAAGGGACGAGGGCGCGGTCGTGGTGGTGTCCGTGGAGCCTCTGTTGCTGGTAGAGGGCGTGGCCGTTCGGCTAGGCGCACACAGTAGGGAGCGAACTCCCTCAACTAGCCGGCAGAATGTACCGCAATATCTCGTGGGGCCCAATGCCGCTCTTAGGATGGTAAGGCCTGAGCAGGTACAGGCATTAATCGATTGGGTGGCCGACAGTGCTTCCAGCACGTTCACCACATGGTCTTCCACCCAGTCTTCTGCGGAAAGCGCACAGGTGGCACCTGAAAACCAAGCCCATCAGTCTGTCACATCACCCCCAAGCATATCAGGGAAACGGTCTGAGCCACAAGTTATGCAGCAGTCTCTTCTTCTGTTTGAAGACTCTGCTTCCAGGGTTTCCCAGGGGCGTCCACCTAGCCCTTCCCCAGTGGAGGAAGACATACCATGCACTGGCGCACAACCACTTATGTCTCCAGATGAAGAGGACATGGGAATACCACCACAGCAGAGTCACCGACTCTCTGATGATGACGAAACACAGGTGCCCACTGCCGCGTCTTTTTGCAGTGTGCAGACTGAACAGGAGGAGGTCAGGGAGGGAGACTGGGTGGAAGACGATGCAGAGGACGATGAGGTCTTAGACCCCACATGGACTGAAGGTCGTGGCGATGACTTTCACAGTTCAGAGGAAGAGGTAGTGGTGAGACCGAGACAACAGCGAAGCCAAGAGGGAGCAGGGGCCAAAGCAGGCAGAGCCGCCGCCCCAGAGTTCGCCTGCTACTGGACATCGCCAACAGGGACCCAGCCCCACAAAGGCAGCTTCAAAGAGTTCCCTGGCATGGCACTTCTTTAAACAATGTCCTACCGACAAGACCCGAGTGACTTGCACGCTCTGCCATCAGAGCCTGAGGCGAGGCATTAGCGTTCTGAACCTCAGCACAACCTGCATGACCAGGCATCTACATGCAAAGCATGAACTGCAGTGGGGTACACACCTTAAAAACCAGGCACTCGCTGAGGCTCCCCTGCTCCCTCTACCGCTGCTGCCTCGGCTTCCGCCTCGAGAGGAATGTTGCCACCTGCCGAGCAGCAAACAGAGGATGTGCCACCGACACCACCACCACCGCCACCGTCAACTAGCGTCTCCACTATATCACACAGCAGCGTTCAGCTCTCAATATCTCAAACCTTAGAGAGGAAGCGCAAATTCCCCGAGTCACCCTCGAGCCCTTGGCCTGAACGCCAGCATTTCTAAACTGCTGGCCTTTGAAATGCTGTCATTCCGGCTGGTGGACACAGACAGCTTCAAACAGCTGATGGCCATGGCTGTCCCGCAGTATGTGGTTCCCAGCCGCCACTACTTCTCCAAGACAGCCGTGCCTTCCCTGCACATGCAAGTGTCCGATAAAATCAAGTGTGCACTGCGCAGCGCCATTTGTGGCAAGGTCCACCTAACCACAGATACGTGGACCAGTAAGCACGGCCAGGGACGCTATATCTCACTAACTGCACACTGGATGAATGTAGTGGCGGCTGGGCCCCGGCGGACAGTTCCTTGGCGCACGTCCTTCCGCCCCCTAGGATCGCAGGGCATCATTCTCTGCCTCCTGTAGCCTCCTCCTCCTACTCGGCTTCCTCCTCCACTGCTTCCACCAGCTCATCCGGTCAGCCACACACCTTCACCACCAACTTCAGCACAGCCCGGGGTAAGCGTCAGCAGGCCATTCTGAAACTCATATGTTTGGGGGACAGGCCCCACACCGCGCAGGAGTTGTGGCGGGGTATTGAACAACAGACCGGCGAGTGGTTTCTGCCGGTGGGCCTCAAGCCAGGCCTGGTGGTATGCGATAATGGGCGAAATCTCGTGGCAGCTCTGGGACTAGCCGGTTTGGCGCACATCCCTTGCCTGGCGCATGTGCTGAACTTGGTGGTGCAGAGGTTCATTCACCACTACCCCAACATGTCAGAGCTGCTGCATAAAGTGCGGGCCGTCTGTGCGCGCTTCCGCCGTTCACATCCTGCCGCTGCTCGCCTGTCTGCGCTACAGCGGAACTTCGGCCTTCCCGCTCACCGCCTCATATGCGGCGTGCCCACCCGGTGGAACTCCACCTTGCACATGCTGGAGAGACTGTGCGAGCAGCAGCAGGCCATAGTGGAGTTTCAGCTGCAGCACGCTTCGCGTCAGTCGTACTGCCGAACAGCACCACTTCACCACCAATGATTGGGCCTCCATGCGAGACCTGTGTGCCCTGCTGCGCTGTTTCGAGTACTCCACCAACATGGCCAGTGGCGATGACACTGTTATCAGCGTTACAATACCACTTCTATGTCTCCTTGAGAAAACACTTGGGGCAATGATGTTAGAGGAGGTGGCCCAGGTGGAGGGAGGAGGAGGAGGATGAGGGCTCGTTTCTAACACTTTCGGGCCAGTCTGTTCGAAGTGGCTCAGAGGGAGGTTTGTTTAAGCAGCAGAGGACAGGTTCACAGAGTCGCCAGCCAAGGCACTGTACTGGAGGACGAGGAGGATGAGGAGGAGGAGGTGGAGGGGACGAGGATGGCGCAAGTTCACAGCGGGGTGGCAGCCCAGGCCCATCACTGGTGCGTGGCTGGGGGATACGGTGGGCGATGACGATACGCCTCCCACAGAGGACAGCTTGTCCTTACCCATGGGTAGCCTGGCCCACATGAGCGAATATATGCTCCAATGCCTGCGCAGCGACAGCAGAGTTGCCCACGTTTTAACGTGTGCAGACTACTGGGTGGCCACCCTGCTGGATCCCCGGTATAAAGACAATGTGCCCACTTTAATTCCTGAACTGGAGCGCGACCGTAAGATCGCGTAGTACAAGCGCTGCGCTGATAGGCGCTCTTGAGAGCATTCCCACATGTCACAGGGAACAGGTGGAAGGTGAAGGCAGAGGAGTGGCAAGAGGTCGCCAACGCAGCTGTGTCACGGCCAGCTCATCTGAGGGCAGGGTTAGCATGGCAGAAATGTGGAAAAGTTTTGTCTCCACGCCACAGCTATCTGCACCGACACCTGATGCGGACGTGTTAGCAGGAGGCAGCATTTCACTAACATGGTTGAACAGTATGTCTGCACACCCCTCCACATCCTGACGGATGGTTCGGCCCCATTCAACTACTGGGTTTCGAAATTGTCCACGTGGCCAGAGTTAGCATGTTATGCCTTGGAGGTGCTTTCCTGCCGGCGGCCAGCGTTTTATCTGAGCAGCGTATTCAGCACGGCAGGGCGTCGTACTGACAAGCGCAGCCGCCTGTCCACAGCCAACGTGGACAAGCTGACCTTCATAAAGATGAACCAGGCATGGATCCCACAGGACCTGTCCCTCCCTTGTGCAGAGTAGTCCTTATTAACTGCCTAAAACATGTCTTGTTGTGCTACGGGCCACTTCTTTATTTGATACAAATTTTATGAAACCCACAGTTGAATGAAACTCTTCTCTGTCTGGGCGCCGGGGCCTAACCAGATGAAAGTGGCCGGTTAAACTAACGGGTGACATGAAGCCATAACCTCTGCCATGCTACCTCTGTCTTCTGTCTGGGTGCTGAGGCCTAAGTCAAATAAAGCGGTCTTCTGCTGTGCTGGGGGATATGAAGCTAATCTCTGACCTCTCTCCTCTGTCTGGGTCCAAAGGCCTAAATCACTGAAAGAGGCCTTCTCCTGTGGTGTGTGATATGATGCCAGAATATGTGCTGTGGGGCCTCTCTCCTCTTCCTGGGTGCAGGGTCAAATAAACTAAATTGTGGCCTACTCCTGTGGTGGTTGATATGATGCCTGATTCTCTGATGTGGAACCTCTCTCCTCTGTTTGGGTGAAGGGGTCAAAGTAACTCAATGGTGGCTTCTCCTGTGGTGGCTGATATGATGCCAGAATATGTGCTGTGGGGCCTCTCTCCTCTTCCTGGGTGCAGGGGTCAAAGTAACTCAATGGTGGCTTCTCCTGTGGTGGCTGATATGATGCCAGAATATGTGCTGTGGGGCCTCTCTCCTCTTCCTGGGTGCAGGGGTCAAAGTAACTAAATGGTGGCTTCTCCTGTGGTGGTTGATATGATGCCTGATTCTCTGCTGTGAAACCTCTCTCCTCCATCTGGGTGTAGGGGTCAAAGTCTTTCAAAGTCGCCTTCTCCTGTGCTGATTGATATAAAGCTGATGGTTGTGCCATCTGACATGGTTGCCAGGGTCTGATTCAATGGGGGCCTACTCCTGTGGTGGGTGATCTAAATGCCTGATTCTCTGCTGTGAAACCTCTCTCCTCCGTCTGGGTGTAGGGGTCAAAGTCTTTCAAAGTAGCCTTCTCCTGTGCTGATTGATATGAAGCTGATGGTTTGTGCCATCTGACATGGTTGCCGGGGTCCCAGTAAATTGGGGCCTACTCCTGTAGTGGGTGATCTAAATGCCTGATTCTCTGCTGTGTAACCTCTCTCCTCCGTCTGGGTGTAGGGGTCCAAAGTAACTAAATGGTGGCCTACTCCTGTGGTGGGTGATCTAAATGCCTGATTCTCTGCTGTGGAAACCTCTCTCCTCCGTCTGGGTGTAGGGGTCAAAGTCTTTCAAAGTCGCCTTCTCCTGTGCTGATTGATATGAAGCTGATGGTTGTGCCATCTGACATAGTTGCCGAGGGTCCCATTAAGTTGGAGGCCTACTCACTGTAGTTGGGTGATCTAAATGCCTGATTCTCTGCTGTGTAACCTCTCTCCTCCGTCTGGAGTGTAGGGGTCAAAGTAACTAAATGGTTGGCCTACTCCTGTGAGTGGGTGATCTAAATGCCTGATTCTCTGCTGTGAAACCTCTCTCCTCCGTCTGGGTGTAGGGGTCAAAGTCTTTCAGAGTCGCCTTCTCCTGTGCTGATTGATATGAAGCTGATGGTTTGTGCCATCTGACATGGTTGCCAGGGGTCCCATTAAGTTGGGGCCTACTCCTGTGGTGGGTGATCTAAATGCCTGATTCTCTGCTGTGTAGCCTCTCTCCTCCGTCTGGGTGTAGGGGTCAAAGTAACTAAATGGTGGCCTACTCCTGTGGTGGGTGATATGATGCCAGAATATGTGCTGTGGGGCCTCTCTCCTCTTCCTGGGTGCAGGGGTCAAAGTAACTCAATGGTGGCTTCTCCTGTGGTGGCTGATATGATGCCAGAATATGTGCTGTGGGGCCTCTCTCCTCTTCCTGGGTGCAGGGGTCAAAGTAACTCAATGGTGGCTTCTCCTGTGGTGGCTGATATGATGCCAGAATATGTGCTGTAGGTGCCTCTCTCCTCTGTCTGGGTCCAAAGGCCTAAATCACTGAAAGAGGCCTTCTCCTGTGGTGTGTGATATGATGCCTGAATATGTGCTCAGTGGTGCCTCTCTCCTCCTCTTCCTGGAGTGCGGGGTCAAAGTAACTAAATGGTGGCTTCTCCTGTGGTGGCTGATATGATGCCAGAATATGTGCTGTGGGGCCTCTCTCTCCTCTTCCTGGGTGCAGGGGTCAAAGTAACTCAATGGTGGCTTCTCCTGTGGTGGCTGATATGATGCCAGAATATGTATGCTGTGGTGCCTCTCTCTCCTCTTCCTGGGTGCGGGGGTCAAAAGTAACTCAATGGTGGCTTCTCCTGTGGTGAGTTAGTATGATGCCAGAATATGTGCTGTGGGGCCTCTCTCCTCTTCCTGGGTGAAGGGGTCAAAGTAACTCAATGGTGAAAGCTTCTCCTGTGGTGGCTGATATGATGCCAGAATATGTGCTGTGGAACCTCTCTCCTCTTCCTGGGTGCAGGGGTCAAAGTATCTAAAAGTGTCCTTCTCTTGCGGTGGTTGATATGATGCCTGAATATGTGCTGTGTGGCCTCTCTCCTCTGTCTGGGTGAAGGGGTCAAAGTAACTAAATGGTGGCCTACTCCTGTGGTGGTTGATATGATGCCAGATTCTCTGCTGTGGGACCTCTCTCCTTTGTCTGGGTGCTGGGGTCGAAATAATAGTAAGTGACCTTCTCCATTGGTGGGTGACTTGAAGCCTGATTCTGTGCTATGGGACCTCACTCCAATTAATATTGTTTAATTTTTATTTATTTTATGTTAACTCATCATTTCCCTATCTACATTTGTTTGCAGGAGATTTAACTACATTTGCTGCCTTTTGCAGCCCTCTAGCCCTTTCGGGTGTGTTTTACAGCCTTTTGAGTGCCCAAAAGTTCGGGTCCCCATTGACTTCTATGGGGTTCGGGTTGGAGGATGAGGATTCGAATTGAGTTGGGATCACGAAGCCGAACATTTCCGAAAGGTTCGGCCGAACTCGTGAACCCGAACATCCAGGTGTTCAGCTCAACTCTAGTAAAGGCGTGTGACTTTTGTGAAAGCCACTTGCAGAAGGATAAACTGCTACCGTCAATCCACATTTATCACAGTATTAAAGGACCGTAAATAAATCTGACTAACTAAAAGTGACTTTGGGCAGATGTAAAAGTGGAGTAAGATGTTGGTTCGCGCGAGACGGCCGCGTGATGATCACATGACCGATGTTGTTCTGAGAAGCAAAGGGGGTGCGGCCGGCATCCAGGCGCATCGCGCGATGCGTTTGCAAGGAAGTTGGTACTAAAGAAACACTGATTCCTAATATCAGCACTGACAATGTATTTTACAGCCCCGGAGGAACCTGGAGGCGCTTCGAACACTAGAAGAATTGCTGATGGAACAGGAGGTGAGTGTGTCCAAATTTCCCCCATTTATTCAGAGCGAGGTCCACCACATCCCCCTGTCCTTAAGTCCAGCTATTGAAACATTTGTTAAATTGGTGGTGAAGGAATTGGACAGCCTTCCAACTAGACGTCCATATGACAATCTTAATGCGTTAGAACAACGTGTTGCGTTATGACAATTCTGCGCAATATGCGCGATGTTGTGTTCAAACCAGCGGACAAGGGGGGAATGTGGTGATATGGCCAATGTGAACATATATGAGGCCTGAGGCTCACAGACAGCTTCATGACACAAATTGTTTATGAAGATTATCCTCCAGCCCAATTGTTAGCTTTAAAACCCAGATTGAACACATCCCTAACTCAAGCTCTACAGAGTGGTATTATCCCACTAAATCAGTACACATGATGGAATGGTGGTAAAACACCCCCCTCATACCCATATTGTACTTATTGCCAAAAGTGCATAAATCCTCAACATAACTAGACCGCAGGGAAGACCGGTTGTTCAGGGATGTGGTGGTCTGTGTGAACCCATTTATTACGCTTTTTAGACTTCTATTTAAAACCATGTGTAGAGAGTCTTCCATCTTATGCAGTGGCTCAGACAGAGGTCCTAAAACACCTTGACAACATACAGATGGAACATGATATGTGCCCAAAGCATCATGTGATGTCGAGTCATTGTATACATGCATCCAGCATGATCTGGGGATAAAAAGGGCTGGCACGTTTTTATTTAGAAAACCGCAATTTGACACACTGGACTGGATGAATTACTAATCGTGTTATTGGAATTCATTTTAACACACAGTCCTTCCTATTCAAACACTCCTATCATATGGAAAAGACAGGCACTCCCTTGCTCAGTATATCACTGAAGTTGGTAATCCAATCGTGGCGGTGCAAGCAGGGTCAGGGTCGACCTTCTGACCTTACTTTAGTCCAGAAGTAGTAAGTAAGATCACACCTGCAGCACTCCAGTTTAAAGCAAAAATCTTCTTTTATTAGCACCAAAGTGTGGCATGCAACGTTTAACCTTTCGGTCTTTGTCAAAGCTCAATTACATACATCAACGTGAACCCTATATACCTCCTCCTTGTTTCTAATAGTTTAAATAAACCACGCCTTTTCTTCATTACTACACAGAAAGTGCCTCATTCTAGTACCAGCAATTTTCTAGTGATCACTCCTTGCATTTCATCTATTAAGCACACTGTAGCATTGCATTATCATTACCTAGTTGTGTTAGTAGCCCAGTATCTCTTATATATCTCGGCATCAAAACTCCCAAGTGCTCCAATGAACTGCATCGTCAGTCATTCAGTCAGCGCTTTCCCAAGCTGTCAGGTGATCTGTGGCAGGTGACATGATTTCAGCCGCGCCTCCCAGAGTCACATGACCGTGGCAGATCACCACTACATCCGCCCTCAGTTATCTTCTTCTCTTGCATTATCTTGCTGGTGCTATACTAGTTGTTGCTCCCATGCTGCTCTGCTTGGAGAACCGCTTGTAGTCCACTCTATTCATGAGTCTTGCTTTGCTTACTTTACGACGCTGTGTACTTAGCTCTGTACTCTACTCATTGGGTTATATGGTGGAGCGTCTGACTTTATTCTTGCCACTCCCACATTAGTCACTTTATTGGAGTGAAAAGTCGCAAAAAAATGCGTAATCGGTAGAGTGCGCATTTTTTTGCGACTTTCAAGCTTTCTGCACTAAGCTCTCCAGTTTTGTGAAAGTGGGCGTTTTGTCTTATGTAAATGAATCTCTAGACAGATTTACTATCGCAACCATTTAAAAAGTCGCAAAAATGTAGGAAAAAGTCGCAAAAAATTGCGCAATTTCACTCCAGGGAGGACCATGCTTATCTTATGCGACTTTTTAATAGAACATGCGACTTTTTGTAAAGACTAGTGTTGAGCGAACAGTTCGAGCATCGTTCGGGTTCGTGCCGAATTTTGGGGTGTCGGGACCCGGACCCGAACCCGGACATTTTCAAAAAAGTTCGGGTTCGGGTTCGTCGTTCGGCATGTATTTAGGCGCATTTTGAAAGGCTGCAAAGCAGCCAATCAACATGCATCATACTACTTGCCCTAAGATGCCATCGCAGCCATGCCTACTATTGGCAAGGCTGTGATTGGCCAGTGCAGCATGTGACTCAGCCTCTTTATAAGCTTGTGCGCACGTCGGGACGTGCTCACTCCCGATGTGAATAGAACAGGGATAGAGCGCAGCTGATGCTAGGGCGAGAATAGGCAGGGATAATTGAATACTTCTCTCCTCCACCTGTGATTCATCTGAACAACTGCAGCTGAGCTGCTTTTTGATAAGGGATTGGCTATTTTTAGAGTGGCCAGAGTGATTTTCCATCCACATGTACCTGGGCTGACCGCCGGCCGCCATTTGCGACTTGTAGTGCTGCAGCAGAAGCTGCCACAGTGTGCATTCAAAGCTCCAAACAAGTCAGACATCTACACCTGGGATTCAGACCAATAGCGATTTAGCAGCACAGTCCAAGGCTATTTTTTTAAAGGTTGTGCAGACCATTTTGTGGCACATGTTACTGGGCTGATAGGCGGCGGCCATCTTGGGACTAGTGCTGCAGCACAATCTCTCCCAACGTCCATTAATCACTTGTAATAGTGGTCTGTGCCATAGAAATCCTACATCAGGGACTTGGGTGTGCTTGTGTCACCCCTACTAATACCAGTCCACCTGTAATCCATACAGTCAAAAGACTGAAAGTATTCCAGTGAGGGAATTTTTTTTATTTAAAAAAGGCCAAGTTAGTTTATCTGGCGTTCAATATACTAGATACAGTTAGGCCTGCGTTTCATACATCTGGAATTAGCAAATTAATGTGCTGGGGTTGGGAAAACATATATGTACCCATACTAGAATCTGTCAAAGAAAGCGGTACTCACATATAACAGTCATTCCATCTGTAATCCATACAGTCAAAAGACTGAAAGTATTCCAGTGAGGGAATTTTTTATTTAAAAAGGCCAAGTTAGTTTATCTGGCGTTCAATATACTAGATACAGTTAGGCCTGCGTTTCATACATCTGGAATTAGCAAACTAATGTGCTGGGGTTGGGAAAACATATATGTACCCATACTAGAATCTGTCAAAGAAAGCGGTACTCACATATAACAGTCATTCCATCTGTAATCCATACAGTCAAAAGACTGAAAGTATTCCAGTGAGGGAATTTTTTATTTAAAAAGGCCAAGTTAGTTTATCTGGCGTTCAATATACTAGATACAGTTAGGCCTGCGTTTCATACATCTGGAATTAGCAAACTAATGTGCTGGGGTTGGGAAAACATATATGTACCCATACTAGAATCTGTCAAAGAAAGCGGTACTCACATATAACAGTCATTCCATCTGTAATCCATACAGTCAAAAGACTGAAAGTATTCCAGTGAGGGAATTTTTTATTTAAAAAAGGCCAAGTTAGTTTATCTGGCTTTCAATATACTATATACAGTTGGGCCTGCGTTTCATACATCTGGAATTAGCAAACTAATCTCCCAGGTTGGGAAAATATATATGTACCCATACTAGAATCTGTCAAAGAAAGCGGTACTCACATGTAACAGTCATTCCATCTGTAATCCATACAGTCAAAAGACTGAAAGTATTCCAGTGAGGAATTTTTTTATTTAAAAAAGGCCAAGTTAGTTTATCTGGCGTTCAATATACTAGATACAGTTAGGCCTGCGTTTCATACATCTGGAATTAGCAAACTAATGTGCTGGGGTTGGGAAAACATATATGTACCCATACTAGAATCTGTCAAAGAAAGCGGTACTCACATATAACAGTCATTCCATCTGTAATCCATACAGTCAAAAGACTGAAAGTATTCCAGTGAGGGAATTTTTTTATTTAAAAAGGCCAAGTTAGTTTATCTGGCGTTCAATATACTAGATACAGTTAGGCCTGCGTTTCATACATCTGGAATTAGCAAACTAATGTGCTGGGGTTGGGAAAACATATATGTACCCATACTAGAATCTGTCAAAGAAAGCGGTACTCACATATAACAGTCATTCCATCTGTAATCCATACAGTCAAAAGACTGAAAGTATTCCAGTGAGGGATTTTGCTTATAAAAAATAATATATTTCATTGTGGTGCGAGTTGAATCGCAACAATGAAGAAAAATACTATTAAGGGACGAGGGCGCGGTCGTGGTGGTGTCCGTGGAGCCTCTGTTGCTGGTAGAGGGCGTGGCCGTTCGGCTAGGCGCACACAGTAGGGAGCGAACTCCCTCAACTAGCCGGCAGAATGTACCGCAATATCTCGTGGGGCCCAATGCCGCTCTTAGGATGGTAAGGCCTGAGCAGGTACAGGCATTAATCGATTGGGTGGCCGACAGTGCTTCCAGCACGTTCACCACATGGTCTTCCACCCAGTCTTCTGCGGAAAGCGCACAGGTGGCACCTGAAAACCAAGCCCATCAGTCTGTCACATCACCCCCAAGCATATCAGGGAAACGGTCTGAGCCACAAGTTATGCAGCAGTCTCTTCTTCTGTTTGAAGACTCTGCTTCCAGGGTTTCCCAGGGGCGTCCACCTAGCCCTTCCCCAGTGGAGGAAGACATACCATGCACTGGCGCACAACCACTTATGTCTCCAGATGAAGAGGACATGGGAATACCACCACAGCAGAGTCACCGACGTCTCTGATGATGACGAAACACAGGTGCCCACTGCCGCGTCTTTTTGCAGTGTGCAGACTGAACAGGAGGAGGTCAGGGAGGGAGACTGGGTGGAAGACGATGCAGAGGACGATGAGGTCTTAGACCCCACATGGACTGAAGGTCGTGGCGATGACTTTCACAGTTCAGAGGAAGAGGTAGTGGTGAGACCGAGACAACAGCGAAGCCAAAGAGGAGCAGGGGCCAAAGCAGGCGAGCCGCCGCCCCCAGAGTTCGCCTGCTACTGGACATCGCCAACAGGGACCCAGCCCCACAAAGGCAGCTTCAAAGAGTTCCCTGGCATGGCACTTCTTTAAACAATGTCCTACCGACAAGACCCGAGTGACTTGCACGCTCTGCCATCAGAGCCTGAGGCGAGGCATTAACGTTCTGAACCTCAGCACAACCTGCATGACCAGGCATCTACATGCAAAGCATGAACTGCAGTGGGGTACACACCTTAAAACCAGGCACTCGCTGAGGCTCCCCTGCTCCCTCTACCGCTGCTGCCTCGGCTTCCGCCTCGAGAGGAATGTTGCCACCTGCCGAGCAGCAAACAGAGGATGTGCCACCGACACCACCACCACCGCCACCGTCAACTAGCGTCTCCACTATATCACACAGCAGCGTTCAGCTCTCAATATCTCAAACCTTAGAGAGGAAGCGCAAATTCCCCGAGTCACCCTCGAGGCCCTTGGCCTGAACGCCAGCATTTCTAAACTGCTGGCCTTTGAAATGCTGTCATTCCGGCTGGTGGACACAGACAGCTTCAAACAGCTGATGGCCATGGCTGTCCCGCAGTATGTGGTTCCCAGCCGCCACTACTTCTCCAAGACAGCCGTGCCTTCCCTGCACATGCAAGTGTCCGATAAAATCAAGTGTGCACTGCGCAACGCCATTTGTGGCAAGGTCCACCTAACCACAGATACGTGGACCAGTAAGCACGGCCAGGGACGCTATATCTCACTAACTGCACACTGGATGAATGTAGTGGCGGCTGGGCCCCGGCGGACAGTTCCTTGGCGCACGTCCTTCCGCCCCTAGGATCGCAGGGCATCATTCTCTGCCTCCTGTAGCCTCCTCCTCCTACTCGGCTTCCTCCTCCACTGCTTCCACCAGCTCATCCGGTCAGCCACACACCTTCACCACCAACTTCAGCACAGCCCGGGGTAAGCGTCAGCAGGCCATTCTGAAACTCATATGTTTGGGGGACAGGCCCCACACCGCGCAGGAGTTGTGGCGGGGTATTGAACAACAGACCGGCGAGTGGTTTCTGCCGGTGGGCCTCAAGCCAGGCCTGGTGGTATGCGATAATGGGCGAAATCTCGTGGCAGCTCTGGGACTAGCCGGTTTGGCGCACATCCCTTGCCTGGCGCATGTGCTGAACTTGGTGGTGCAGAGGTTCATTCACCACTACCCCAACATGTCAGAGCTGCTGCATAAAGTGCGGGCCGTCTGTGCGCGCTTCCGCCGTTCACATCCTGCCGCTGCTCGCCTGTCTGCGCTACAGCGGAACTCGGCCTTCCCGCTCACCGCCTCATATGCGACGTGCCCACCCGGTGGAACTCCACCTTGCACATGCTGGAGAGACTGTGCGAGCAGCAGCAGGCCATAGTGGAGTTTCAGCTGCAGCACGCTCGCGTCAGTCGTACTGCCGAACAGCACCACTTCACCACCAATGATTGGGCCTCCATGCGAGACCTGTGTGCCCTGCTGCGCTGTTTCGAGTACTCCACCAACATGGCCAGTGGCGATGACACTGTTATCAGCGTTACAATACCACTTCTATGTCTCCTTGAGAAAACACTTGGGGCAATGATGTTAGAGGAGGTGGCCCAGGTGGAGGAGGAGGAGGAGGATGAGGGCTCGTTTCTAACACTTTCGGGCCAGTCTGTTCGAATTGGCTCAGAGGGAGGTTTGTTTAAGCAGCAGAGGACAGGTTCACAGAGTCGCCAGCCAAGGCACTGTACTGGAGGACGAGGAGGATGAGGAGGAGGAGGTGGAGGGGACGAGGATGACGCAAGTTCACAGCGGGGTGGCAGCCCAGGCCCATCACTGGTGCGTGGCTGGGGGATACGGTGGGCGATGACGATCGCCTCCCACAGAGGACAGCTTGTCCTTACCCATGGGTAGCCTGGCCCACATGAGCGAATATATGCTCCAATGCCTGCGCAACGACAGCAGAGTTGCCCACGTTTTAACGTGTGCAGACTACTGGGTGGCCACCCTGCTGGATCCCCGGTATAAAGACAATGTGCCCACTTTAATTCCTGAACTGGAGCGCGACCGTAAGATGCGCGAGTACAAGCACTGCGCTGATAGAGCGCTCTTGAGAGCATTCCCACATGTCACAGGGGAACAGGTGGAAGGTGAAGGCAGAGGAGTGGCAAGAGGTCGCCAACGCAGCTGTGTCACGGCCAGCTCATCTGAGGGCAGGGTTAGCATGGCAGAAATGTGGAAAAGTTTTGTCTCCACGCCACAGCTATCTGCACCGACACCTGATACGGACGTGTTAGCAGGAGGCAGCATTTCACTAACATGGTTGAACAGTATGTCTGCACACCCCTCCACATCCTGACGGATGGTTCGGCCCCATTCAACTACTGGGTTTCGAAATTGTCCACGTGGCCAGAGTTAGCATGTTATGCCTTGGAGGTGCTTTCCTGCCGGCGGCCAGCGTTTTATCTGAGCAGCGTATTCAGCACGGCAGGGGCGTCATTACTGACAAGCGCAGCCGCCTGTCCACAGCCAACGTGGACAAGCTGACCTTCATAAAGATGAACCAGGCATGGATCCCACAGGACCTGTCCCTCCCTTGTGCAGAGTAGTCCTTATTAACTGCCTAAAAACATGTCTTGTTGTGCTACGGGCCACTTCTTTATTTGATACAAATTTTATGAAACCCACAGTTGAATGAAACTCTTCTCTGTCTGGGCGCCGGGGCCTAACCAGATGAAAGTGGCCGGTTAAACTAACGGGTGACATGAAGCCATAACCTCTGCCATGCTACCTCTGTCTTCTGTCTGGGTGCTGAGGCCTAAGTCAAATAAAGCGGTCTTCTGCTGTGCTGGGGGATATGAAGCTAATCTCTGACCTCTCTCCTCTGTCTGGGTCCAAAGGCCTAAATCACTGAAAGAGGCCTTCTCCTGTGGTGTGTGATATGATGCCAGAATATGTGCTGTGGGGCCTCTCTCCTCTTCCTGGGTGCAGGGGTCAAATAAACTAAATTGTGGCCTACTCCTGTGGTGGTTGATATGATGCCTGATTCTCTGATGTGGAACCTCTCTCCTCTGTTTGGGTGAAGGGGTCAAAGTAACTCAATGGTGGCTTCTCCTGTGGTGGCTGATATGATGCCAGAATATGTGCTGTGGGGCCTCTCTCCTCTTCCTGGGTGCAGGGGTCAAAGTAACTCAATGGTGGCTTCTCCTGTGGTGGCTGATATGATGCCAGAATATGTGCTGTGGGGCCTCTCTCCTCTTCCTGGGTGCAGGGGTCAAAGTAACTCAATGGTGGCTTCTCCTGTGGTGGTTGATATGATGCCTGATTCTCTGCTGTGAAACCTCTCTCCTCCATCTGGGTGTAGGGGTCAAAGTCTTTCAAAGTCGCCTTCTCCTGTGCTGATTGATATAAAGCTGATGGTTGTGCCATCTGACATGGTTGCCAGGGTCTGATTCAATGGGGGCCTACTCCTGTGGTGGGTGATCTAAATGCCTGATTCTCTGCTGTGAAACCTCTCTCCTCCGTCTGGGTGTAGGGGTCAAAGTCTTTCAAAGTCGCTTCTCCTGTGCTGATTGATATGAAGCTGATGGTTGTGCCATCTGACATGGTTGCCGGGGTCCCATTAAATTGGGGCCTACTCCTGTGGTGGGTGATCTAAATGCCTGATTCTCTGCTGTGTAACCTCTCTCCTCCGTCTGGGTGTAGGGGTCAAAGTAACTAAATGGTGGCCTACTCCTGTGGTGGGTGATCTAAATGCCTGATTCTCTGCTGTGAAACCTCTCTCCTCCGTCTGGGTGTAGGGGTCAAAGTCTTTCAAAGTCGCCTTCTCCTGTGCTGATTGATATGAAGCTGATGGTTGTGCCATCTGACATGGTTGCCGGGGTCCCATTAAATTGGGGCCTACTCCTGTGGTGGGTGATCTAAATGCCTGATTCTCTGCTGTGTAACCTCTCTCCTCCGTCTGGGTGTAGGGGTCAAAGTAACTAAATGGTGGCCTACTCCTGTGGTGGGTGATCTAAATGCCTGATTCTCTGCTGTGAAACCTCTCTCCTCCGTCTGGGTGTAGGGGTCAAAGTCTTTCAAAGTCGCCTTCTCCTGTGCTGATTGATATGAAGCTGATGGTTGTGCCATCTGACATGGTTGCCGGGGTCCCATTAAATTGGGGCCTACTCCTGTGGTGGGTGATCTAAATGCCTGATTCTCTGCTGTGTAACCTCTCTCCTCCGTCTGGGTGTAGGGGTCAAAGTAACTAAATGGTGGCCTACTCCTGTGGTGGGTGATATGATGCCAGAATATGTGCTGTGGGGCCTCTCTCCTCTTCCTGGGTGCAGGGGTCAAAGTAACTCAATGGTGGCTTCTCCTGTGGTGGCTGATATGATGCCAGAATATGTGCTGTGGGGCCTCTCTCCTCTTCCTGGGTGCAGGGGTCAAAGTAACTCAATGGTGGCTTCTCCTGTGGTGGCTGATATGATGCCAGAATATGTGCTGTGGTGCCTCTCTCCTCTGTCTGGGTCCAAAGGCCTAAATCACTGAAAGAGGCCTTCTCCTGTGGTGTGTGATATGATGCCTGAATATGTGCTGTGGTGCCTCTCTCCTCTTCCTGGGTGCGGGGTCAAAGTAACTAAATGGTGGCTTCTCCTGTGGTGGCTGATATGATGCCAGAATATGTGCTGTGGGGCCTCTCTCCTCTTCCTGGGTGCAGGGGTCAAAGTAACTCAATGGTGGCTTCTCCTGTGGTGGCTGATATGATGCCAGAATATGTGCTGTGGTGCCTCTCTCCTCTTCCTGGGTGCGGGGGTCAAAGTAACTCAATGGTGGCTTCTCCTGTGGTGGTTAGTATGATGCCAGAATATGTGCTGTGGGGCCTCTCTCCTCTTCCTGGGTGAAGGGGTCAAAGTAACTCAATGGTGGCTTCTCCTGTGGTGGCTGATATGATGCCAGAATATGTGCTGTGGAACCTCTCTCCTCTTCCTGGGTGCAGGGGTCAAAGTATCTAAAAGTGTCCTTCTCTTGCGGTGGTTGATATGATGCCTGAATATGTGCTGTGTGGCCTCTCTCCTCTGTCTGGGTGAAGGGGTCAAAGTAACTAAATGGTGGCCTACTCCTGTGGTGGTTGATATGATGCCAGATTCTCTGCTGTGGGACCTCTCTCCTTTGTCTGGGTGCTGGGGTCGAAATAATAGTAAGTGACCTTCTCCATTGGTGGGTGACTTGAAGCCTGATTCTGTGCTATGGGACCTCACTCCAATTAATATTGTTTAATTTTTATTTATTTTATGTTAACTCATCATTTCCCTATCTACATTTGTTTGCAGGGGATTTAACTACATTTTGCTGCCTTTTGCAGCCCTCTAGCCCTTTCCGGGTGTGTTTTACAGCCTTTTTAGTGCCCAAAAGTTCGGGTCCCCATTGACTTCTATGGGGTTCGGGTTCGGGATGAAGTTCGGGTCGAGTTCGGATCACGAACCCGAACATTTTTCGAAAGTTCGGCCGAACTCGTCGAACCCGAACATCCAGGTGTTCGCTCAACTCTAGTAAAGACGTGTGACTTTTGTAAAGCCACTTACTGAAGGATAAACTGCTACCGTCAATCCACATTTATCACAGTATTAAAGGACCGTAAATAAATCTGACTAACTAAAAGTGACTTTGGGCAGATGTAAAAGTGGAGTAAGATGTTGGTTCGCGCGAGAACGGCCACGTGATGATCACATGACCGATGTTGTTACGAAGCAAGGGGGTGCGGCCGGCATCCAGGCGCATGCGCGGTACGTTTGCAAGGAAGTTGGTACTAAAGAAACACTATTCTAATATCAGCACTGACAATGTATTTACAGCCCCGGAGGAACTGGAGGCGCTTCGAACACTAGAAGAATTGCTGATGGAACAGGAGGTGAGTGTGTCCAAATTTCCCCCATTTATTCAGGCGAGGTCCACCACATCCCCCCCCCCCCTGTCCTTAAGTCCAGCTATTGAAACATTTGTTAAATTGGTGGTGAAGGAATTGGACAGCCTTCCAACTAGACGTCCATATGACAATCTTAATCGTGAACAACGTATTGCGTTATGACAATTGCGCAATATGCGCGATGTTGTGTTCAAACCAGCGGACAAGGGGGGGAATGTGGTGATATGGCCAGTGAACATATATGAGGCCTGAGGCACACAGACAGCTTCATGACACAAATTGTTATAAGAGATTATCCTCCAACCCAATTGTTAGCTTTAAAACCCAGATTGAACACATCCTAACTCAAGCTCTACAGAGTGGTATTATCACTAAATCAGTACATGATGGAATGGTGGTAAAACACCCCATCATACCCATATTGTACTTATTGCCAAAAGTGCATAAATCCTCAACTAGACCGCAGGGAAGACCGATTGTTTCGGGATGTGGTGGTCTGTGTGAACCCATTTGTCGCTTTTTAGACTTCTATTTAAAACCATGTGTAGAGAGTCTTCCATCTTTTGTACGTGACTCGACAGAGGTCCTTAAACACCTTGACAACATACAGATGGAACATGATATGTTTTTAGTATCATGTGATGTCGAGTCATTGTATACATGCATCCAGCATGATCTGGGGATAAGGGCGGCACGTTTTTATTTAGAAAACCGCAATTTGACACCTGAACTGGATGAATTACTAATCGTGTTATTGGAATTCATTTTAACACACAATTCCTTCCTATTCAAACACTCTATCATATGGAAAAGACAGCACTCCTTACTTCGTATATCACTGAAGTTAGTATCCAATCGTGGCGGTGCAAGCAGTGCAGGGTCCCAACCTTCTGACCCCTTCTTTAGTCCAAGTAGTAAGTAAGATCCACCGCAGCACTCAAGTTTAAGGCAAAAATCTTCTTTTATTAGCACCAAAGTGTAGCAGCAACGTTTCAACCTTTCGGTCTTTGTCAAGCTCAATTACATACATCAACGTGAACTTATATACCTCCTCCTTGTTTCTAATAGGTTAAAATAAACCCCGCCTTTCTTCAATACTACACAGAAGTATATTCTAGTACCAGCAATTTTCTAGTGATCACTCATACATTTCATCTGTTCGCACACTGTAGCTTATAGTATTAATTACCTGGTGTGTTAGTAGCCCAGTATCTCTTATGTATCTCGGACATCAGAAGCTCGGGTCCTCAATGGGGAACTGCGCATGCGTCAGTCATTCTCTGCGCTTTCCCAAGCTGTCAGGTGATCTGTGGCGCGTGACATCATTTCGGCCGCGCCTCCCAAAGTCACATGACCGCAACCATCACCATATACTTCCGCCCTCAGTTTACACTATTACCTTATCTTATTGGTGCTATACTAGTTGTTGCTCTCTGTCTCTGCTGGAGAACCTCTTGTGATCCACTCTATTCTGGTCTTGCTTTACTTATGACGTTGTTACTTAGCTCTGTGTCTCTCCTATTGGATTCCTGTGATAGGAGCGTCTGACTTCATTCTTGCCACTCCCACATGATCCCCGATTTCATAGTCGGAGTAAATCGTGGCTGTATTACTTATTTTCCATTCTCATACGGACAGATAACCACAAAAAGGCAGAAGCAAAACAGTGACTCCATGTTGGCACCTGGGAGGCACGTGTCCAGTAACTAGGTAACGGGTTTACATCCACCCCAGTCATTCATACATACGGATTCATATCCTATTTGCCATCACTGTAAGGCCGGGTTCATACTGTCTGCACGACCATTTAGGTCTTAAAGTCTGTTCATTCAGACCTCTCTTATATTGGACCCTCATCCTATACAATCACTTCCAGGCATGTAGAGTCAGTGACAGCACGTGTTACCATCGTCTGTCACATGGACCCCGCATACCCGCCATCCACTCTTGACGGAGGGGATGGTGGGTGTGTCCCATCATCTCCGCCGTCTTTCCTCTCATACTCGGTCCATATTCCATTAGATAAACAGTATATCCCAGCCTTCCAATTCGGTACAAGAAAGGTTATCTAAATCGTCTTATAGGGGCATAATCATTTATACATAACCCGATCTACCAGTCACTTCACCTCCCAGGAGCCTCACAGAGACCTCTGTTCATCTAAAAAAGTTCTTCAGCCGATTCTGTTTATTTCAAATGTGTTCCCAATCAGTATCTTGATGTACCAAATATGTTCCACTTTCCATAGATATCCTCTATAATAGAAAAGGGAAACAAACAAACATAACTAACTGTGCAATAAATTGGAATTTCGGGTTTCATTAAAACACGGCTTTTTTCAGCCGGGCAACAACACTTAGTTACCTCACACATATATACAGGTCATGCACTAAAAGAAGGGGCTTAATGAAAATTCTCTATTCATACCTCTTGGCCCTAGGGTATCCAGTTCATGTATCCATCTAAGTTCTTTTTGCTTCAATTTCTTTTCCCTATCCCCTCCTCTCCTAGATAGGGATACACTGTCAATGATTCTATACCTCAATTGGGAGATATTGTGGCGGGCGTTCCAGAAATGTTCTGGGACTGGTAGCTCAACTTCTTTCACATAGTCGGGATTTTGTCTCTTAGTGTACAGCTTACGGATAGTGGATTTATGTTGATTAATTCTATTTTTGCATACCTGCGTGGTCTCCCCCACATAGAGGAGGCCACATGGGCACTGCAAAAGATAGAACACATAATCAGACAAACATGTGTTGAATTCTTTCATTCTGTATTGTCTCCCTGTCCTCGGGTGTGAAAAGGTATCACCCTTTATCAGGCTACTATAGGTGTTGCATCCTAAGCAGGCATTACATCTATTTCTCCCCACCCTCCTGTTCTCAGTCACAGTATCCGCCCGCGTCAATTGATCTCCTAGATTCCTAGGTCTCCTATAGGACATCAATGGGGGGGACTGTAGTCCCTTAACATTAGGGAATGATTCACTCAAAATATGCCAGTTACCTTTCAAGATCTTTACTAACTCTCTGCTTTCTGTTGAATAAGTTGTTACAAACGGAATTCTCTCCATCTTATTAGCCGTATCTTTACTCTTCTGTTCCAATAGTGTCCGTCTCTCACACTGTCTTGCTTTCTCTTTATGTCTCTGTACTAAGTTCCTAGGGTACCCTCGGGCTTGAAATTTCTCTCCCATTCTTTCCATTCTATCCTCCACTTTTTCATCATTTGATACTACTCTTCGTACCCTAAGGAATTGACTATATGGCAAAGACTCCAATGTTCTCCTTGGATAAGCACTATTGAATTGCAACATATTGTTTCGATCTGTTGCCTTGACATACAGGTCTGTACTTAATTTTCCTCCTTCCACCAGAACCAGTGTGTCAAGGAACTGTAATGTCTGTCTTGATACAACCCTTGTAAATTTCAAATGCTCATGGATGTTGTTAATTGAGTCATGGAACTGAACTAGTTCCAACTCTGAGCCTTTCCACACTAGGAAGATGTCGTCGATGTATCTCATCCACCCCCTCACGTTCGTGAAGTGGGTGGATGGGTACACAGACGACTCTTCAACATAGGACATATACACATTTGCATAAGTGGGGGCCACATTGGACCCCATGGCCGTCCCGCAACACTGTTCATAGTACTTATCCTCAAATAAGAAGTAATTTTTTGTAAGTAATATTTTTTTTTTTTTTTTTTCCTTTATTGTTTTTTTTTATTTTAAACATCTTAAAAAAAATGCATCAAAGACAACAGTCCATCAAAGACAACATTACAAAATCATGCCTAACCACCCCACACCTCCTCCCCCCCTCCCAAACCCTGCAGGGAAAAAAAAACAAAAAAAAAAAACACTCCACCTAGAATAACATAAGGATAATCATTTAGTCATCCCAATCCTTCCATATCGTACTCCACTTTACATAGGACCCTCTTTGTCTATACAAGACCCTCTCGTAACTTTTCACCTTCTTAACTAAACATAGCCAATGATTGCGATCTGGAGCGCGAGAGGAGCACCATTCTCTAGATATAAGAAGCCTGGCCAAAAAAATCACTTTCATCAACAGTTGGCGCTTCGGAGGCGGACAATTAACTTCCGATAAATCACCCAAGACCCACAATTTTGGAGATAAAGGGATAACCATATTAAGTCTCTGAGCCAAAGTTGTTTGGACCATTCTCCAATATTTGCTCACCGTCGGGCAGTCCCAGAACAGATGAAGATGATCTGCCCCGGTATCCCCGCATCGAGGACAGTCAGAGGAGGCTCTAAATCCCCTCTTATGGAGCCATAAAGGTGTCACATAAATTTTATGTATAATATTAAACTGTACAACAATGTGGTTAAAATTATGAGAAACCCCTCTTAAACCATCACCTATATTCTCCCAATCTGGGGAGCCCATCTCAAACAATAAATCAGACCAGGATCTCTGTCCTGGAGAAAGACAATCCGAGAAAAATGTTTCATCAAGTGTCTATAACATTGTGCAAGTTTTACTTTCATGCTACCTTTATTACTAATCAAGTTGTGCAGAAATTCAGGAGTGTCTATGTTAAGTGAATAACTAACAGCAGTGCTAGAAAGTGCCAACCTCAATTGAAAATTGGCATACCATGCCACCTCACCTACATTTAGCTTTTGTTTTAGCTCCATAAGCGACAGGATTTTTCCATCCTTGACCACCTGATGCACGTATTGAATATTTTTCATCCTCCAATATTGCCAACAATTAGAATCATCAAAGTTCAGAAGCTTTTGATTATGCCATAGTGGGGTACAAATAAGTGATGCCTCCACTTTAAACCAACTCTTTATAACTAGCCAAGCTTTTATAGCCATTCTGCAGAAAGGTTTGAATCCGGTCTGTGTATTAGTTAAGTAATCAAACTCTAATAATGTATAGAAATCGGAAAAACCTGAATCCTTTAGCAGTTTTCCGCAGAGATGGCTATTTTCCCAATCATTAAAAAATTAAGTTGAGAGGCCATATAATAACCCCTAAAATAGGGGAGGTTAAGACATCCCCGATTATAGGGCATAGAAAAATAAAGCGCCTTTAGTCTCACACGCTTCCTCCCCCATAACAAATCATTAATCATCCGCTCTATCAATCTAAAGTACTTATCTTCAATCCATACAGGCGAGTTACGTAGAACATACAGAACCTGGGGAAGTACCACCATTTTTATTAATGAGATTCTATGTGCTCTTGCAGGCAGAATTTTTTGCCATACCTTAACTTTAGATCTAACTTTTAAAAGTAAAGGAAATAAGTTAAGTTTTAAGTAATCTTGGGTTTTGGCAGTTACTGTTATCCCCAGGTATTTCATCGAGTCAGATATTAATAACCGATTTGTAGTAGTGTTCTCCATTATTCCTCGCGTTTCATCTACCGGGAGAAGAACAGTTTTTTCCCAATTAACTTCAAAGCCAGAAGGAACAGAAAATAGATTGACCAACTTCATTATTCGAGGAAGAGTGGTTTCTGTTTGATAAATAAAAAACGAAATATCATCTGCATAAAGAGATATTCGATCCTGCATCCCCATTACACCAAAGCCGGCCACTTTCACATCCTGCCTGATAATAGCTGCAAGAGGTTAGATATAGATATTGAATAAAAAAGGTGACAGGGGACAGCCTTGACGGGTGTCTCTTCCTAATACAAAGCTCTCTGTAAGCGTATCATTGATCCTCATCCTAGCTACCGGGCATTTATATAACAACTTCACCATCGCCATAAACTTAGGCCCAAAAACCATCTTTTTCATCACCTCCCAAAGGAACCCCCACTCGACTCTGTCAAACGCCTTGGTGGCATCCAATGACAGAATAGAGCGGGCACCGTTCCCAGGCGATTGGATATTAGTGAAAAGCCTGTGTAGATTATGGTGGGTGCCCCTTTTTGGCATAAAGCCATTTTGATCTGAATGAATAACGGACGACATAACCCCAGAGAGCCTCCTAGCCAGAATTTTTGATAATATCTTAACATCTGAATTTAATAAGGAAATAGGTCTATATGAGCTCAAATCGATCGGATTTTTATCTTTTTTTAGGGATTAGAACTATCAGAGCTTCCATCATGGACTGTGGTAAGCCCTCTCCCTGCAAGGCTTGAGAGAACACCTCCAGTAGATGAGGAAGAATGATATCCCTGTACTTCCGATAAAATTCATACGGAAGACCATCTAACCCTGGCGACGAGTTCCCAGCGGTAGAGCTCAAAGCCTCCTGGATCTCCAACAGAGACAGTTCTCTTTCCAAACAATTTTTTTGAGCTTCAGTTAACATCGGGAGCGAAATTTTATCCAGGAACTGCCTCGCTAGGTCAGGTGATAATCCGGAAGAAGCTTTATATGTCTGAGAAAAATATTGCAAAAAAATATCTCTGATTCCCTCCGAATCTGTTATAACTACACCATCCAAATTACGAATCGAAGTAATGGCTTTCTTTTTCTTATCCTGTTGTAAGATTATTCTGGCTAGGAGCTTACCAGGACGTCCAGACTCTGAAAAGTACTTTTGCCCCTTAAAGAACAATCTATGGTTTGCTTTCTCCATTACTAGGTCTTCCAGGGAGCTACTAACCTTCTGCATCTCTTCTTTATTTACTTCGGTAGGTTGATCAATAAAACGCTCTGTTATGGCTGCCACGGTACTAGACAATTCCTCCTCCTTTTTCCTAAATGATTTCCTCACAGCAGTGATTTCACTTATGAGGACCCCCCTTAAATACGCTTTCAAAGCGTCCCAAACTATATTAATTCTAGCAGAGGGACAATTCACTTCCCAGAAGGAGGATACATATACTTTAATAGACTTATAATTATCCATAATGGTAAGCCAATATGGATTCAACCTGAACCCAAGCCCCCTTTTTTCGTTGTTCCCCCCGGTACAGACCTCAATAGATACAGGTGAGTGATCTGAAACTGTTCTTACTCCATAACGTATCCTTCTAATATTGTTCAGATTCCTCTCATCAGTAAATGCTAAATCAATCCTGGACAATGCTCTGCCACCCCTGCTAACACAAGAGTATACCCTCTTTCTTCCGCCAAGATGTTCCCATATATCCACCAGTCCAACCTCCAAACAAAACTGAGGCAATGGAGAGTTAAAGGTGTTCCTTACCACATCTGCATCTAATGTCAGCCTGTCCTTTTTAGGATCCATAACAGAGTTAAAGTCTCCCATCAGTACAAGCCGACATTCTGGTTTCTTTTCCAAAAAACGCAATAGTTGGGTAAGTGGATACATAGAAAATGGCGGAGGTATATAGAAAAAGGCGAGAATATAGCTGTGACCATAAAGCCTGCCATACAGAAAGATAAATCTACCCTGGTCATCTATATAAGAGTCTATTAAAGTAAAATCTATAGAATTATGGATCAGGACTGACACTCCCCTAGAGGCACTAAAAGTTGAGTGATAGGATTGAGAGTACCAACCCAGCGTCAAACGGGTCACTGTCTCATCAGTAAGATGAGTTTCCACTATACAAATAATTGCAGGAAGGTATCTCTTTAATGCATCGATAATAGCTTGCCTCTTAACCCTTTCTCCAAGGCCTCTGACATTCCAGGAGACAATTCTAACAGACATTAATTAAAGAAAGAGAAAAAAAACTAAAAAAAAACCCCAACAACCCTTCCCTGCAGGGCAATACCCATCCCCTCCCCCCCCCCTCTGTTGGTCCACCCGATCTAGTCAGTGAACCTCTATCCTCTGGCCATTCCCCCCCCCCTCTCATCCCCTCCCCCCTCCGTCCCTTCCGTTGCTTCTTTCAAATCATTTCAATTCCAAGAAATATTTCATATGCCCAATTGTTCCATCCAGACCATCGCTTGTTGCGATTGTTCAAAGAAATGGGAGGTCCCGTTATAAATCACTCTCAATTTCGCTGGGTACTGTAGGGAATATTTAATATCCTTGGAAGCCAAGCGTTTCTTTATCTCAACAAAACTTCTTCTTTTTTCCTGAGTCTGCCTAGCAAAGTCGGGAAAGAATAACAATTTTGTGCCCTGATGGACAATAGGTGAGCATTCTCTAGCTCTTCTCAGTATCATATCTCTGTCCATCGACAATAGCAGCTTTATTAAGATAACTCGCGGCAGTCTCCCTGGGATGGGTTTCCCCCCTGGAATCCGGTGGGCTCTTTCTATTTGAAACATGGGTGAGAAGTACTCGCTGCCCAGGTTTTCTTTAATTAGCTCCTTCAACTGCTCCACCAACTGTCGACCTTCAATTCCTTCTGGAAATCCAACTATGCGGATATTATAACGCCTTGATCTGTTTTCAAGATCCTCCAACTTATTTTGTAAAAGGGAGTTCTCAAGCGCCAGGGAGACAGTCTTAGTTTTTAACATAACAGTATCTGTTTGCAAGGAGTCAACCATTTTTTCCACCATAGAGACTCGCTCGCGGATTTTTATCAATTCATCTCTTATCAAGGATATATCACTCTGCATAGACCCCAACTGGATAGACATTCCCTGCATAAGGCTACCGTTATTTTTAACCGCACACAGGATTTCTTCCAAAACTAGAGGGTCGTGCTCAATTTATGTTGGCATTAGCAGACTTTCCTCCCCTACTCCCTGGCCCACCTCTGAGCATCCATCCTCGGAGACTTCTTCGGCTTGGGGGGCTCTAACCACTTTTCTAGGATTAACACCCGGTTTACCTTTGGGTAAATCCTTTTTATTTAGGGAAGGAGATTTCAGAAATTTATCAATCTTACTGTCTAGGGTCTTAGGCCCTGGCTTAATTCCAGAAGAGTCAATTGAGCGCCGCTTTGGAGCCATTTTTTTATTTAAAGTCTTTCTTTTACCTTAGTATGTTTTATTCATTTATGTTCGTTTTTTTTTTTTTTTTTTCTCCCTTTTTTCCTTCCCCCTTTCCCTCTTTCTCCTTCCTCCTTTCCTGTTTCTTTCTTCTTCCTTCCTCTTCTTCCCTCTTTAATCCTCCCCTCTTTCCTTTTATTTTCTTTCCTCCTTTTGTTTCCTCACTTTCTCTTTTTTTTTTTAAGTTTAAAAGAGCTCTCCTTTTCCCTTTTTTTTTTTTTTTTTTTTTTTTTTGTCCTGTGCTTACAATGTCCAAATCACAAGCAGGGCACCTAAATATATACAAGCAAATGTAGATACAGTACACACGCTCCTTATTTGATTTCTCACGTGTCCGATGTGTGTTGTAGAATCCCAGGCGTCCTCACCCAGCAGATCCAACTCCTGGAGGGAACAGGCAGCACAGCCCAGCACAACGGACAAGCAGAAGCCGACGCACATCCGGACACCAAGGAAACACAGCGCGTCCCCCAGCAGTGGAACGGAGGAGCAACAAAACGGAGAGAACCAGGGGGGGACCGAGGGGGACCCAGGCAGACACGGTCCAAACAGGA
Organism: Bufotes viridis; assembly: GCA_033119425.1. Classification (NCBI taxonomy): domain Eukaryota; kingdom Metazoa; phylum Chordata; class Amphibia; order Anura; family Bufonidae; genus Bufotes; species Bufotes viridis. The sequence continues at coordinate 128,576,960 of CM065594.1, forward strand.
GAAGGCAGCACATCAGAGCCAGGAGCGGAACGAAGGAGCCGCCGAGCGGAGAGGAGAGGACGAGGGAGAACCAGGCAGCCACAGCAGGAGAGGGAATCCACCAAGCCACACCAGACCGCGTCGGCAGGAGAGGAAGAGGGACGAAGACAACCAGCGGCAGGCAGCAAGCAGGAGGTAGGATGCAGGATAAGGATACAAGGGGAGGCTCGGCTCCACCGAGGCTTCCGCTAAGCAGGCAGCATGCTTCGTCGGCGTTCAGTCAAGGATCCCGCTGCTTAGAGACGGGGAGGGAGGGAGAGCGGGGTGGAAGAATGCGACGCGAGCGTTTCACGTCATCACGTAAGTAATATTTCTAATAATGACAGAAAAAAACTTTGTGCCTCCTCATCATAGGGAGAGCTTGCAAGAGCCCATTTCACAGCCTCCATACCAAGTCCGTGATCTATACTGGTATAGAGGCTGGAAACGTCGAACGAGACCAATAGGTCTCCTTCCTCAAAGTCCACCTGGCCCAATTTAATCAAGAAATCTGAAGTATCTCTAACAAAAGATTTACCATTCACAGCGAATGGTCTCAAAACTTTATCAAGGTACATAGCTGCATTGGAGAATATTGATCCAATCCCCGACACTATAGGTCTTCCCGGGGGATTAAATAAATCCTTATGTATTTTTGGGAGAACATATAGTAGTGGTGTTACCGGGTGCCGAGGTATGAGAAACATACGTAATTTTTCATCAATGATGTCACTAGCGAAGGCATCATCCACCAGTAACCTCATTCTCCGTAATATGTCCCATTTAGGATCATGTGACAGTTGTTTATATACCGTTTCGTCCTGTACTTGTCTCATAACCTCAGCTCTGTATTTTTCGGTATCCATCACCACTGTTGCTCCCCCTTTATCTGCCCTTTTTATTGTGACTTTTTTATTTTCTTTAAGCTTCTGGAGGGCCTCCCTTTCACTCCTAGTCAGGTTAGAGGACAATATATGTCCCGGGGTATGTTTGAGTTTTTCAATCCCAGACCTGACTAGTGAGGAAAAGGTGTCCAGTGCTTTATGTTGAACTGGGGGCTGTAAAGCACTCTTCACAAATAGGCCTGTCTCCTTAAGTGTAAGTAGGCTGCCCTTATGTGTGCTTACTTTCTGAACCTCATTTTCCTCCTTCTCATCAAAATACACCCTTAATTTAATGTGCCTCAGAAACTGGGCCAAGTCCACTTCAAGTTGGAACCAGTCCATTGAAAAGAAAGTCCCTTATTCAATAAGGACAGTTCTTTATCACTCAGTTCCACAGAAGAAATATTAACTACAAGGTTCTCATCAATGTTCATACCTATGTCTACTTCTGATGAGCCTGGCTCCCCGACGGAGGTTTCCTTTATCGTGTAATTCTTATGCTCTCTTGCAGTTTCTCCCCTTGCGCGATGTCTCCTGCCGCCTCTCCTAGTTGGTCTTTTTCTTCTAAAAAATTACTTTGTTCTGACGACTCAGTGTCTGTCAAATTCACTTTACGGCCTCTTGCTCTCTGTCTATTTGGTTTCCTTTGTACTTTCACATTCTTATTCTTATTAATTGGTGTAGTTTTATAAATGTCCCCTTTCTTGTAATCTTCTAAGTCCCTATTCCATTTTTGTCTCTTTATAAGTTGTATGTTAGTGCGGTACTTCTGCAGTTCAACCGCTCTCTTTTCATTTAAAGATGTGAATTCATCAGGACTCAAAAGGGATCGCAGTTGTACCCCATATTCTTCTTTTTTTTTATTAATCTCGATTAGATCTTTTTGCAAAAAATCCATGTTGAGAAGCATCATGTCAAAGGAAAATCTGTCTGCCAAAACGTGAACTTCTCCAAAAATTCATTATTAGTTGGAAATAAAATAGGTCTCAGATGTGTTCTTAATCCTCTCGGTATTCTGCCTGCTTTATAATACTCCCGGAGGGTAGATAGGTGCTGTTCTATATTGATGGACTGTTTATTTTCATGTTCCCATTTACGTTTAATAATCTCAACAGATGGTTCATTCAAAAAGGCTCCCTCATTTGTTCCTCCCTGCAATATGTGCGATATCTGTTCACCGGTGTACAAAAGACTCCTTGGTACGTCCATTGCTTAATATTGCCACTTCTTAATGTTCTGATGAATCCGTATTACTCTTATATAAGTGTGCACGTCTTCAGGTTGCTTACAATCACTCTATCATATGGAAAAGACAGCACTCCTTACTTCGTATATCACTGAAGTTAGTATCCAATCGTGGTGTTGCAAGCAGTGCAGGGTCCCAACCTTCTGACCCCTTCTTTAGTCCAAGTAGTAAGTAAGATCCACCGCAGCACTCCAGTTTAAAGCAAAAATCTTCTTTTATTAGCACCAAAGTGTAGCAGCAACGTTTCAACCTTTCGGTCTTTGTCAAGCTCAATTACATACATCAACATGAACTTATATACCTCCCCCTTGTTTCTAATAGGTTAAAATAAACCCCGCCTTTCTTCAATACTACACAGAAGTATATTCTAGTACCAGCAATTTTCTAGTGATCACTCATACATTTCATCTATTCGCACACTGTAGCTTATAGTATTAATTACCTGGTGTGTTAGTAGCCCAGTATCTCTTATATATCTCGGACATCAGAAACTCGCGCCCTCAATGGGGAACTGCGCATGCGTCAGTCATTCTCCGCGCTTTCCCAAGCTGTCAGGTGATCTGTGGCAGGTGACATCATTTCGGCCGCGCCTCCCAGAGTCACATGACCGTAACCGTCACCATATACTTCCGCCCTCAGTTTACACTATTGCATTATCTTAATGGTGCTATACTAGTTGTTGCTATATGCCTCTGCTGGAGAACCGCTTGTAGTCCACTCTATTCTGATCTTGCTTTACTTATTTATGACGCTGTTACTTAGCTCTGTGCCTCTCCTATTGGATTCCTGTGATAGGAGCGTCTGACTTTATTCTTGCCACTCCCACATTAGTCATATGATCCCCGATTTCATAGTCGGAGTAAATTGTGTCTGTATTACTTCTTTTAGTGCATGACCTGTATATATGTGTGAGGTAACTAAGTGTTGTTGCCCGGCTGAAAAAAGCCGTGTTTTAATGAAACCCTAAATTCCAATTTATTGCACAGTTAGTTATGTTTTTTTGTTTCCCTTTTCTATTATAGAGGATATCTATGGAAAGTGGAACATATTTGGTACATCAAGATACTGATTGGGAACACATTTGAAATAAACAGAATCGGCTGAAGAACTTTTTTAGATGAACAGAGGTCTCCGTGAGGCTCCTGGGAGGTGAAGTGATTGGTAGATCGGGTTATGTATAAATGATTATGCCCCTATAAGACGATTTAGATAACCTTTCTTGTACCGAATTGGAAGGCTGGGATATACTGTTTATCTAATGGAATATGGACCGAGTATGAGAGGAAAGACGGCGGAGATGATGGGACACACCCACCATCCCCTCCGTCAAGAGTGGATGGCAGGTATGTGGGGTCCATGTGACAGACGATGGTAACACGTGCTGTCACTGACTCTACATGCCTGGAAGTGATTGTATAGGATGAGGGTCCAATATAAGAGAGGTCTGGATGAACAGACTTTAAGACCTAAATGGTCGTGCAGACAGTATGAACCCGGCCTTACAGTGATGGCAAATAGGATATGAATCCGTATGTATGAATGACTGGGGTGGATGTAAACCCGTTACCTAGTTACTGGACACGCGCCTCCCAGGTGCCAACATGGAGTCACTGTTTTGCTTCTGCCTTTTTGTAGTTATTTGTCCGTATGAGAACGGAAAATAAGTAATACAGCCACGATTTACTCCGACTATGAAATCGGGGATCATGTGACTAATGTGGGAGTGGCAAGAATAAAGTCAGACGCTCCTATCACAGGAATCCAATAGGAGAGGCACAGAGCTAAGTAACAGCGTCATAAATAAGTAAAGCAAGATCAGAATAGAGTGGACTACAAGCGGTTCTCCAGCAGAGACATAGAGCAACAACTAGTATAGCACCAATAAGATAATGCAATAGTGTAAACTGAGGGCGGAAGTATATCGTGACGGTTACGGTCATGTGACTCTGGGATGCGCGGCCGAAATGATGTCACCCGCCACAGATCACCTGACAGCTTGGGAAAGCGCGGAGAATGACTGACGCATGCGCAGTTCCCCATTGAGGACGAGAGTTTCTGATGTCCGAGATATATAAGAGATACTGGGCTACTAACACACCAGGTAATTAATACTACAAGCTACAGTGTGTGAATAGATGAAATGTATGAGTGATCACTAGAAAATTGCTGGTACTAGAATATACTTCTGTGTAGTATTGAAGAAAGGCGGGGTTTATTTTAACCTATTAGGAACAAGGGGGAGGTATATAAGTTCACGTTGATGTATGTAATTGAGCTTGACAAAGACCGAAAGGTTGAAACGTTGCTGCTACACTTTGGTGCTAATCAAAGAAGATTTTTGCTTTAAACTGGAGTTCTGCGGTGGATCTTACTTACTCCTTCCTATTCAAGGATCACCACTAGTTACAACTACGGGGTGTGGCAATGGGGACGGCTTGTGCGCCCTCATATGCCAACCTCTTTTTGGGGTTCTGGGAACGCGAACTATTGCAGAGATCCATGGATGAAGCTGCAAGCCAGGTTATATCCTGGATGCGCTTCATCGATGACATTCTCCTTATTTGGCAGGGGTCAGAGGCAGCACTATACACCTTTTTGGAGCAGCTCAATGCAAATGAGTGGAACATCAAATTAACATACCAAATATGGCAGAAACAGATGACATTTTTGGACATTCATATTGGGATTTCAGGAGATGGAATGTTGCAGACCAAAGTACATCGTAAGGAAACTGCTGTTAATTCCTTGCTCCATGCCTCTTCTTTTCACCCTAGACACCAGAAAAGATCCATACCAGTTGGTCAATTTTTGCGGGCACGAAAACTCTGTACCACCCATATGGATTTTGAAAATGAATCAAGTCTCTTGAAACAACGATTTGAACAGCGACATTATCATTAAATGGACATCCAACAGGGATATCAAAGGGCGAAAAGTACCCCTAGGCAGTCTTTACTTATACCCAAACATCGTGATACATCTGCAACCATCTCGACGGTCCGTATGATTACTAATTATAATCCCCAATGGAAAAACATGAGAAAAATATTCAAAAAATTTTGGCCTCTATTACAGTCTGATCATGTCTTGGAACGTATTATTACTCCTACCCCGGCCTTTGTTGCCAAGCGCAGCAAAAATCTGGGTGACATTTTGGTTTCCAGTCATTACATTCCATCTAAACCAAGTAACTTTCTCTCTATGTCAAAAGGACCCAGATGGGGTTCGATTCCTTGTGGTCATTGCAGTGCATGCAAAGTGGTGATCCGAACCAATATTTTTGTTGATTCTTCTGGTCCTCAGGAATATAAGATAGTCCACTTTATTAACTGTAGTACTTCTGGTATTATATATTATGCAACCTGTCCATGCGGACAGATCTACATTGGAATGACCACATGTGAATTTCGTACTCGGATACAGGAGCACCAAAGTGACATACGAGCAGCTGCTAAGATTGATGCTCTTGATCGAGAAAAAATTAGGAAACTAAAACCGGTTGCAAGGCATTTTCGACTAAAGCATGATAATAAATGGCAGGATCTGAAGTTTCGTGGTATAGATCGGGTAACTCTGGGCTCAAGAGGTGGAGATTTATTTAAGCGACTGGAACAAGTGGAAAGTAAATGCATTGTCAAACTTCGGACACAAATACCCTATGGTCTGAATGATAAAATTCCCTTTGCATCATTTCTATAATGCTGGCCGTGTATGTTTTTCGGTGCCTCCTTATCCTCATAGTATTTATGTTGTTTATGTAGTGACGCATGTGGTCTATATATATTTATGGCAGTATACAGCATCTTCTGCCGTCTTTTTCCCTTTGGGTACTGGGCTAATATTCAATAGGCTGAATGGGGTTTTTTGATATGGCGGAATGGCTGTACAATCAAGTTATACACAAGTATGACAGTGACTGACCTACTGCGAATGCAATGTGTGATGAATGGGCTTATGGCCCAATATAGTATGGCCGTACTGGGGCGCAGACTAGGGGGAGGCCATCATGAGGAGTTTTGGCGTCAAGGGGATGCATAGGGAGTTAAGGGGATGCATAGGGAGTTAAGGTTTCCTAAGCAGGGGTGAAAGGGTGGAGTCCGGTGGTCAGGGCGGGGTGTGGCTATTGTCTATATAGGGCTCGTGGAGGCCGGAGACGGGCGCAATTTTTACTGGACTGAGGAGCCCACACTGCACCTACCTCATGTCGGATATGGTGGAGCTGTTTCGTCGGCTGCGAGAGGAGACGGATGCCCGGGGACCCGACTGGCTCCGCTCGCACGTCGTCCACATGCTCGGCGGGGAGGCGGCAGGTAACGTCAGCCTGCAGCCAGAGGGGAGACAGCCGCGGCGGGTACGTCCGCCGGCCGCCTAAGCCCCGACCATGCCCCCATGGTTCGGCGCCACACCAGGAGCCCGTCAGGGGACCCTCCACCACGGGGGAGAGCTCTCCCAAGCCACCCAGCCTCCTCCAGACGTGGGAGGAATCCTACTGCCCGGCGGAACTCAGTGCAGGGCAGGGGGACACGCCCCCTGTCTTCTCCAGCTGCAAGCGCGGGAACAGGATCTGGCATGGCGGATCCCCCTCTCCCAGTGGGGGGGGGGGGGAGGCCGCTCGGCGTGGGAGTGTCGTCCATGACAGGGCTGCACTTTTTCTGGGCAGTGATGCGCGCATGCCTCCACATGCCTCCTGATGTCCAGCTTCCTGCTCTCCAGCCGTCATCTACCTGCCCAGCTTCACCGCAGGATGCACGTGGCAGGGACCCAGCCACGGTGCCGACATTCACCGCCGGTCAAGATGTCAGAGGTGCCATACATGTCCCGCCCGGAGACAACCGTCAGGATTCAGGATTGCCCGCTGCGGGGTTCACAGGGCCCGGGCAGCAAGGTGAGGCACCATGGGGACCCCTTTCAGCATTACTTAGTACCCCTGGGGTGGGGGGGGAGGTGGGAACCAGGCCGAGTTAGTTGGGGGACTGGGGAGGTTATTGGGGGGATTGGCGGGTCTTTTTGCGGGTTGGGGCGGGTCTGGTTCGTCTCCATTACCAGCGTGCGGGGCCGCGGTTGGATCTAGTGGGGGGTTGGTGGGGGGCCTGCCCGCTACGAGGACAGCGGTTACTGAGGTGTCGGGAGGCGGCCAACCAGTGACAGGGACGTCTGTATCGGTCCAGACTCAGGCGGGGGGGGGAGGGGGAAAGAGCTCTAGTTGGCGATGGAGATCTGGGGGAAGTTTACGTTTGCTTTGAAGGCCCGTTGGGGGCGCATTTGAAGCAGGAAGTAAAAGATCGAATCTGGAAGGGAGAGTATGTAGAAATATTTTCTTTACTCCCGCTAGAGCACTTTAATTTAGATAGGGAAAGGAGCGACGACAAAAAGAAAGACGAGGACGAAAAACGACGTTACCGATTGATACCGCGGACGTTCGGTAACTGGCTGCAAGCCTTTGCCATTCTTGCTAGTGTCATAGGGGAAAAAAACACCCGAGTGCTGCTCGGCGTTATTCTGTTATCTCGATGCCATAGGGGAAGCGTATCGGGTGTATGGCGGGATTGGCTGGTTAAGGTACGACGAGCATTTCCGGCAGAGAAAAGCGGTCTGCCCAAATATGCGGTGGGACCATAAGGACATCGGTCTTTGGATGCGCGCAACGGCGCTGGGGAAGCAGGGCCAGTCCTTTCAGGGCGAGGGGAGCGGGTCAGGCCAATCCACCATTGCGTCTGCATCTGCCAAGGGACAATGTTTTCTCTTCAATGAGGGCGGATGTAAATTTGGTGCTCGGTGCCGATTTAAACATGAATACGCAACGTGTGGCGGTAACCATGGGGCTTCCAGATGTTTCCGCGGTAACAGGCAGAAAGGGCCAGACGGTGGTGCAAAAGGGACAGAGCCCAGTACGGGTAGCAGAGATGGAACCGTTCTTAAATAGGTACCCGGATCGGGTGGCGGGGGAGTTGTTGAAGAGCGGTTTTACGGTGGGTTTTACCATCCCATCGACTTCGTTACCGGCTTGTTACGTTATTAAAAATTTGCGTTCAACGTTGCAGCACCCGTCGGTCGTGTCTAAAAAACTCAAAAGGGAAGTGCTGTTGGGCCGGATGGATGGTCCGTTTACGGAGCCCCCCTTTGTTAACTTGCGGGTGTCACCATTGGGGGTGGTTCCCAAGAAAGAGCCCAATAGATTCCGACTAATCCATCATTTGTCGTACCCCAAAGGGTCGTCGGTCAATGATGGTATTGACCCTGAGCTTTGCTCGGTGGTCTACACGTCGTTTGACGCGGCGGTGTCATGGGTTAGGCGGTTGTGCCCTGGGGCTTTAATGGCAAAAACCGATATCGAGTCGGCTTTTTGCCTTTTACCGGTTCACCCAGACAGCCTGCACCTGTTGGGCTGTTTTTGGGATGGAAGGTATTTAGTTGACAGGTGCCTGCCGATGGGGTGCTCGTTATCTTGCGCCTACTTTGAGTCGTTTAGTTCATTTTTGGAATGGGTGGTGCGAGATGTAGGCAGTTGCGCATCCATCATCCATTATTTAGATGATTTTTTATGTTTGGGTCCGGCGGGTTTGGGGGTGTGCTCTCTCTTGTTGGGCACGCTGCAGCAGGTTTTTTTCTTCGTTTGGGGTTCCGTTGGCGGAGGGGAAGACGGTTGGTCCCGCAACCGAATTGAGTTTCCTCGGTATAATAATTGATACGCAGAGGATGGAATGTCGCCTGCCGGAGGATAAGGTGCGGGACCTACAGGCAGCAGTAAGCAGTGCCAGCAAAGCACCTAAGATTCATTTGCGGGACCTTCAGTCGTTGTTGGGGAAGTTGAATTTTGCATGCAGATTTATGCCAATGGGGCGAATATTTTGTAGAAGACTGGCAGCGGCGACAGCGGAGGTACCATTCCAGACCAAGAAAATGTCGTCGATGTAGCGCCACCAACAAAGAACCCTCTCAAAAAACGGGATCGGTACACCAGTCGATCCTCGACCTCTGCCATGAAGATGTTTGCGTAGGTCGGGGCCACATTCGACCCCATAGCAACACCACGCTTCTGCTGGTAGAAGGTGTCCCTGAAGAGAAAATAATTTCTCCTCAGGACCACCTCCAAGAGGTCGAGGATCAACCGGCGCGCCCCAGGAGAGAGTTCCGTGCCGGCCAGCGCCACATCGACGACATTCAGACCATATGAGTGATCAATTGAAGTATACAATGAGACCACGTCAAAACTCACCAAGAGGAAGCGCTCTGGCAAGATCACTCCTCTTAATTTTTCCAGAAAGTGTCCCGTATCCCTGACATAGGAGGGAGCCGAGGTCGCATGGACCCGTAGTACCTTATCCAGAAAGATGGAGACAGTGTTAAATATTGAGCCGCGGCCAGACACAATGGGGCGGCCCGGCGGGTCGACCAAACTCTTATGAATCTTTGGTAATACATATATCACTGGGGTGATAGGATGGCTGACTAATAAGTATTTTCTCAATTCATCATCGATAGTACCATCATGTCCCGCCTTATCACATATCTTCCCCAGGATATCTGCAATTTCCCATTTGGGATCTTTAGTCAATATTTCATATACCTCACTGTCTGCCAACTGTCTGGATATCTCACTTAGGTACCTATCAGTGTCCATGACGACCACGGCTCCCCCTTGTCCGCTGGTTTGATCGTGATCTCCTCATTGGTACTCAGCTCACGAATGGCCTGTTGTTCTTGTGCCGTCACATTGTATCTCAATGATCTATGGTCTTCCACTCTCAAGCGGTCAATACGTCTTTTGACTGTCTCAATATAGGCCTCAACTGCATGAACATTCTGTGGTGGGGAAAAAGAGCTTTTATTATACAATCCTAGTTTTTACATGACAGCATCTCATTATCAATATCACCCTCATACCGGTTTGTATCATTCTTAGTAGAGAAAATGCTTTAAGTCGCAATCGTCTAAAAACCTTTGAAGGTCTAATTCTAACTCGAACCAATCACGAGATGGGGTCGGGCAAAAGGTTAAGCCACGACTCAATACATTTATTTGTACATCACTAAGCTGTATGGAGGAGATGTTTACTACTAAATCTATTGTCTGCGCGCACTCGTCTGGTGGTTCTCCCTGTTGGAATTTGGGGGACCTAATTGTGTCGGAGGAAGACCTTTTGCGGGTTCTATGATGTTTATACCCGCCCCTTCGACGTCCACCTCTCCTCCTCCCGATTTCCTCCTAAAAATTAGATGCCACGGATTCATCTGTGGGAATCTGATTCCCCGTAGTGAAGCCAAACTTGTGTTGTTCAAACCGTCGTCCCTTTTTACGTCTGTGTTGTTTTTGTGTTAGATTAGATTGCCAATTATACACTTTCCCTGTTACATAATCATCTGCATCTCTATGCCATTTATCCCTTTTCACTCGCTCCACCTCATTCCTATGTCTAGAAACATGCTGAATTAGTTTCTCTTTATAAGACTCATAATCATCGACAGACATTAATGCTTGTATCTGAATGTCCAAATCGCTCAGGTTTTTTTTGAGGGTATCCACTTCTCTCTGGAGAAAATCAATGTTCAATAACATAAGTTCAAAGGAATATTTGTTATTCACCGCTTCAAGGGCTTTGCAAAATTCCACATTGTTAGGGAATAAATTAGGACGTAAATGGGAAGCATACATGAATGATTACTATTGTAGTCGCTGGCTTCCGTCCCCCCTCTTTTTTTGAGCATTTTGTGTTGTTTTGGTTGTGCGGGGTGACGGTCATGTGGTTAGTCACGTGACCGCCACTCTGACGCATGCCGCTGCTGGGCGGCGCTAGTCGCGTACCGCTGGCGTCACAAGGGAGCGCAGCAATGGAGGCATGTTGTGATGCCCGGATGAGACTGGCGCGGACATGTGACGTCATTGGTACGGGACAGACAACCTGGTGAGGCGGGAGCCCAGCGTGGATCATGAAAGAGGTTGGTACCTTCTGAGTGAATTTACATACAGGTGTATTTGATTATGCAAATGGAGCATTGAACTCTGATCTAGGGGATAGGTCCATTGTAAATTGGGGGATGCATTAACTGGGCGTGTTTTTAGTATAAATATATGTATTTCTATTTGTAAAATGAGCTTGACAAAGGCTGTATATCAGCCGAAACGTTGCTGCTATCCTGTGTTTGTACGTTGATGTCTTGGAGTCTGGAATAAAGATTTTTTGATGGAAGATGCTGCCGACAACCTGATTCTTATTCCTTGATTGTGGCTGAGTGGATCCGAGGCCTTGTCTGGCTGTTGCATCGTGGATACCATCCCCGGAGCCTGGTGGTGCTGCTTCCATATATTTGTTGCTGCTGTTTGGATTCGGGAAGCGTGCACAGGGACTGAATATCCTTGGTGGGATTTCATCATGGAAGTTCCGGTGGGCCCGGGCAAGAATATGGAGACTCCGGTAAGACAAACGTATTCGTACACAGATGAGGATATACGTCGATTAATTGACGTGGATGGAGGTGATGTAACTTTTCTGAAGTCCCCATCGATTGATGTATTAAAGCGGAAAGCTGAGCAGGAGACTAAGAGACTTAATACTATGGAATTGCACTTAATCACTTTAAGGGAATATTTTAAACAACAGAGAATACCAAGAGGACTTCGTTCCCATTTACGTCCTAATTTATTCCCTAACAATGTGGAATTTTGCAAAGCCCTTGAAGCGGTGAATAACAAATATTCCTTTGAACTTATGTTATTGAACATTGATTTTCTCCAGAGAGAAGTGGATACCCTCAAAAAAAACCTGAGCGATTTGGACATTCAGATACAAGCATTAATGTCTGTCGATGATTATGAGTCTTATAAAGAGAAACTAATTCAGCATGTTTCTAGACATAGGAATGAGGTGGAGCGAGTGAAAAGGGATAAATGGCATAGAGATGCAGATGATTATGTAACAGGGAAAGTGTATAATTGGCAATCTAATCTAACACAAAAACAACACAGACGTAAAAAGGGACGACGGTTTGAACAACACAAGTTTGGCTTCACTACGGGGGAATCAGATTCCACAGATGAATCCGTGGCATCTAATTTTTTAGGAGGAAATCGGGGAGGAGGAGAGGTGGACGTCGAAGGGGCGGGTATAAACATCATAGAACCCGCAAAAGGTCTTCCTCCGACACAATTAGGTCCCCCCAAATTCCAACAGGGGAGAACCACCAGACGGGGTGCGCGCAGACAATAGATTTAGTAGTAAACATCTCCTCCATACAGCTTAGTGATGTACAAATAAATGTATTGAGTCGTGGCTTAACCTTTTGCCCGACCCCATCTCGTGATTGGTTCGAGTTAGAATTAGACCTTCAAAGGTTTTTTAGACGATTGCGACTTAAAGCATTTTTCTCTACTAAGAATGATACAAACCGGTATGAGGGTGATATTGATAATGAGATGCTGTCATGTAAAAAACTAGGATTGTATAATAAAAGCTCTTTTTCCCCACCACAGAATGTTCATGCAGTTGAGGCCTATATTGAGACAGTCAAAAGACGTATTGACCGTTTGAGAGTGGAAGACCATAGATCATTGAGATACAATGTGACGGCACAAGAACAACAGGCCATTCGTGAGCTGAGTACCAATGAGGAGATCACGATCAAACCAGCGGACAAGGGGGGAGCCGTGGTCGTCATGGACACTGATAGGTACCTAAGTGAGATATCCAGACAGTTGGCAGACAGTGAGGTATATGAAATATTGACTAAAGATCCCAAATGGGAAATTGCAGATATCCTGGGGAAGATATGTGATAAGGCGGGACATGATGGTACTATCGATGATGAATTGAGAAAATACTTATTAGTCAGCCATCCTATCACCCCAGTGATATATGTATTACCAAAGATTCATAAGAGTTTGGTCGACCCGCCGGGCCGCCCCATTGTGTCTGGCCGCGGCTCAATATTTAACACTGTCTCCATCTTTCTGGATAAGGTACTACGGGTCCATGCGACCTCGGCTCCCTCCTATGTCAGGGATACGGGACACTTTCTGGAAAAATTAAGAGGAGTGATCTTGCCAGAGCGCTTCCTCTTGGTGAGTTTTGACGTGGTCTCATTGTATACTTCAATTGATCACTCATATGGTCTGAATGTCGTCGATGTGGCGCTGGCCGGCACGGAACTCTCTCCTGGGGCGCGCCGGTTGATCCTCGACCTCTTGGAGGTGGTCCTGAGGAGAAATTATTTTCTCTTCAGGGACACCTTCTACCAGCAGAAGCGTGGTGTTGCTATGGGGTCGAATGTGGCCCCGACCTACGCAAACATCTTCATGGCAGAGGTCGAGGATCGACTGGTGTACCGATCCCGTTTTTTTGAGAGGGTTCTTTGTTGGTGGCGCTACATCGACGACATTTTCTTGGTCTGGAATGGTACCTCACTCGAGTTAGAGGAATTCCATGAGCACCTGAACGCGGGTGTCCGGGACCTGCGGTTCACTGTCACATATTCTGTGAGTGAACTGCAGTTCCTAGACGTACGCGTATACATTGAAGATGGAATTATTAAAAGTGATTTATTCCAAAAACCCACGGATAAAAATACCTTACTCATGTATGACAGTAACCATTCACGCAAAATGGTTGATTCTTTACCCTGGAGTCAGCTTCTCCGTGTACGACGAATTGTCTCTGATGAGGGAATATTGGTCGACAGAGTAGAGGAGATGTGTGATAAATTTTTGACTAGGGGATACCCGAAAAGCCTATTACGACGCAAAAAGCAGAGGATCCTTGGAATGGACCGGGACTCCACTATGGTGGGAGTGTCCCGAAATAAGGAAAATGTAAGGATTCCTTTTGTATCCATTTATGGTGATGATAGTGGCAGGATAGCCAGAATTCTTAGAGATGAGTGGCAAATCCTCCATCGAGGGATGCCCTCGGTTAAGGAGTTTACAGTACCATTAATGATGGCATACAAAAGGAGTCCTAATCTTAAAGACAGGATCGTGAAGGCAGATGTAGGAGGTGGGTTAGTAAAGCAACAACGACTATTGGCCCCTAGGAAATGTGGCAATTTCCCATGCCTGTCTTGCTGCAATTGCAGCAATATAGTCAAGGGAGATAGCTTCACACATCCCTATAGTGGTAAAGTCTATAAAATTAGGGATTATTTCACATGTAGGTCATCGTACGTGATATATATAATACAGTGCCCATGTAGCTTGCTCTACGTGGGTGAGACCACCATGGAATTACGTGAGCGTATTAATAAACATAAAAGTACTATTCGAACAGGGGCTCTGGATAAACCAGTGGCTAAACATTTTGTCGAATTTAAACATTCGGTGAACCAATTGCGATTTCGTGCAATCGATGATGTCAAAATGCCGAGAAGGGGTGGGGACAGATGTAAAATTCTTCGTAGAAAAGAGCTTAAATGGATTCACACATTAAGATCGTTACAACCTTATGGTTTGAATCTAGAATTCAATGTTTCCTCTATCGACTGAAATAATCATGTATATCCTCAAGTAATTCATGTATTTGTTGATTTTAATTGATAAGATTAGGTTATAGTGCGCCCTGATTGGACATATATCCCATGTTCTTATTTATGGATTAATATGTAATAACTTGATTACCTGCACATTCACAGTGGGAAGCATACATGAATGATTACTATTGTAGTCGCTGGCTTCCGTCCCCCCTCTTTTTTTGAGCATTTTGTGTTGTTTTGGTTGTGCGGGGTGACGGTCATGTGGTTAGTCACGTGACCGCCACTCTGACGCATGCCGCTGCTGGGCGGCGCTAGTCGCGTACCGCTGGCGTCACAAGGGAGCGCAGCAATGGAGGCATGTTGTGATGCCCGGATGAGACTGGCGCGGACATGTGACGTCATTGGTACGGGACAGACAACCTGGTGAGGCGGGAGCCCAGCGTGGATCATGAAAGAGGTTGGTACCTTCTGAGTGAATTTACATACAGGTGTATTTGATTATGCAAATGGAGCATTGAACTCTGATCTAGGGGATAGGTCCATTGTAAATTGGGGGATGCATTAACTGGGCGTGTTTTTAGTATAAATATATGTATTGCTATTTGTAAAATGAGCTTGACAAAGGCTGTATATCAGCCGAAACGTTGCTGCTATCCTGTGTTTGTACGTTGATGTCTTGGAGTCTGGAATAAAGATTTTTTGATGGAAGATGCTGCCGACAACCTGATTCTTATTCCTTGATTGTGGCTGAGTGGATCCGAGGCCTTGTCTGGCTGTTGCATCGTGGATACCATCCCCGGAGCCTGGTGGTGCTGCTTCCATATATTTGTTGCTTACCTCTAGAGGTGTCCAAACTGGGATCTGGAGCTAAATTGAAGTCTCCTCCAACAATTAAACACCCCTCACTGAAGGAATTCAATATTTTAAACACATTTTTGAAGAAAGTCAGCTGCCTCTCATTGGGTGCATATAAATTTGCAAAGGTGTACAGGTTTTCTCCTATGTACCCTTTGACAAAAATATATCGGCCCTCTGGGTCCACAAGAATATCCGTTTTTTGAAAATCAACCCGTTTGTGCAATGCAATGGATACACCTCTAGTTTTTTTAAGTGGCGTACATGCATTAAACCACAATCGGTAGTATTTGTTTTTCATCACCGGAGTTGAATTTCTTCGAAAATGCGTTTCTTGGAGAAAAAGGACGTCGGTCTGTTTTTTCCAAAAGTAATGTAATACTTGCCCTCTCTTAGAGGGAACGTTTAAGCCATTAGCATTAAACGATGCAAAGTGCAGCAGTGACATGGTTACAAATTTGTGTAGTGTTTATGCACTAGTCTGAGAACAAGAGCGTGGTCCACAATAGGTAAATGAGGGTAGGGTATATATAGGGAGGGTATTGGGGTAGAGGTACTCCTCCACAACGTAGAGGAACCGTACCTAGACTATTAACGAGACAAATCAGACCAGCTGAGTGGCTGGACTGATAAAGTACACACCTAGGTGTGTATATGTCCCCGTGGGGGGGAAACTAGGAGCACAAGACAAATTATGAATGTAGCAGTAAGAGCATTCCTTCACAAGAAGGCAGGTACAAACTTGTGTAGATATAACAATTGGGGAAATCAACCCCAGACCAACTGAAAAAACATAAGTCGTAAACTATTACGGGAAAAGCCCAACATTGAACTTTGACTCATAACTATTAATGGCAAACAATATTCCAGTACTTCATGGAATCTGGTTCAGACGCCTGGAATATGCGGATTATAAGCAGATGAACAGATATATTAACATCGCTATATGGTATCAGAAGGAAACACGTTTTGAGAAGGTCAGATCCTGAAAATAGAAACATAAAAGGAGAACCAACACGACTCAATTAAGTATATGATAAAGAAAAAGGATACGCTCAAGAGGACGTCTCATCCAGGTGTATGTTGTCTCGATCCCGGATTAGGACCTCTAGGAAGTTTCCTTGGTGCTCTTGGTCTGTGTGAGCCATCGTCTTCCCTTCTTCTTGATAATGGGGTGGAAACTTGCTCCCACGTGTTGGAAGATGGTAAAGATGGGGGAGATGACGATGCATCGTCAAGAGACCACTCTGGTATTGAAATGTACTCCATATTAAGCTTGGCCAGCGCAAATGCTAAGTCCTCAGGGGATCTGATGGTCAGTTGCTTCCCATTATGGCTCAAAAGAATGCCAAATGGGTATACCCAGCAGTACTTAATGCTCTTACTGCGTAACTCCCTGGTGAAAGGAATTAGCTGCCGGCGCTTCTCCAAGGTGAAATCGAGATATTTTCTCCCTCGAATTCAATGCTTTTCTCCAATCTGGCTCTTTTTAAGATATCCTCTTTGATTGTAAAACTAAGTAGATAGCACAGGATATCTCGTGGGGCATCTGTCGGAGCATTTCTCGGATGAAACACACGGTGGACTCTCTCCAGTCCCAAATCAAAAGATGAATCTTTACCCAATAATTTAAGGAAGATCGTGGATATAACCTTGGGGACATCCTTGTCCTCCACAGACTCTGGAACACCTTTGATTCGCAAATTGTTACGTCGTGACCTATTCTCAAGGTCATCTAAGTGTAGATGAAGATCCCTTATTTCTGATTGTTGTGTTTTGACTTTTTCTTCCAAGTACATGGCGTGTCTCACAACTTTATCTGTCTACTCTTCCACATTATCAATTCTTTCATTTAATTGTCGGATCTCTGATTTGATTTCCGAAAGGTCATTTTTAATAGATGCAGACATTTCTTTAAAGAATCCCCGTATATGATCCATGGTTGGTATACTTTTAATATGTTGTCGCAAGTCGTCCTGCTCTTGCAAGTCTTCTTCATCAGAGTCTGAGGCAGATTGGGGTTCCTGCCGGTATTTCTCCTGCATTTTAGGAGTTTTCTCCGGCTTAAATTCCGGAGCATCTGGGCATAGCTTTTGATCTCTGGAGGTACTTTGCGGGCGCCTCGGTGTTTTGGGAAGCTTACTCCCGTCTAGGAGATTTTTTGTTTTCCCCATAATGGCAATAGAAGCAGATCAATGGGCAAATGCTAACAACAGTCCCAGGATATGGATCCAGGCTCAGTAAATAAATGCAGTTGGAGAGGTCCAATACACACGACAGCTATGAGAATTTTGGGTGCTGATATCTATCAGTAGGACAATTCACGTTGTGATTCCTTTCAGGTCTGGGGTTGAGGCCCTTTATAAAGGAGTTAGCACATAATGCTTTTTATGCGTTTGTAATTAGTGAGATATCACCACTGATCAGGAAGGATAATCTTGAGCTGTAATTATCCTAAGATCAATGAATATAACGGTGGCAATTCGGGCAAAACCCTCTGCAGAATTGTTTCGTTACAACACTGAGGGATACACCTTTCAAAGAGAGTATAGGGCTAAAATTATCTCCAAATATCCCTCATGAAACTGTATTAGAAATTCATGCACACCGTTAAAGGGAGGCTGGCTGAGTATATGACAATGTAAAAGTTTAAACTGGAACCAAATCCCTCTCTTATTCACTCCAGCAGTTCCAGAAGCTTCCTATATAGCTGATCTAGAAGGGGCACAGCGTTTAAGAACTGACTGGATTATTCTGCAGTCTGACTCAGTATTTAAAAGGTTAATCTAAGCCGTTGAGACACTGAGTAAATATTCTCTCGCAGGTTTAACAAATCAGTGATGGAGCTGATGGGTTAATGTTCACTTATTTATGTCCCCTCAAGTGTTTTAGTAATATTTGTCACTCGTGTGGATCAGCGACTCGGGCTGTACGCTGTGCGGCCGGTCTCTTGTGAGGATCGTGAAGGCAGCCGAAGCGCGATTTCCCGCTGCACACAGGGAGCGCAGGATATTTCGTCTCTGGTCGGCTATTTTCGGCGGTCGATGCTGGGAGCCGAGTGTCTCACCCTTCTACCGGGCCAGGGCTGCCTGCAGTGAATCGCAGCTCCCGCTGTACGCTGTGCGGCCAGTCTCTTGTGAGGATCGTGAAGGCAGCCGAAGCGTGACTTCCCGCTGCAGACAGGGAGCGCCCCCATCCCCCTTTTCTTCTTTCACTTCACTTATTTTTATGTATTATCTTAGTCATGTGTAGTTTTCTTTCAGGTATGTAATATTTTGCACTTATATTATCCAGGTTGTGTTACATCGATTTTTTTAGTAGCCCAACCAATCTGACTACATATATGTTAATTGGGGTCCTGTCCAGTAACGGATACCATCTTGGGACAATAGATATGTCCTCTTAGTCATTTATGTGCTCTATATCATCAGAT
This sequence comes from Bufotes viridis, assembly GCA_033119425.1. Taxonomy (NCBI): domain Eukaryota; kingdom Metazoa; phylum Chordata; class Amphibia; order Anura; family Bufonidae; genus Bufotes; species Bufotes viridis. The sequence goes on from CM065594.1 coordinate 128,595,854, forward strand.
GTTGTGTCTCTTCTTATTGCTATTCCAATTGCCTTCACCCAATATGGCCGCAGTGGAGCGACCATGTACCGCGCATGCGCCTGGATGCTGGCCGCACCCCCTTGCTCCGTGACGACACCAGTTATGTGACCACCGCGTGGCTACTCTCGCGCGGAGCGAAGGTGATTGCCGCCTGCACTCATGGCGATTATGGCGGATCATGCCATCAGATGTTGTGTCTTCTTCCTTTGCCAATCTATTTGCCCTCACCCAATATGGCCGCAGTGGAGCGCGCATATACCACGCATGCGTCTGGATGCCGGCCGCACCCCCTTGCTTCGTGACGACATCGGTCATGTGATCATCACGTGGCCGTTCTCGCGCGTACCGACGATGGTTGCTGCCTGCATTCATGGCGGTTATGGCGGATCATGCGCGCCAGGTAATGAATTGCGGTCTATATAGATCAATGGGTAAACAATGGCTCTTGGCACCTGCTCTAAATATTAGAATGATTGGGGGGCGTTATGTTTGTTCTCCATTTACCAATCCCAGTCTGTTAAGCACTATATATGGCCACATGTGTCACATGTTTGTATCACCCCTTTGAGAAAGCTAATGCGAAAAGTGCGTCAGGGGCCTGCACTGGTGGTGTATTGGTTGGCGCCTTTTTAGGTGTGGTTAGTATGCAACTTTTTTGACTAACAAACATTGCAATTCATGTTTGTGACTTGTAAACAGTAGACACCGTGTCGTACACGGACATGGTTTTCTATTTAATGTCTTTTGAAAAATTTGGGTATTAGACCTGCTAACCCCTATACTATACAGTATTATAGTTATTTTTTTGCACTTGCACTTTACTTACCAGCATGAATTTTTGCGCTCTCCCTACATCACCAGTTCAGTATTAATTTAAAATGCTTTTAATCATGTGAGTCCTATGTTATGTCAATCATGTACTCCATGTCATTTGAATAATACAATATTGTGATACTATTATATATAACCCTTGTCTGAAGTTATTGTTATGGTATGACCCATACAGCTTTGTTGGTTTTGTGAACTTTAGGTAGGTCTAGTCCAGAGACCCCAGCATGAATATAAGTTTGTAGTAGATCTAGGGGGGTGTTGGGGTAGGGAAACTTAAGATCTTGCATTTTAAAAAGCCCTTACCATACTGCTAGAGTGCTTTTTATCAGAAGTGACTGTGATATTTTATTGTGTGTGCAAGATCCTATCCTCCAAAGGACCAATCTCTCCTTTATAGTCAGAAGGTGTCATTCAAGGCCCGAACAGAGATTGGGGGAGTGAGGAGAAAGTAACGATACGCTCCTGCTCAGTTGCTCTGCCTTATAATATAAATGTACATCAGGAAGGCCAAAGCCACCAAACCTCTTTTCTCTCGTCAAGAGGGAATATAGTAACATAACATAGTAATTTTCGCCACTTAAGGGAAGTAAAAAATTCCTTCCCAACTCCATTCAGGCAATCAGAAGTACTTCCTGGATCAACGACCCCTCTCTAGTAGCTATAGCCTGTAATATTACACTCTAGAAATACATCCAGGCCCCCCTTGAATTCCTTTATTGTACTCACCATCACCACCTCCTCAGGCAGAGAGTTCCATAGTCTGACTGCTCTTACCGTAAAGAATCCTCTTCTATGTTTGTGTACAAACCTTTTTTCCTCCAGACGCAGAGGATGTCCCCTCGTCACAGTAAGGGATGGCGTTTAAAGGGAGAAAGAGGCGCTCATAGGGTGATAACGTCAGAGACTGTCAGATTTAAAAGGATATGTGTATTGCTCACCTATTTCGGTTGTACCAAAATTGGGCACAACCACAATGTAGGCGTAAAGAGATGGTGAAGATCAGGCAGTGTAGGTGCAGCCAGGGCTTGTCCAGGTGGCTTAAGGCGGCGGCCAAACCGCCGGTCAGCTCAATATGGAGAAGGAGGAACTTCAGATCTATCGAATCAGACGCAGGATAGCCAGGGGCGCACTCAAACGGTCAGAGTTGTAAGAACAGTTGATTTAATTAAGTAGACAATGCGTTTCGGGGTGATATAACCCCTTTATCAGGTCTAAAACATACATATATAAATAAATGAAAGTAAATGTACAGTAAAAATCATAAAAAAGTCCAATTAAAAGTTGTAAATACATTAGGAAAGTGATAAGTCCATATGCACAGAACAAGTTTCGGATCATTACTAGCGGAGATCTAATACTGCATGAGACTATTATAGTAACACTTTGATGGATTATATAAAGGGTACCGTAAGTCTAAAAATAGATATAAATATATAATTATAATGATAAAAAAAATAATAATAAATAATAATAATTAAACTTATCCATATCCACAAATTTCATGTCAAAAATGTATGTCTGATAGATGTAGCCTCATATTGCAACTATGTGTCTCATAAGGACCGATGTTTGTGTTGTAGTTAGTTGGGATCCAGATAGATTAAATATTTTTACTGTGTGTTCGTTTTGTTTCTCTTCAGATTGTGTGTGTTTGGAGTCGTTTCTTCCGGGTTCCTTTGTTGTTCTTCTGGTGTATCTTTTGACTCCTCCTCTGCATCCCCTTCGTTATTTTTTCTTTTTACCCCTTTTTGTAGTTGTTTCTGTAGGGGTTTGAAGAAGTCCGAAATCATTGTCGTCCCTCCGGATGGTTGTTTTATGGCATACGTTGCTTGTTGTGTGAGGGATATGGGAAGTGATAAAAAAGATACTGATTGGTTTGTGGCTTGGAGCGGGGACGTCTGGGTATCTTCTAGCGGGCTTACGTTGTGTACCGTAACTAATGAATCTTCAAAGATAGAAGGTTCATTGTGTGGAGAGTTTGATAAGTTGTTTATGGATGAAAATGAGGTGGGTGGTAGATCGAGAGGGCATCTTTGAGGGAGGCATAGGGGGGAACCGGGACGTAGTTCGTGGCGCTTATTTCAAAGTATTAGTACATCAATGAATTGGTAATGCCTTTTAATATGAAAAAAGGAGTACTGTTAGTGGTTGCTGCGGATTCATACCTTAAAGAAAAGTCAGCAACAGCGCTGACACGGCCGCCACAGTCTCCAGGCACGTGGGAGGACACTGACTTCTGTCAGAAGGCGCGTGCCCTGCCACAGCTGATAAGAAGAGGGATGGAGCGCGTGACGCGCTGAGACTGGCTGTGTGGGTGGGGAGGTGTGGCCAGGGAAGCGCTGAAGCTAAAGCAGTTAGAAGTGCTGACATCGGGACCTGCTGTGAGCGTGTGTGTGTGGGAGCGTGGCCAAGGGCAGCGCTGTAGCTGTAACAGTGAGGAGCACTGCTGCCGGAGTCTACTTTGAGTCTGCTTGTGAATTACTGGGCATGAAGGAGTTGCTAAAAATTTGTGTTAATAGCAGAGACATGGAAATGAAAAGTGAAACCTGTGTTACTATCATATAAGTGGAGATGGGAAGTAATAATGATGGAAAGTGATAATAATGTAGTGGTAACGATGGCATTAGTACCACCAGCCAATACTTGTCCACAGACAACCAACTCTCATCTGAACATAAGGAATTCATTCTGGATGCCATCCGTTTCATTCTCACGAATAACTTGTTTTCCTTTGAGGGTAAGATCTATAGACAGCGCAAAGGGACCGCGTTTCGCGCCTAGTTTTGCCAACTTATATATGGGCATATTCGAAGAGACATTCATCTACAATAACCCACCGTGGACCAACAACATTATCCTCTATAAACGTTATATAGACGATCTGATCCTAATCTGGAACGGGTCCAAAGAAGAAGTTCAGCATTTTGTCAACTCTTTCAACTCAAACTCATTTAATCTCTCCTTTACCGCCACCATATTCACATCTGCAATAGAATACTTAGATCTGGTCCTCTTCACAGAAAGCAATACCATCTGCTCCAAAACCTACTTTAAAAAGGTAGACGGTAATAGCTACCTAGATTACTGAAGTGCCCACTACAAGAACTGGAAGAAGAACGTACCGTTTAGTCATTTCAAAAGAAATACAAGAAACTGTACGAACACAGAAGACTTCCATGCGCAAAGTAAGGTTTTAAAATCCAGATTCATTCATATCCTAAAGAGCTTGTGGATAATGCATTTCTCCGGGCCAACAAACTGAGCCAAGAGGAAAGCTTGCAGCCCAAAAATATAAACAACACCTCTGGACAGAAAGAGGAGAGCTTAACAATTCGAAAACCATCATTTATAACAACCTACAATTCCAATCACTAGGTCCTCCGTACAATCTTCTCCAAACATTGGCATCTTTTGACTGATGATCCATACCTAAAAAATATCATACCATCCAAACCACAGATAACGTTCAGAAGGGCAAAAACTATCAAAAATTTGCTTGCACCCAGCTGCCTAAAAAAGTTCAATAAGAAGAGTTACAGTGACCACGCACAAGAAACAGGGATGTTCCCCACTTTGACGGGAAGCTACAAATGCAGCCACCCTCTATGCAAATGCTGCGAGAGCCTTTCAAACCGGACGCACACTTTTACCAGTAACACCACAGGGGAAATATTCCGTATAAAGAATTTTGTAAATTGTTCTTCGTCGTATGTCATATACGTAATAGAATGCACCTGCGGCTTACAATATGTGGGACGTACAATCCAAACTCTCAGAGAACTCCTCAATAAACATCGGTGGAACATTACCAGAGGATTCCTCAAGCATGGAGTATCCCGCCATTTTTTATCATTTCACGAAAAAGACCCTTCAAAACTTTTCATCACACCCATTGAGACTGTACCTACGAACTCCACAAACCGATTCAGACTACTCCAGAAACGGGAAATGTACTGGATCTACAAACTGCAAACCCTAGAACCACACGGCCTAAACGAGAGTCTGGAAAACAAGTGTTTTTAAAAAGTGCATCCTTGTCATATTGGCCTGATCCCAAAACGTTCCAAACATTCCCCCATTATCATTAACCACCCATCTCTCTAAATTTAGCCATAGCTGCAAACCATGACCAGCTCTCATTCAACCCACAGTGCCGTCTTTACCATTCCCTCCCACCCCCTTGCCTTCAAACGCACTCTTTTTTTTTTTTTGACCCCCGCTCCCCTCCATTAGTCCCCATTCACCAGTTACACCTCATGTAAAGTAAAATAAAATAATACAATATATGCCAGGGGCCAGGGGTCCCCCATTCCTAGGTGCATACGGACATCCATGTATCCGGGCATATACACCACCAATAGTGGTTAATTTTATTGAACATAATGGTTTATTTCATTTTTAATTCACTTTATACTATAGTGTGATATATACCAATTAATATAATCATAATATATACTATAGTGTGATATATACCAATTAATATAATCATAATATATACTGCATAATAACTTTACACCAAAGACCTCCCATTAGCCAGAGCCCGGCAATCGTGACCACACACCGTTACGAGCATCCAACCAGACCTCCACCCATCAGCAACTACAACCCCCTCCTTGTATCACCTACCCTCATCCCATCCCAATTATCGATCGATCTATTCCCAGTTTGAGCATATTCGCCTTTCCAACAGTAATCCCTTCCATTTACTCCAATATCATTTTTTCATGAAAACACATATAAATTTCATACTTCAAGCACTATTATTTTATAATTTTTATCACCATCATCATCATCACCGTTACCACTACATTATTATCACTTTCCATCATTATTACTTCCCATCTCCACTTATATGATAGTAACACATGTTTCACTTTTCATTTCCATGTTTCTGATATTAACACAGGTTTTTAGCAACTCCTTCATGCCCAGTAATTCACAAGCAGACTCAAAGTAGACTCCGGCAGCAGCGCTCCCCACAGTTACAACTACAGCGCTGCCCTTGGCCACGCCCCCACACACACGATCACAGCAGGTCCCGATGTCAGCGCTTCTAACTGCTTTAGCTTCAGCGCTTCCCTGGCCACACCTCCCCACCCACACAGCCAGTCTCAGCGCGTCACGCGCTCCATCCCTCTTCTTATCAGCTGTGGCAGGGCGCGCGCCTTCTGACAGAAGTCAGCGTCCTCCCACGTGCCTGGAGACTTTGGCTAACTAACAGTACTCCTTTTTTCATATTAAAAGGCATTACCAATTCATTGATGTACTAATACTTTGAAATAAGCGCCACTAAAGATTGAAATACATAAGCCTTGTCTTTGCAGATTTCCCATCAAAAAGCTACACCTGTGACATACATTTTTGACATGAAATTTGTGGATATGGATACATTTAATTATTTAATTATTATTTATTTATTTATATTTTTTAATAATTATAAATATATATTTATATCTATTTTTTGACTTACGGTACCCTTTATACAATCCATCAAAGTGTTACTATAATAGTCTCATGCAGTATTAGATCTCCGCTAGTAATGATCCGAAACTAGTTCTGTGCATATGGACTTATCACTTTCCTAATGTATTTACAACTTTTAATTGGACTTTTTTATGATTTTTACTGTACATTTACTTATTCTCAATTATTTATATATGTATGTTTTAGACTTGATAAAGGGGTTATATCACCCCGAAACGCGTCGTCTACTTAATAAAATCAACTGTTCTTACAACTGACCGTTTGAGTGCGCCCCTGGCTATCCTGCGTCTGATTCCATAGATCTGACGTTCCTCCTTCTCCCTCGTCACAGTGACAGTCCTGGGGATAAATAGATGATGGGAGAGATCTTTGTACTGACCCCTGATATATTTATACATAGTTATTAGATCTCCCCTCAGTCGTCTTTTTTCTAAAGTAAATAACCCTAATTTTGATCTAATCTTTCAGGGTACTGTAGTTGCCCCATTCCAGTTATTACTTTAGTTGCCCTCCTCTGAACCCTCTCTAGCTCTGCTATGTCCGCCTTGTTCACAGGAGCCCAGAACTGTACACAGTACTCCATGTGTGGTCTGACTAGCGATTTGTAAAGTGGTAGGACTATGTTCTCATCACGGGCGTCTATGCCCCTTTTGATGCAACCCATTATCTTATTGTCCTTGGCGGCAGCTGCCTGACACTGTTTTTTGCAGCTTAGTTTGCTGTTTATTACAATTTCTAGATCCTTTTCCATGTCAGTGTTACCGAGTGTTTTACCATTTAGTATGTACGGGTGACTTGCATTATTCCTTCCCATGTGCATAACTTTACATTTGTCTGTGTTAAACCTCATTTGCCACTTATCTGCCCAAGCCTCCAATCTATCCAGATCCCTCTGTAGCAGTATATTGTCCTCTTCAGTGTTAATTACTTTACACAGTTTAGTGTAATCTGCAAAAATTGATATTGTACTATGCAAGCCTTCTACAAGATCATTAATAAATATATTGAAAAGAATAGGGCCCAGTACTGACCCCTGAGGTACCCCACTATTGACAGTTGCCCAATCTGAGTGTGTACCGTTAATAACCACCCTCTGTTTTCTGTCACTCAGCCAGTTACTTACCCACTTACAGACATTTTCTCCCAGTCCGAGCATCCTCATTTTATATACTAACCTTTTATGTGGTACAGTATCAAATGCTTTGGAGAAGTCCAGATATACGACATCCATTGATTCGCCGCTGTCAAGTCTAGAACTTACCTCCTCATAGAAACCGATTAAATTCGTTTGGCATGACCGATCCCTCATGAAGCCATGCTGATATGGCGTTATTTGCTTATTTCTGTTGAGATCCTCTAAGATAGCATCTCTCAGAAAACCTTCAAACAGTTTCCTCACAACAGATGTTAAACTTACCGGTCTATAGTTTCCGGGCTCTGTTTTTGGACCCTTTTTGAATATTGGCACTACATTTGCTATGCGCCAATCCTGTGGGACATTCCCTGTCAATATAGAGTCCTTAAATATCAGAAATAATGGTCTGGTTATGACATTACTTAATTCCCTTAGAATACGGGGGTGTATGCCATCTGGTCCTGGCAATTTGTCTATTTTAATCTTTTTAAGTCGCTGTTGTACTTCTTCCTGGGTCAGACAGGACACTTTTAATGGGGGATTTATTTTTACATTCAGCATTTCATCTGACAGTTTATGTTCCTCAGTGAATACATTGGAGAAAAAAATATTTAACAGCTTTATTTTCTCCTCATCGCTCTCTGCAACTCCCCCTTCATTACTCTTTAAAGGACCGACACCTTCAGATTTATACTTTTTAACATTTATATAATTTTAGGGTTAGTTTTACTCTCTTTGGCAATTAATCTCTCGGTCTCTAGTTTGGCCGCTTTTATTTGTTTTTTACATATTAATTTTTTTCCTTTCTTTTTGTCATTTATTGCTCTCTTTACATTTCTATTTATCCACATTGGTTTCTTTTTGTTCCTTAACCTTTTATTCCCATACAGTATGTACCTCTCACAATGAGAATTTAGGATGCTTTTAAAGATATCCATTTTGTGGCTGTATTTTTGTTTTTGAGGACTTTTTCCCAGTTAGTTAGGCCTTTGGCCTCGCTTAGTTGGCTAAATTTAGCTTTTTTGAAGTTTGGTATTTTTGTTCCTCCCTTTAGAAATGCTCTTTTGAATGATAATTGGAAGGTTATTACTTTATGGTCACTATTTCCCAGGTGTCCTCCAATTTGCACATCTGTTGTTATGTGAGGTATATTGGTTAATACTAAGTCCAGTATGGCCATCCCTCTAGTCGGGTCCTGAACCAGTTGGGACAGGTATTTGTCTTTGGTTATTGCCAATAACCTGTTTTCTTTATGCGATGTACAGCTTTCAGTTTCCCAGTCTATATCTGTGTAGTTGAAGTCCCCCATAATAACCACCTCATTATGATATGCGGCCTCGTCTATCTCATTTAGCAATAGATTTTCTGTGGACTCTGGTATATTAGGTGGTTTATAGTAAACGCCTATTAGTAATTTATTATTGTTTTTGGCTCCATGTATGACACGGTGACTCCACATGTTCACGTCCCTCACTTATATCTTCTCGGACTGTGGGCTTTAGATAGGACTTTACATAAAGGCAGACCCCTCCTCCTCTCCGGTTTTGACGATCCTTTCTAAACAGACTGTAACCCTGTACATTAATTACCCAGTCATAGCTATCATCCAGCTATGTCTCTGTTATTCCCACTATATCATATTCCTCCTCACATATCACTAATTCCAGTTCCCCAGTTTTGTTAGTCAGGCTTCTGGCATTAGTATACATACAATTAAGAGGTTTATGTATATTTTTAACCTTACACCTTTCCTTCTGAACTGTTTCAGTCCCTCCTTCCATTCCTCCCCCAGTCCCACTACCTTGCCCCCGGTATCTATCTGCACTAACTTCCCCTCCTATAACGTAAGTACCCTCCCCCCAGAATATGCAATTCTAGAGGATCTCCCTCCCCAGAGGAAGAAAGAGAACAGTCTGCGGATTTCAGAAAAGTATATAAGGGGGAGCCAGATGGGGATGGCTTGCATCAAGTACAAGAACTTGGGGCCTACATATGTTTTGAGGACGTTTTTTCGTCCTACCTATGAAATGAACGGGATTTTCAGAGATTTGAGTTGTAAGCGTTTGGACTGCAAAAGTTGAACGTAATTAAGCGCAAAGAGCTCATTTGGATTGGCAAATATATGGATCCCCAAGTATTGTACACTTCTAAGCGCCCAAATGAAAGGGGTATTCTTTTTTAGGGTGTTAATAGTAGAGGTGGAGCATGAGATGTTTAATGCCACTGATCTCCTCTAGTTTATTTTAAAATTGGATATAGTTCCAAATTCATTGAAGATGGCTAGTAGCCTCGGAAAAGATGTCATAATAAGAAGGTCGTTGGCAAAAGCTGCTGTTAGGTGTACGTGTGGACCAACTGTTACCCCATGTATCAATAGGTCCTGTCTAATCCGTCTGAGCAGGGTCTCCATTACGATAACAAACAAAGCAGGAGATAATGTACAGCCTTGTCGTGTGCCGTCAAGTATGTCGAAGGGGGGGCATAAAGTGCCATTGATTTTGACCCTCGCAGAAGGAGCCGAATACAGAGCGAAGATCGCTTGAATGAACTGGCAGGTATACCAAAGCTTGACAGGGCCGCTGACATAAATTGCCAGCTAACCCTGTCAAACGCTTTCTCAGCATCGGTGCTGAGTAAGGCAAGGGTGATATGAGATTTTTGTGTCCAAGATATGAGTCTGAGCAAGTGTATTGTATTCTTTTTGCCCTGTCTGCCCGACACAAAACCAACTTGTTCATGGTCTATAATGCTGGGGAGAATTTTTGGAGGCATTGGGCTAAGATTTTCGCCCACCATTTAACATCTGTGTTCAGCAAGAATATCGGGTGATAGCTTCCTCATTCTAGTGGGTCTTTCTTTTCCTTGTGTATGACTGTGATATGGACTTCCAAAGCCTGTGTTGGCAAGGTGCCTCCCTTAAAGAGAAAGTTACATAGGGTCTGGAAATGGGGGACTAGGGTGTCTCTAAAAGTTTTATAATATTGAATAATGAACCCATCAGGCCCGGGGCTCTTGCCCGATGGGATAGATGATAAAACTTGATGGATTTCTGTTTCCATAATAGGCGATAATAGCTGTTCAGAGTCAGGTGAGGTTAAAGTTGGCAAGCTAAGGGATGAGAGGAAGGCCAATGTAGCTACTGACAGTGGCGTACATACAGGGGTCTCACTTGAGACCGGGCCCGACACTCCAGGGGGCCCGGCCGCCTGTGGACCCACCCCCAGGCCGGCAGGCCACCCTAAAACATGTTAAAAACCACTGTACTCACATGTAATGGAGCGCTCTGATCGGGCATGAAGTACAGTGGCAATTCCGGGCCCCATCAGAGCGCTCCATTACATGTAGGGAGGGGGATGGGGGGAGCGCGCACTCACACACCCGGCCGGCATTTCCTTTCCATAGTGAAGCAGGGAAGCCTCTCTGCTCCCTGCTTCATTGATCTTCACAGCTCAGGAGCTACTGGCCCCACATCGCGCTGCTGGCTGTGGGAGGAGATCTGAAAACCCGGGAATCTGCTTTCAGCACAGCCAGCAGTGCGATGAGTGTGGGAGCCTGTCATAAGGGAAGAAAGTAAGTATGTGTTTTGTTTTCTAAGGCTGAAGACTGGGGGCAAAGGGCAAGGGGGGGGGCATAACTAATTTTGAGGGGGCACCTAAGCTGGCATAACTACTATGAGGGGGGCACATATGAAGGCATACCTATGAGGGGGCACATATAAAGGCATAACTACTGTGAGGGGGCAGGTAATCTGGCATAACCACTGTGAGGAGCACATATGTGGGCATATCTAATGTGAGGGACACATAATGTGGCATAACTACTGTGAGGGAGCACATAACTGGGCATAAATATTTTGAAGGGGCACATAATCTGGCATAACCGCTCTGAGGGGGCACATATCTGGGCATATCTACTTTGAGGGGGCACATAACTGGGCCTAAATACTGTGAAGGGGCACATAATCTGGCATAACCGCTCTGAGGGGGCACATATTTGGCAATATCTGCTTTGAGGGGGGGCACATAACTGGCCATAAATACTGTGAAGGGGCACATAATCTGGCATTACTACTGTGAGGGGCACATAATCTGCCATAACTACTTTGAAGGGACACATAATCTGGCCCCAACTACTGTGAGGGGGCACATAATCTGGCATTACTACTTTGAGGGGACACATATTCTGGTCATTACTACTTTGAGGGGACACATATTCTGGTTATTACTACTGTAAGGGGCACATATTTGGCATTACTACTGTGAGGGGGCACATAACTGGGCATAACTACTGTAAGGGGGCACATATCTAAGTATAACTACTGTTACAGGAACAAAGGACTGCATTAGTACTGTGAGGGGCCTCAAGGTGGGCATTAGTACTGTGTGGTAGCACTAGATTACCCTGCTATACATTGGCATGGCTCAGTCTTACAGGCCAGCACAGAGCCCCCTGCTGGTGAGTTCACAGGGGCAGTCACCATCCCTTCCTTATGTGATTATTCTTTTTTTTCTCACCATAGGGACCTTGTTCTGGATCCAGCAGGCATCACGCCGAAGCCAGCGACACTCTGGATGACGTAGGACCAGATTTTATTAGGACTGGGTGAGTGTAACCATTGGGCTTAGGGCTCTTTAACATGAGCGGATCCTGTGAGGGTAATCCGCTGCGTGAAAGAGTGCCAAGCCCTGTTCTGGACAGCAGAGACATGGAGCAGTGACATGATTGATAATGCTCCATGCCTATCTGTGACCTTTTTACTACGAAATACAGTGAGATAAAGTTGTCACCGTGATTTTATAGTTAAAAGATCACAGTCAATCGCAAGTGAACTGCCATATAAATTTATTATTTTTTTTGCTAAAGTGTAGAGTAAGTAATAGGTAACATTTTTGTAATATACTTTATTTAGCCAAAACATTTAATTTTAGTAGTAAACTGGGGCTGAAATGGCCCTTAGCAGCGCTCTCAGAAATGGGGGGGGGGGGCGACGGGGCTCCATGAATCAGTTTTGCACCGGGGCCCCATGGATTATGTGTACGCCACTGGCTGCTGGAATAGTATTTGGTGTTGGAGGAGAGGGGGCGCATATTGGCGCAAATTGGGGACGGATATATTCGCCAAAGTGACTTGATAGTGACCTTCTGGGTCAGCAATGGTGGCAGTATGCTTAAACGGTAATTGTTTGTGTATAGCAATACTGACGCCTCTGCTGGCGGAGGTATACATGCTGTGGAACCATTGAATGAAGCGTTTGGGTGGAAGTTTGGGAATCTTACCCATCTTGAAGAGAGATTCTTTGAAAAAAGCAATAAAAGCTCTGTCTTTATGAAGAAGTGAGAATATCTGTGATCGTTTCCGTGGCTCGTTCAGACTTCGTACGTTCATAGAGGAAACTACAATAGACACTATAATGTCAAAATAAGAAACATGTCAGCATACAGGTCTCCCAAAGGGAAATGGAAAGCAGTAGGGAAAAAAGAAGGATAGAGCAGGGTGGAAAAGGAAAATGAGTAGCTTAGAGGCAAAAAAAAATACAACATGGTACAGATTGAGTGGCTAACAGCAATGTAACTAGATATATCACGTACTCTACATAGCACCTGGGATGTTAGTCACTGCCTGCCCTGTGAGAGGACTGATAGGCCTGAAGATCTGATAGACTTGCTGCATGTTAGTCTATCTGACAGATCTTTCTCTTTTTCCTTGCTGTTTGTTGTTGTGGGCAGGATCCCACCTCTCCACAGGTTCTGCTCATTAGCTGTTTAGCGGTTTATATTTCCTCCTGGAGTTCTCAGCTAGAGTTTGGTGGATCTCCTGCTCCCTGTCTGTCTAAAGCTAAGTCCTCCTTACTTCCCTTTTGTTGTGTGTTCTGACTAGGCCTCAGGGAAACGCTGGTTCCTTCACGGTGGGAGGAACTGGTTGTCTTTCTCCTGCTCCGTAGCTGAGGGTTTGTTTCAGTTTCAGCAGGACTTAGGTTCCAGCGCATGAGTACTGCCACCTTTAGGATTTGCTCATGCTGTCAGCAGTCAGGGAAAGGCTCAGGGATTGTGAGGTGGTGACCTTTCCCTCTTCCCTAGCTTTGGGGCCTAGTCTGGTGTTTTGTTACTGTTGTTGTATTTGGCTTTCTTCCCTTCCCTCACATGCCGTGACATTATAAACCGCCAATACCGTCATTTTCTTTTCCATTGCTCTATGTGGAAATGGAAGCGGTTGGTGTCTTCCCGCTAGTGGGAACCAGGTCAGCCTTGAACCTAAGGTCGCCCTCCCAGATTTTCTGGGGGAAGTGATAATTTTGTTCGGTTCAGAGAGTCTTGTAAATTGTATTTTCGTCTGCGTCCGATCTCATCTGGGGATGAAAATCAAAGAGTGGGGATTATTATTTCTCTGCTGAAAGGTGATGCTCAGTCTTGGGCCTTTTCTCTACCAATCGGTTCTCAGTCCCTCCGATTGGTGGATTAATTTTTCAGAGCCCTGGGCCTGATTTGTGATGATCCAGACTGGTCTCTCTGGCCGAATCTAAGCTGCGTAGCTTGAGTCAGGGAGAACGTTCTGCTGAGTCATATTGTTCTGAATTTAGAAGATGGGCGACTGACTCGGAGTGGAATGACCCAGCACTCCGTAGTCAGTTCTGTCAGAGACTGTCTGAGAGACTAAAATATGCCCTTGCATTTCATGAAAACTGTGATTCTTTGGAGGCGGCTATGTCCCTAGCTGTATGGATTGATAGATGCCTGGGAGAGGTGCAAGGTTCCCCTCAACCAGGATGCGCTATCATGTAGGGAAACTATCTCTTCTGTCCCTCGGGGCGCAGAGACACTTGAGCCAGTGTCAGGTGATGAGCCTATGCAGTTGGGTTAGGTCTCTTCATGCCTTTGTAATAGGAATCTTAGGATCCAGAGAAGACTCTGTTTCTTTTGTGGTAAAGAAGGACATTTCATTAATGTTTGTTCTTTTATTATACCTCAAAGGGGAAAAGAAAAAAAAAAGTATTCTTTCCAATAAATCGAGTTTACTTACTCTTGGTAGCGTGAATGGGGAGACAGAAAGGTTGTATTTGTCTTCTACCTGCAGTACCCAATTTCTCCTGCCTGCCATGGTGGCGCTAAATTCTGAAAATATTGAATTAGAAGTATTTGTTGACAGTGGAGCAGGGGTTAACCTTATTGATTATCAATTTGTTCAGATTCATGGTTTAAAGACAAGTGCATCATATTCTGCAGGATATTCATTTGAGGATGGGTGATTCTCATGTTGAGTCAGTTTCTTGTTTGCCTGCTCCTCTAGTTCTAGGTTTACCATAGATTGGAAAACTAGACAGATCAGTAATTGGAGTGATTTTTGTATGGACAACTGTCTCGGCGCATCTATTTCTGTGGTATTCATTAAGGTGTTACCTCAGTTTCTTTCAGATTTTTCAGACGTATTCTCTGAGGGTGGAGATCAGGAGTTACCCCCTCACCGAGAGTATGAGTGTTCGATCAATCTTATTTCCGTAGCTAAATTGCCAAAATCTCGGTTATATAATCTTTCCCAACCCGAAAGAGTAGCTATGCGGGAATATATTACCGAGAGTTTGGCAAAAGGACACATTAGATCATCTAAGTCACCTGTTGCTGCTGGCTTCTTTTTTGTTGAAAAAACAGATGGGACCCTTAGACCATTAGATTTCCGAGAACTGAATCTTATTACTGTCCGTGACCCATATCCCCTTCCCTTGATCCTGGATTCATTTGATCAGATTGTCGGAGCCAAGGTGTTTTCTAAGTTGGATTTAAGAGGGGCTTATAATCTGATAAAAATCAGGGAAGGGGATGAAAAGAAGACGGCCTTCAATACCCCTGAGTGCCACTTTAAGAACTTGGTCATGCCCTTTGGTTTGACTAATGCCCCGGCGGTCTTCCAGCACTTTATCAATGACATTTTTTTATCATTTGGTGGAGAGGTTTGTTGTTATTTACCTTAATGACATACTAATTTACTCGCCTTATATGGAGTCTCATCAGGATCATTTAAGACAAGTATTGATCCTCCGGGGGAATAAATTGTATGCTAAGTTGGAAAAATGTGTGTTTGCTGTTCAGGAGCTGCAGTTTTTTGGTTACTTACTTTCTGCCTCACGTTTTCATATGGGTCCCAAAAACGTCCGTACGGTACTGGAATGGGATTGACCGGAGAATCAGAAAGCTCTGATGCGTTTCTTGGGATTTACTAATTACTACAGAACATTTATCCTGAATTATTCCACTGTTGTCAGGCATTTGACTGATATGACTAGAAAGGGTGTGGACTTCTCAGTCTGGTCAGCATTACAGGCTTTTTCTGAAATAAAGGAGTGTTTTGCTTCCGCTTCCATTCTGGTGCAACCCCATTTGTCTCAACTCTTCATTGTGGAGGTTGACGCGTCAGAAGTGGGAGTCGGAGCAGTTTTGTCGCAGGGTCCCTCTCCTGGCAAATGGTGCCCTTGTGCTTTCTGCTGCCGAAATAAATTATGATGTTGGGAATAGAGAGTTGCTGGCCATTAAATTGGCCTTTGAGGAATGGCACCATTGGCTAGAAGGAGCGATTCATCAGATTACGGTAATTACGGACCATAAGAATCTGGCTTACCTGCAATCAGCGAAGCATCTGAACCCTAGGCAGGCCAGATGGTCATTGTTTTTTACCAGATTTCATTTTGTAGTCACTTATCGCCCTGGGGCCAAAAAACGTCAAAGTGGATGCTTTATCGCGTAGCTTTCCTGGGGGGGGGGGGGGCCATTTGGAGGATCCTGCTCAGATTTTGGCTGATGGAGTGGTGGTATCCGCTCTTTATCCCGAACTGGAAGCTGCAGTGTTGGGGGCTCAAGGTGAGGCACCTAATTCCTGTCCTCCAGAGAAGCTGTTTGTTCCTTCAGGACTTCAACACAAGATGTTCAAGGAACATCATGATACTGTCCTTGCGGGACACCCTGGGAGTAGATCCACCGTGGATCTTATTTCCCGGAGATTCTGGTGGCCAGGTTTACGTAAATTTGTTGATGGCTATGTGGCAGCTTGTGAGACCTGTGCACGTGCTAAGGTTGCTCATACTCGGCCTTCAGGATCTCTTTTTCCTTTGTCAAACCCTTCTCGTCCTTGGACGTTATTTGTCCATGGACTTTATCTCTGATTTACCTAGTTGATCTGGGAAGACTGTGATTTTAGTGGTGGTGGACTGCCTCAGAAAGATGGCTCACTTTATACCATTATCAGGTTTGCCCAATGCTAAAACTGTTGCTCAAATATTTATTGATAACATTGGGAGATTACACTGCATCCACTCTGATGTGGTGTCTGATAGGGGGACGCAATTTGTTTCCAGGTTTTGGACGGCTTTCTGTATTTATCTGGGAGTTTAGTTGTCTTTCTCTTCGGCTTTCCATCCTCAGTCGAATGGACAAACTGAGTGCACTAACCAGAAAGTTATTTGAGATGTTTTGTCGCCGAGAATCAGGAGGAGTGGTCTTTGTTTTTGTCCTTGGCTGAGTTTGCCTTGAATAACCATAGACAGGAGTCCACTGATAAGTCACCATTTTTTTGGTGCATATGGGTTTCACCCTCAGTTTGGTACTTTCTCTGGGACTAAATCCTCTGGTATATCTGAAGAGAAGAGATTCTCTTCTTTGTTGTCTTCTATCTGGCAGAAGATTCAAATTAATTAGAAAAAAATGGGCGTAAGATAAACGGATGGCTGACAAGAAACGTATGACCTGTGTGTGGGTGATTTGGTGTGGTTGTCCACCAAGAACATTAAGTTGAAAGTACCCTCTTGGAAGTTGGGCCCAAGATTTATTGGTCCTTACTCCTTACAAAATCTCGGCCTTGTTAATACGGTTGCATTTTGTCTGGAACTTCCGCAGGCCTGGAAGATCCATAATGTGTTTCATAGGTCTTTGTTGTAGAACTATGTAGAACCTGCTGTACCATCTCCTTTGCCACCTCCTCCTGTCTTGGTAGATGGTAATCTGGGGTTTCAGATCTCCAGAATAGTCAACTCACGTATTCTTCATGGCTCCCTTCAGTACTTGGTACATTGGAAGGGATACGGTCCTGAAGAAAGAATGTGGGTTTCGACGACTAATTTTTATTATTATTATTATTTATATTTAGAGCGCCATTCATTCCATAGCGCTGTACATATCATAAGCGGTGCACATACATATTACAGGCAATTGCCTTAAGCATGAACGAGACAAGTTACAGACTGGTACAGAAGGATGGAGGGCCCTGCCCGTGAGGGCAAACAATCTACATGACTAATGTCACTGCTAGTCGCCTTGTGAAGGCCTTTCACAAGGGGGAATCTGTCATTGCCTGCCCTGTGAGAGGACTGAGCAGATCTGATAGTCTTTCTACATGTGAGTCTATCTGACAGATGTTTCTCTTTTTCCTTGCTGTTTGTTGTTGTGGGCAGGATCCCACCTCTCCACAGGTTCTGCTCATTAGCTGTTTAGTGGCTCTATTTATACCCGCCTCTCACTGCAGCACCTTCCTTCCCTTTTGTTGTGTGTTCTGACTAGGCCTCAGGGAGATGCTGGTTCATTCACGGTGGAAGGAACCGGTTCTCTTTCTCCTGCTCCCTAGCTGAGGGTTTGTTTCAGTTTCAGCAGGACTTAGGTTCCAGCGCATGAGTATGGGCCGAGGAGATATGTGTGGGCCAAGGTGGGAGGTAGAGAAGTATAGAGGGCAGTTCATACAGCTTGTAGGTCAGTGGATCACTGCTTGGGAGATCTGGACATACATAGAGGTATCAACCGTGGGTGTAAAAACTTACTCAGGTCTTGAATCTTGGTGGGTGTCATCGTTTGGTTTTGTAAGATTTCCCAGGAGAGACCAAGTGCCAGGCATCTGGGTGAGGAGGGATTGGAAGTGGGTTACCTTGATCGGCGGGCATCGAGGATGGTATTTTGATGGGTGTAAATCCGAACGATTTCCAGCCTGCTTTTAGGTCTTGAGGAGAGCTGATGTTAATTTGCTTCCCGTTCTGTGTTATAGCAAGGCCAAAAGGGTAGACCCATCGAAACGGGGTCACTGAGGCTTTTAAGGCTTCCAAGAGGGTATGCAATATTCGGTGTTTAGCCAAGGTGGAAGGCGCCAAATGCTGGAAGGGCAAAATGTCCGCTTCCTCGTATTTGAGTTGAGCGGATTCTCTGCTACTTTTCAAGAGCTCTGCGGTGTCAATGTAGCTTAGAAGGCCACAAATGGTGTCGCTGGGTGGCTCTGTAGGTTTGGGTTTCCGGCGCAGCGATCTGTGGATCCTCTCAATCATAATTTGGGCAGCTCTCTCAGGACCTAACCAGGGGCGTAACTATAGGGGAAGCAGGGGAAGCGGCTGCTTTGGGGCCCTGACCCAGAAGGGGCCCATCCAACAGGAGGAGAAGTACTAAAAGATTTTGTCAGGGCCCTTCAACATTATTACACAATGAAATGATATACAGTGGCAGTATAGACAGTGTAGAAAATGGATAGAACAGCTGCCAGGTCTGGTCTGAGAGAGCGATCTTTACTAGCCACAGGAAAGGGGGCAGCATGAAAGGAAGGGGTTGTAAAAAAATTACTGGGGGAGGGGGCCCCATTCAAAAATTTGCTGTGGGGCCCAGTCATTTCTAGTTACGCCACTGGACCTAACAATGAGGCAAAGAGCTCTATGGCTGCTTTAGGCAGTGCCTCTGGAGCCACCGATTCAGGTTTGCCACGGATTCTCAGATTCTGCCTGCGACAGCGGTTCTCTAGATCCTCAAGCTTAAGAAAAACCTCATTAAGTAGTGTTTTATGTGCCTGAGGAGCGTCTCCTGATTTTTATCCATAGGTCAGGATGGCTTCTTGGGTATTCTCCAGGGCTACAACTCTCTCTTTAGTGGGGAGAATGCCAACTCCAGCATATCTTGGAGGACAGATTTTGAGATTGGTGGGTCTCTCTGGTTGATTCTACAATTCGATGCATCCAAGATGCTGCCTGTCTCGGAGAAATCCCCTGTGTCAAAGTGATGACTGTTACTCTGTGTCATCTTGGTCGTGCCAGGGGTAGAAGGCTGGGGCTTCCTTTTGAGGAATTTTTCCATGTCCGGCGGTTTTGTTCGGACAGGAGTGGCCTCTGCAGATTCTTTATGCTTTTCCTTGCCTATTTTCCCCATGATGGCCAGCTCTTGTGAGGAGCTCAGACTCAAGCAGCCATTCAACAGCGCAGCCAGGCTCTGCCCCCTGCATCACCTGTTTTGGGCCCTGTCGACCCCTGTCCCTGTGAAGAAACTTCAGGAGCTGCACAAGGTTATTTTGTGGTTTATTTGGGGGAGCAGGAAATCTCAGAGAAAACATTATGTTCTTACACAAACAAATATGAGGTCTTTCACTGCCCAACTTTATTATGTACTATAGGGCAGCACTACTGGCACAATTCCTCCGGTTTAATCTTCATGACAGGGTCCCTAGCTGGGTCAAATTAGGGTCGGATCTGTTAGCTGCGCTTACCGTGGCAGCGATTTTCTGTTCTACTGACTCCATCCCTGATACTGTATTGTGAAATCCAAATCTCTCCTCTCTTTCTACTCATTGCAACTCTGGAGAGTGGTGAGATTTAAGTTCAAGCTTCAGTTGAGGTTTTTTGCCATTTATTTTATTGAGAAGAGATAGAAATGTACAAACAATGATAAAAGCAATAATAAAAGCATGAAAACACACTTAGTCAACAAGATAGGATGGGTACATAACAGATATGATGAAACGTCACATACAAGCTTCTGATCCTATAGCAGTAATATAGATACTAGTCCCACACATAAGTGCTCTGCATAGTTGTGGGAGTGGGGTGCAAAGCAAACGTGGTGACTAAATTATAGTGACCAAGTAAGTGGTCATGAAAAGCAGGAGAAGAGGATAAGGGGGTAGGGGGTAGTCATAGGAAATGTGTGTGTGTGTGTGGGGGGGGGGGGAGATCAGGGATTAGGAGAGCCTATTACTTCATGGATGTTGAGTTGAAGAAAAAGCTATGTAGTAATTGTTATAATGGACGGTATCTGGTGTGTCTTGTCCATTTCCCGAATAGAGCACAAAGAGGCCCATATCGGGGGCTGCAGGTCTCCCACAATGTCGGCTGGGCCGGAAGGCAGACAAGCATTGGTGGTTCTAAAGACTGGGACATTATATAAGTTATGGACCTCTATATGTCTTCCACGGGTTCCAAATCTTCAGGAATTTTGATCGGGTATGGTTCTCCCGGTGTGCTAGTTCCTCGAAGCGGAATAATCGGTCTACCTTGTCTACCCAGGCAGACAGAGTGGGTGCAGAGTTGCTCTTCCACAGATATGTTATGGGTAACCAAGCAGCTGTGATGACATGGTGGGTAAGTTATGGTTGGGTTGGGTGAAATTTGAATTTGGACACCAAAGTAAGGCAACCTTCACACTAGCGGCAAGGAGCTCCAGCAGGCTGTTCCTGCGGGTGAACAGCATGCCGGATCCTTGATGCCGCTAGTGTATGCATGGGGCCGGAGGTCCGCTCCGGCCCCATTAACTATAATAGGGCGGGCTGGAGTTCCGGCGGAAGCACGGCAAACATGCCGAATGGCGGCCAGAAAAAAACTACGACATGTCGGATCAGCCTTCCGGAGCTCCTTGCCGCTAGTGTGAAACTAGCCTAATATCAGTTTGGGGTCCAAGGTAAGGTTTGCGGGGAAAATTTGGTTTATTACTTTCTCCACTTCCAACCAAAATGGTTGGATACGTGGACAAGTCCACCAAATATGAGATAGGGAACCGACTCCACCGCGACAACAACAACATGAATCAGATATATCGGCATTCAACCTATGGAGGAATTATGAGTACCACCTAGTCAGTAACTTGGATGTTCTCTTGTATCTTAATGCACCTATTAAACTTATGGGAATGTGACAAAATGAAAGCCTTTTCAGGATCTGAAAGGGTGATACCGAGTTCTGTCTCCCAGTCAGCTAGGAAGTATAGCCTAGGTGGCACAGCAGACAGGAGTTACTTATAAGAAAGAGATAATAGGCGTTTGGGAAGTTGATCTACGGAGATTAGTTTTTTTTGGCCAGGTGGGTGTGGAGGAGAACACAAGGCAGTGTGAGCTTTCTTACGTCTCTGAAAAAGTCGAGAAGATGCAAAAAAAGGAGCTGATAGTACTCTGGGTAAGTTTGCTACTTTGTCCCAATCCAGTGGTCATCAGTCAGAGCGATCTCTTTCACAGAGACAATAGCTAAAAATTGACCATACTCCAGAGGGGTCCTGAGGATGGATATGGGCTCGTAGTAAATCTAGAGGTGGGGACTGGGTTGAGGCAGTAGGTGAGATCTGTCGTATCTGCCACAGGACTAGTTTCTCCACTGGGGAATATCGTTAAAGATCGGAGCAAAGGTCAGGGGGTAGGGTGTGAGTAGTGATATGCTCCTGGTCACTTGCACCGCCTTATAGTATATGTGCAGGTCGGGTAGACCAAAGCCCCCAAATCTGCAAATTTCAGCGAAATAGGTAAGGGGAAGCCAATGTATACTTTTCGACGCTCAGGTAATGGGGTTGACCTTTTGAGGGATATGTATTACAAGAGATGTTTAATGCTTCTGATTTGCTATAGTTAATTTTGAAAATGGTTATGAAACCAAAGTCTTTGAAGATGGACAGTAGCGTAGGGAAGGATACTTGAGGGTTAGATGTCATAATGAGCAGGTCATCGGCAAACGCAGCAGTCAGGTGTGTATGTGGGCCAACGGTAACGCCTCAGGTGAGTGGGTCTTGTCTGTCGCCGAAGAAGAGTCTCCATGACAATTACAAATAACGTCGGGGATAATGGGAAGCCTTGTGGGGTGCCGTTAAGTTTTTGGAATGAGGTAGTGTACCGTTAATTTTGATCCTGGCAGAGGGGGCTGTATAAAAAGTGAGTATTGTATTGATAAATTGGTAGGGCTGCAGACATGTAATGCGCTTTTCCCACATCAGTACTGAGCAGTCCAAGAGGAGTATTGAAGCGTTTTACCCATGAGAATTAAGTGTATGGTCTTTTCCTTGCCCTGTCTGCCAGTAACAAAGCCAACCTGCTCGCAATCAGTAATGTGGGGTAGTACTTTTTGGAGGCGTTGGGCCAAAATCTTTGCCCACCACTTGACGTCTGCGTTGAGCAGTGATATCGATTGATAGCTCCCGCAATCTAGTGGGTCCATCCTCTCTTATTGGATAAAAGTGACATGGTCTTCCAATGTCTGTGCCAGTAGTTTGTTTTCAAGAAAATGTGAGTAACATAGGGTCTGGAAGTGTGGGATTAGGGTGTGACGGAAAGTTTTGCAGTATTGAATTGGCAGGCCGTCTGGTCAAAGGCGTTTGCCCAGTGAATAGAGGAGAGAACCTGACGAAGTTCTGTTTCGGTGATACGGGCCAATATAGTTGAAGTCTGTCTGGGAGAGAATGGGTAGTTGTAATGAAGAGAGGAAAGTTTCGTTGGCTGAAGCGACTGTAGTCGGTGAAGATGTATCACGGGCAGGAAGATAAA
Source organism: Bufotes viridis (assembly GCA_033119425.1). Classification (NCBI taxonomy): domain Eukaryota; kingdom Metazoa; phylum Chordata; class Amphibia; order Anura; family Bufonidae; genus Bufotes; species Bufotes viridis. Next base: position 128,618,841 of record CM065594.1, read on the forward strand.
GAGCTGTGTAAAACTGTTGGCAGAAAATCAGCTAGCGTTTTACTTCTTGCCCTAAGAAGCCATCATAGCCATGCCTACTAATGGCATGGCTGAGATTGACCAAGTGCAGCATGTGACCCAGCCTCTATTTAAGCTGTAGTCACGTAGCGCCGCACGTCACACTGCTCAGTGTAGGGAGAGGACGCAGCTTCTGTCAGGGCGAGATTAGGCAGGGAAAAGTCAGCAAAAAATCCTAATGAAGTGATCGATCTACAGCTGTGAATCATTCAACTTCTGCTAGTTAATTGCTCACTGGTTTTTAGGCTGCACAGAGCGTTTTTCTGTCACTTTCTTCTGGGGTGATCGGTGGCCATTTTGTGTCTTGTGGTGCACCAGCACAAGCTGCCACCAAGTCCATCAATACTAGTTTTTTTTTTTTTGCTATATCCTACATCAGGGGCTTGGCTGTGCTTATTGTCACCCCTAGAAACTCAGGATAGAAATTTCAATATTTTATTAAGGGGTTAAATTCAATTGCCAAAATAGCAAACCCCTAAATCTGGTGTCCCAGCAGTGGCTGGCAAAGTTTAACAGTGTCCGGCAAAGGATAGATAATTTTCTGGGGTGAAATACAGTTGCAAAAAAAAGCAATACCGTAAATCTGGTGTTCCAGCTGTGACTGGACAAGTTTCATAATGTCCATCATAGGATATATTATTTTCTTGGGTGAAATACAGTTTTGTGTTTTGGGGTGTATTTTTAGATATACCCATGCTGGGTGAGAGAAATATCTCTGTAAATTGACAACTATGAATAAAAAAAATGTAAAAAGTTGTCGTTTACAGCGATATTTCTCACAAACAGTATAGGTATATGTAAAAATACACCCCAAAACTCATTGCCCTACTTCTCCTGAGTACGGCAATACCACATGTGTGACACTTTTTTGCAGCCAAGATGCGCAAAGGGGCCCTAAAACCAATAAGTACCTTTAGGATTTCACAGGGCATTTTTACGCATTTGGATTCTCACGGTTTAGGGCCCTAAGATGCCAGGTCAGTATAAATACCCCACAAGTGACCCCATTTTGGAAAGAAGATACCCCAAGGTATTCTGTGAGGGGCATGGCGAGTTCACAGAATTTTTATTTTTTGGCACAAGTTAGCGGAAATTAATATTATTTTTTTTTTAATTTTGTTTTTTACAAAGTCTCATATTCCACTAACTTGTGACAAAAAATAAATTTTTACATGAACTCGCCATACCCCTCACGGAATACCTTGGGGTGTCTTCTTTCCAAAATGGGGTCACTTGTGGGGTATTTATACTGACCTGGCATTTTAGGGGCCCCTAAAGCGTGAGAAGAAGTCTGGAATCCAAATGCGTAAAAATGCCCTGTGAAATCCTAAAGGTACTCATTGATTAGGGCCCTTTGCGCACCCAAGCTGCAAAAAAGTGCCACTCATGTGGTATCGCCGTACTCAGGAGAAGTAGGGCAATGTGTTTTGGGGTGTATTTTTATATATACCCATACTTTGTGTGAGAAATATCTCTGTAAACGACAACTTTTTAAATTTTTTTATACAAAGTTGTCAGTTTACAGAGATATTTCTCTCACCCGACATGGGTATATCTAAAAATACACCCCAAAACACATTGCCCTACTTCTCCTGAGTATGGCGATACCACATGAGTGACACTTTTTTGCAGCCAAGATGCGCAAAGGGGACCAAATTCCAACGAGTACCTTGACACTCAGTTCACACATTCGCGTAAAACGCCGCTTTCGAACGCGCAAAAAAACGCACAACAGTACAGGAAGTGGTTCACACTTGCGCGTTTTAATGCGCGTTCGTAGGCGCCTAAAAACGTCAGACGCATAGGCAAGTATGTTCGCGTTAATTTGGGCGTTTATCCAGCGTTTGGTTCCAATAGACTTCAATGGGAAACGCCATAGGCGTGTTGTTCGGGCGTTTGTGCCGCGTAAAACGCGCCTATGGACGCTAGTTTGCAACATGCTGATGAAAAAGGCCAAAGCAACATGTGCAAAGCACCCAGAGTTTTGCTGGAGAGCAGCCATGGAGGAGGCCTGTGATTCAGAAAACATTATCAGGCTAGTGCAGGCCAAACGGTGCCTATATGACACCCAAGACCCCTATTATAAAAATTGCAGGGTCCGACTACAAGCCTGGGAGGACATTTGCAAATCCATCTGGCCAGAGTGGCCGCAGTTTACCAAGAGTGTCCGACAAGGCAAAGGTATGTGTGATTTAGTTTCTGACCTCAAAATCTAGTGTGCACTGGTGTTGAAAATATTATATGTAATAGCTCTGGCCATCTCTGGCAGTAGGGCTTGAGGTGATGTCCAAATGCAGCTCCAAAAATGGTGGGCTGTCTTGTACTTGCTGGAGCCTTGCAGGCATGCATGTAGCTGTATTTGGACATCACCTACAGTGCCGCACCATCAACAAACTTAATATAGTATATAGGCACTCTTTTTGCATAGTTAGCCTTGTCTCATGGGCACATAACAATTTGGATCCAGTACCCTTTGGCCTGTAGTAATTGCCTGCTGCTGTGTGTCACCTGTTTAAATAGTTGTAAATATGCTAGCAAACGCCACAAACTGTGGGGGCTTTCAGAATGGTTAGTTGCTCCTCCTACATGTTATGTCTCCCTTCTAGTGAGGTCTGTGTAGGAGTTGTATGTGGGATGTGTCAGTTGTTATGTGGCCAGTTGGTAGTTGCCCCTGCGCACATTATGCGTCAGTGCAATGGGCCAGTACTATGATTGACGTGGAAATGGTTCAGCTGAATAGTGTTTGTATGCGCTGTGTAAGAAAGCTCATGTTGTCCAATGCAGAGATTTTGCTCTATTTGTGGCCTGGTTATGCGGAATAGTGAATTGCTAGTGAGGTGACGTATGTAAAACAATAGTACTGATAGTGGCCTATGTATTTACGGACACATTTCAGTGGTGTATACGTCAGGGCAGTCGAATGTCGGCCCTCCAGCCGTTTCATACATGCTACTGTGATCATGCTCTACCATAGCTACACACACTGTTAGCATGGTATTTGTTGTGAGTTATATTCAGCTGGAGGGTCACGTTTGTGTTGGGAAACTTTTTTCGTAAATTCGCATTTATAGGCACATGAATGGCCACATTAATTGCTCCCTCATTAGCAATAAATATAATGGTGGAGTCTTTACCCCCAAATGCTGTTCCATAATTTCGGCCACCATTTGCTTAGTACCACACGTAATTGGAATATTGCCTCCTAAAGGCCACTCTCCATGGCCCATCATATATTGAAAAACTAGATGAGACAAAATGGGTCAAACAGAATTTATAATAGCGAAAATAATCTGCAAACATTACAGAAAAATTAACTTATGACGCATATTAACACAAAATAAGTATGGCAAATATATTTAAATAGCGTCTAACTGCCATGGTAACGCCCCATGTGGCGACATAAAGTAAGCTGTAAACTGTTCCCGCACTGCTGCACCCTGTCTGTGGCCACGCACAACGCTCGGCCGATGACTGTGCAGCGAATGGGTGAGGGAATCTTCAAAATTAAACCCGTCTCTTGCCCGGACGAAATTATGCAGGACGCAGGCTGCTTTTACGGCCGATATGGCTGTCTCCAATTTGAGGTGGATGGGGGTGTGGAGAAATCGCCATTTGTTGGCGAGGATGCCAAAAGCGCACTCCAAAACCCTGCGCGCTCTAGTCAGCCTATAATTGAACACTCGTCTGGCTAGAGAGAGTCCCCTGCTGGAATAGGGCCTCATTAGGTTTTCGCCCAGTGCAAAGGCCTCGTCGGCCACAAACACAAATGGCATCGCTGGTGAAGTGGTGCCAGGCAGTGCGGTGTGCTCAGGGAGATCCAGAGCCTTGTCATGGAGCAGTTTGCCAAACTCGGAATGGGCAAACACCGCAGAGTCGGACCTACTGCCATATGAGCCCACGTCAATGTACCGGAAGCTATAGTTGGCATCACACATCGCAAATAATACAAAAGAAAAATATTTTTTGTAATTGTAATATTGGCTTCCACTTCTAACCGGCTTCTTAATGCGGATATGCTTGCCATCTATAGCTCCGGCACAGTTGGGGAATTGGCAGGTCTGCTGGAACACATCCGCTATTTCCTTCCACTGCTCCTTATGCGGTTGGCCCATCACTGCTGCATGGAGCGCATCCCAGATTGCCACGCAGGTCTCACGGATGATGACACTTGCAGTGGATTTCCCAATCAAAAAAGCAAAATGGAGACTGGCCAACGACTGGCCTGTACCTAGGTACCTGAAAAGAGAAAAAAAAATAATGTTAATTAACTTTTATTTTTATATTTGTAGTCAACACCATAAAAAAAAAATGGAAAAGTATCAAGGACGCTTTCATACGACATAGCCGACTAGAGAGGGAGCAGAGGAGCGGATCATCACCCACACGCTCTTGTTATGTGCATGCGGAGCAAATGGCCTTCTTGATTCCCTGCACTGAAATGAGGAGGTGAGACATTGTAGTCCTCATTGGGGAGAGGATGTGGCATTACATAATGTCACATATATTCACATTGATATGGTGAAAATATTTAACTATATATTTCTCTTTAACAGCACAGAGAGTAGCTGGGAACACAGTCAGGCTGCAGATGAGGAGGAAGAGGACTCTGGCCACACTCGGGACAGCGAGGCAGGACCATCTTCTGCGGCAACCAGTCCACCAGGGACAGAGGGCCCTCCGACGCTTACAAGCCCCACACAGCCAGGCCCATCTGTGGCAGAAGCCACTCGCCAGCTAAGGGCCAAAAGGAGGAGAGGTGAACGGCAGGAGGACCGACTGATAGCCAGCCTGGATGCCCTGGCACATCCGGTACCAAAAATGTCCAGTAACGGGTATTTCCTTCTCAGTCTGGAGGACAGAATGCAAAATGTCCCCAGACCGCAACTCACCACTGTCCAAGAGATGCTGACCCGAACGCTGGACACTTTTGCGTCACCATTCCAGGAAACCCAGCCGGGACCCCAGCAGGCCACACAACTGGCCTCACAACTGGCCACACAACTGGCCACACAACTGGCCACACAACTGGCCACACAACTGGTCATACAGCTTGAACCAGTAATGGCCCAACATCAGGCCCCGCAGCTGTCACCACACCAGGCCACAAAGATTGCTCAACAAGTAGCGACTGAAATGGCAACAGAAGTTGCCACTGAAATGACCACCAAAGTGGCCACAAAAATTGCTTCATTGCATGGCCCGATGCAGGCTCCTATGCAGCCTCCTCTCCAGGCTCCTATGCAGCCTCCCATCCCCGCTCCTAGGCAGCCTCCCATCGCCGCTCCTAGGCAGCCTCCCATCCCCGCTCCTAGGCAGCCTCCTAGGCAGCATACAATTCCGGATCCTAGGCAGCATCCAATTCAGGATCCAATGCAGCCTACTATGCAGGCCCCTAGACAGGACCCCCATTATGGGCAACAATATGGCCACCCACATGGTCCACAATTTAGCCAACATGGGCCAACAAATCCGACAACATATGGCCAAATATATCCACAGCAGTATGCGCCACAGGGATCACAATATGCTGAACAATATTCTCAACCTGCGGAACCGGTGCAACAATATAGCCGATACTATGGCCAACATTACGACCAACATGGCCCCCAAGAAGGTCCACATTATGGGCACCAGTATGGCCTGACCACATCCACAAGCACCACCACCAGCACACAGGCCAATGCCGAGCTTCAAACGCGGCAAAACATTCCTACAAGCCGGGATCCGGACCCAGAAACAACCGGGCCAGATTATGAGGACCTGTGAGAGATGGTACTGCGAATGAAAGTGCCGGTATTTGAGTTGGCAACTACGTTAGTTATATTTTATTAAAAGGAATAACATATTTTGTTTGCACATTGCACAAAAGTTATGTGCAGTTTTGTGTACTCCGTATAAACATGTTGGGGAATGTACTGAGTTTCTTTATTGCACCAAACATAAAACAATTAATAACTATTTGTTTGGAGTTTTTTTACCATGGGAAGGGTTACACCTTGCAAAGGTGGCTACATAATGCATGTGCTGAATATTTATAGTAACAAGCATACCACAGAAACAACACGACTACTAAAATGCAAAAACACTCCTATAAAGTCGCGACACAATAGACATATTTATAAGGACACGAGGTATATAAAACTTACCGCAAAGTTATGACCAGTCTTTCCACAGGTGGAATGCTGTCCCGCATGAAGGTGTCCTGGTGCATCAAACTACTCTCCAACAGCCCCAGGAGCTCATCAAAGCTGGAGACGATTAAAATTAAATCAAATTAACATTACGACATTACTACACTTTCTGTAAAACAAATAAAAACATAAAACATCACGTATACATACTAACCTGGAAATGGACATTCGCATGTAGGCAAAAAACTTGTCCTCATGGGCACGCAGGTTCTGGTAGAGCGCCTAGAACTGGCCCCTCTCCTGCCGCTGGGCAATCACCGGATGGACCCAGAACCATCGCCTGCTGTCCCTCCTTCTCCTCAAACGCTCCAGTTGGATGGCAGTCACAACCACAGCAACATGTCGCCTCCTGTAGCAGTCCATTTTCGCCAAAACACACACTATCAGCCACCATGGAATTTCACACCTCAAAATCACTCTGATTGGCCAAACTATATATAGCGAGGGCTGTTTGGTCATTGGCCCACTATGCAGTCAATCACATAAACGCGCGTTAAACGCGCCTACACTATTTACAAAAACGCTTGAAAAAAACGCGCCTAAACGCCTGTCTTGAACGCGCATAAAACGCTAGGCTTCAAAACGCTCATGTCTGAACCCAGTGTTAGGTTTTACATGGCTGCTCACAATTTAGCCCCGCCCAAAATGCCAGAACAGTAAACACACCCCACAAACGACCCCATTTCGGAAAGTAGACACCCCAAAGTATTCACTGAGGGGCATAGTGAGTCCGTCTGAGATTTATTTATTTTTTTTGCCAGAAGTTAGCAGAAATGGAAACTTTATTATATATTTTTTTTTCCTCAGAAAGTGTAATTTTCTGCTAACTTGTGAAAAAAAATGAAATGATACATGAACTCACCATGCCCCTCCGAATACTTTGGGGTGTCTTCTTTCTAAAATGGTGTCATTTGTGGGGAATTTATACTTTCCTGGCATTCTAGCACCTGAAGAAACATGACAGGTGCTCAGAAAGTCAGAGCTGCTTCAAAATGCAGAAATTCACTTTTTTGCACCATAGTTTGTAAACGCTATAACTTTTACCCAAACCAATAAATATACACTTATTGGATATTTTTTTTTTATCAAAGACATGTAGAACAATAAATTTAGAGAAAAATTTATATAGAAATGTATTTTTTTAAAAAAAAATTTACAACAGAAAGCGAAAAATGTCGTTAAATTTTTATTAATAGCAAAAAAAGTAAAAATGTCAGCAACAATGAAATACCACCAAATGAAAGCTCTATTAGTGAGAAAAAAAGGAGGCAAAATTCATTTGGGTGGTAAGTTGCATGACGGAGCAATAAACGGTGAAAGTAGTGTAGTGCAGAATTGTAAAAGGTGGCCTGGTCATTAAGGGTGTTTAAGCTAGGGGGGCTGAGGTGGTTAAAAGTGTCCGGCAAAGGATTAATTTTTTTCTGGGGTGAAATTCAATTGCCAAAATAGCAATACCATAAATCAGTGGTTTCAGCTGTGGCTGGCCAAATTTAATTGTGTCTGTCACAGGATAGATTTTGTTCTGGGGTGAAATTTAATTGCCAAAATAGCAATACCCTGAATCTGGTGTTACAGCTGTGACTGGACAATTTCCCTAGTGTCTGTCAAAGGATATATTATTTTCTGGGGTGAAAGTCAGTAGCAAAAATAGAAATACCGTAAATCTGGTGTTCCAGCTGTTGCAGGCCTAGTTTAAATCTGTCCATAAAAGGGTATATTTTTTTCTGGGGTGAAATTCAATGGCCAAAATAGCAATACCGTAAATCTGGTGTCCCAGCAGTGGCTGGTAAAGTTTAATAGTATCCGTCAAAGGATAGACTTTGTTCTGGGTTGAAATTCACTTGCCAATATAGCAATACCCTGAATCTGGTGTTCCAGCTGTTGCAGGCCAATTGTTAATCTGTCCGTAAAAGGGTAAATTACACTCAGCGTGCATCTCCAAGTATATTTCTTTCCGTAAAAGGGTATATTACAAAAAGTGTTACATTACAATTGCTAAAAGCATAATCCTGTAAATCTGCACGCACTTTTGTGCATCTCATAGTGTATTTCTGTCCGCAAAAGGGTATAATACACTCAAGGTGTATATACAAGTACTGAGAGGGTCATGCTCAATAACTTCACACGCTACCATACATCTCCAAGTGTATTTCTGTGCGTTAAAGGGTTTATTACACAAAGTGTTAAAATACAATTGCTGAAGGCATAATCCTACATATTTTTTCACACGCTACTGTGCATCTCCAAGTGTAAATCTGCCCATAAAAGGATACCTTTCATCCAGGGCCTAAATACTAGGCCTAAAATTGATATTCCCCTAAATCAGTGGTTAATGTTGTGCCTGGATTAGTGGAATACGGTACATAAATAAATAGGCAGATAGTGTTAGAGGAAAACATCTAGTAAGGGACACGGCACGGTCGTGGTGGTGTTAGTTGACCCTCTGGTGCTGGGAGAGGATGTGGCCATTCTGCCACAGCAACATGTCTTAGTGAACCAACTACCTCAGGTTCCAGTACCCGCCAGAATTTACAGCGATATTTGGTGGGGCCCAATGCCGTTCTAAGGATGGTAAGGCCTGAGCAGGTACAGGCACTGGTCAATTGGGTGGCCGACAGTGGATCAAGCACGTTCACAACATTATCTGCCACCCAGTCTTCTGCAGAAAGCGCACTGTTGGCGCCTTAAAACCAAGCCCATCAGTCTGTCACATCACCCCCATGCATATCAGAGAAACTGTCAGAGCTTCACGTTATGCAGCAGTCTCTTATGCTGTTTGAAGACTCTGCTGGCAGGGTTTCCCAAGGAAATCCACCTATCCCTTCCCCAGTGGTGGAAGACATAGAATGCACTGATGCACAACCACTGATGTTTCCTGATGATGAGGTCATTGGAATACCACCTCATCGGAGTCTGCACATCTCTGATGATGACGAAACACAGGTGCCAACTGCTGCGTCTTTCTGCAGTGTGCAGACCGAACAGGAGGTCAGGGAGGAAGACGACGCAGGGGACGATGAGGTCCTAGACCCAACATGGAATGAAGGTCGTGCCACTGACTTTCATAGTTCAGAGGAAGAGGCAGTGGTGAGACCGAGCCAACAGCGTAGCAAAAGAGGGAGCAGGGGGCAAAAGCAGAACAGCCGCCACCAAGAGAGTTCGCCTGCTACTGGTCACCGCCACCAGGGACCGAGCACTCCAAAGGCAGCTTCAAGGTGTCCCCTGGCATGGCACTTCTTTAAACAATGTGCTGACGACAAGACCCGAGTGGTTTGCATGCTGTGCCATCAGAGCCTGAAGCGAGGCATTAACGTTCTGTACCTTAGCACTACCAGATGCCCTGACCAGGCATCTACATGCAAAGCATGACCTGCAGTGGAGGAAACACCTTAAAAGCAAGGAACTCGCTCAGGCTCCCCCTGCTCCCTCTTCTGCCGCTGCCTCGGCCTCTTCCTCCGCCTCGGGAGGAAGGTTGGCACCTGCCGCCCACCAAAAAGAGGATGTGCCACCGACACCACCAGCTGCGTCACCAAGCATCTCCACCATGTCACATGGCAGCGTTCAGCTCTCCATCTCACAAACCTTGGAGAGAAAGCATAAATTCACACCTAGCCACCCTCGAGCCCTGGGCCTGAATGCCAGCATTTCTAAACTACTGGCCTTTGAAATGCTGTCATTCAGGCTGGTGGACACAGACAGCTTCAAACAGCTGATGGCGATGGCTGTCCCACAGTATGTTGTTCCAGCCGCCACTACTACTCCAAGAGAGCCGTGCCTTCCCTGCACAACCAAGTATCCGATAAAATCAAGTGTGCATTGCGCAACGCCATCTGTGGCAAGGTCCACCTAACCACAGATACGTGGACCAGTAAGCACGGCCAGGGACGCTATATCTCCGTAACTGCACACTGGGTAAATGTAGTGGCGGCTGGGCCCCAGGTGGAGAGTTCTTTGGCGCACTTCCTTCCGCCGCCAAGGATTGCAGGGCATCATTCTTTGCCTCCTGTAGCCTCCTCCTCCTACTCGGCTTCCTCCTCCTTTGCTTCCACCTGCTCATCCAGTCAGCCACACACCTTCACCACCAACTTCAGCACAGCCCGGGGTAAACGTCAGCGGGCCGTTCTGAAACTCATATGTTTGGGGGACAGGCCCCACACCGCGCAGGAGTTGTGGAGGGGTATTGAACAACAGACCGACGAGTAGTTGCTGCCGGTGTGCCTCAAACCCGTCCTGGTAGTGTGTGATAATGGGCGAAATCTCATCACAGCTCTGGGACTAGCCGGTTTGACACACATCCCTTGCCCGGCGCATGTGCTGAATTTGGTGGTGCAGAAGTTCATTCACAACTACCCCAACATGTCAGAGCTGCTGCATAAAGTGTGGGCCGTCTGTGCGCGCTTCCGGCGTTCACATCCTGCCGCTGCTCGCCTGTCTGCGCCACAGAGTAACTTCGGCCTTCCCGCTCACCGCCTCATATCCGACGTGCCCACCAGATGGAACTCCACCTTGCACATGCTGGAGAGACTGTGCGAGCAGCAGCAGGCCATAGTGGAGTTTCAGCTGCAGCACGCACGAGTCACTCGCACTGCGGAACAGCACCACTTCACCACCAATGACTGGGCCTCCATGCGAGACCTGTGTGCACTGCTGCGCTGTTTCGAGTACTCCAGACAATGTGCCCACCTTACTTCCTGCACTGGAGCGTGATGGGAAGATGCGCGAGTACAAGCGCACGCTGGTAGACACGCTACTGAGAGCATTCCCAAATGTCACAGGGGAACAAGTGGAAGCCCAAGGCGAAGGCAAAGGAGGAGCAAGAGGTCGCCAACGCAGCTGTGTCCTGGCAGCTCCTCTGAGGGCAGGGTTAGCATGGCAGAAATGTGGAAAGGTTTTGTCACCACGCCACAGCTAACTGCACCACCACCTGATACGGAATGTGTTAGCAGGAGGCAGCATTTCACTAACATGGTTGAACAGTACGTGTGCACACCCTTCTACGTACTGACTAATGGTCGGCCCCATTCAACTTCTGGATCTCCAAATTGTCCACGTGGCCAGAGCTAGCCTTTTATGCCTTAAAGGTGCTGGCCTGCCCGGTGGCCAGCGTTTTGTCTGAACGTGTATTCAGCATGGCAGGGGGCGTCATTACTGACAAACGCAGCCGCCAGTCCACAGCCAACGTGGACAAGCTGACGTTCATAAAAATGAACCAGGATGGATCCCACAGGACCTGTCCATCCCTTGTGCAGAATAAACATTTATAACTGCCTCCCCCTCAACCATATATTCTTGTACTCCGGGGCACTTTTTTATTGAATCCTCTCTTTTTAATTTTACCATTATATTGCGGTGCAACCAAAAGTTGAATGAACCTCTCCTCCGTCTAGGTGCCAGGGGCCTGATTATCTGAAAGTGGCCTGTTCCAGTGGTGGGTGACATGAAGCCTGATTCTCTGCTATGCGACCTCTCTACTCCGTCTGGATGCCAGGGGCCAAATTATCTAAAAGTGGCCTACCCCATTGGTGGGTGACATGACGCCTGATTCTCTGCTATGCGACCTCTGTCTGGGTGCTGGGGCCTAAATAGCTGAAAGTGGCCTTCTCCATTGATGGGTGACTTGAAGCCTGATTCTCTCTGCTATGGGACCTCTCTCCAATTGATATTGCTTAATTTTTATTTATTTTATGTTATTTTAATTCATTTTGCTGCCTTTTGCAGCCCTCTAGCCCTTTCCTGGACTATTTTACAGCCTTTTTAGTGCCCAAAATTTCGGTCCCCATTGACTTCAATGGGGTTCGGGATGAAGTCCGGGTCGAGTTCGGATCCCGAACCCGAACATTTTCGGGAAGTTCGGCCGAACTTCTCGAACCCAAACATCCAGGTGTTCGTTCAACTCTATTCATAAGCAATATTTTGCTTAAATGGAGATGCCAAATTCTGCTGTTAGTGATGTAAAAATAGTAAGATAAAGTGTTATTAACAAACAAAATGGGAGATTGGGAGATTGGTTTGAGTACAGTGCGTCAATGGAGGACATAATTTGGCCTGTGAAACCCACCCTAGCGAGTAGGGATGAGCGAATCTGGACCACCACGTTCAGGGTGTCCATGTACCGAATGTGAACCTGAATTTTGGCGCCAAACTCCCTGTCTGGGTTCGTTGTTCATACTTTAAATAAAGCTTGTTGAAAGGCTGCAGCGCAGCCAATCATCAAGCGATTAAGCTGTGGGCACTTGGAAGCCATCACAGTAATGCCTAGTATTGGCATGGTTTTGATTGGCCGGCACACCATGTGACCATGCATGCATAAATGCTGGATCACATGATGTGCCGCCATTCTACTTTAACTAGTGTAGGGACAGGACGCTGCTGCAGACAGGGAGAGTGTTGGGCTTTTATTCGTTTTATAAAGTGTGCTGGTGACCTGTAGGCATTATTGATTGGTGCAATACAGCTCCTTTGCACCAGTGAGACAGAAATACCATACTTAATCGTGCTGTTAAAGTTTGAGGGTGACCTGTTGGCATTTTCTTTGGTGCAATCCTACTCCTTTGCACCAGTGACAGGAAAACATAATAGGTAATCACTCTGTTAATTGTGTGGGTGAGGCATACCTATTTTTTGGGTGAAAAAACCTTTACTTGCTACTGTCAAAAGGATAATATAAATATATATATATATATATATATATATATATATATATATATAAAATTGTTATTCAGCTGGTTAATTGGGTCGGTGTGACCGATCTTTTTTTTTTTTATTTTTTTTTTTAAATACACTGTACTTGCCACCATCAAAGGGAATATATAATAGTTATTCAGTCGGTTAATTGGGTCGGTGTGTCCTACCTTTTTTTTTTTTGTTTAAAATACATTGTACTTGCCATAATAATTATTCAGCTGGTTGTAACGTTCCAGGGGACCAGGCAGGCCTCTGGGACATCTAGCAAACAGGACAGAGGCAGATACAGACCAAGGACCAACAGAGTACTTTATTGCACAAGTAATAAATGAACATGTCAATAATGAAAAGCAGGTTAGGCAATAGTGGTAGTTCTACCACAGAATCAAGTGCACCTGCAGACGAGAGACAAAACCTAGAGGGCGAAGAGCCAGTGAGCCCCTTTCTTCACAGAGCCCCTGGTGGTGGGGATGAACTTGGCCAAGGGCTCACTGGTCGCACCTCTAGGATGGTCTCGGTACAGTTGGCCGCTACCTGCAGAGAACCACTCTGGTGCAAGCACCAGCGGAAGAGACAACAGACCTGGAACCCAACCAAACACAGGACATGGGACAGACAACAAACGGGAACCAGCACACAAGCAGATGCCTGGACCCCAAGCGGAATGAAAGCATAGTGGTCTCAGCCAGAGCTGCACACAGACAAGAGATCCTCCCTCCGGATAACCCAGGTGCCCTCTCACGAAGGCAGGACATACACAGAACAAGAACAGAAGCAGTAAGGCACTGCAGAAAAAAACATGGGACAGACTGGATCAGGAGCAGAAGAAACTGCCAGGCTATCAGACGCAGTTAGAGCACTGCTAGGCTATACATGGAACAGAGTGGATCAAGACACAGAATAGGTACAGAAGATCAGACAAGGCATGGACAAGGATACAACATCACCAACACCATTTTACCAGGTGACACCACACAGACGGGCAGATGGCAAAATCCCCCTGGGTCAGCTGTAAGGAGCTACACCCAGCAAGGCGCAAGACAGACTGACCACAAGCCCCAAAGCTCACAGGTAGAAATAGCTGCATAACGGGGCACCTAATAAGCCACACCCAAACACAGATCAGGGAATGTTAAACCCACCAACCAGGAGTATCAGAAGCACTAGTCTATAGGCCACAGTTCACACACAAGGCCACAGCCAGCACACAGCTCCAAACAATGAGCATACACAGGTGTCAGCCTGCAGCCAGTATGCGAGAGAGCCTGCAGCCAGCCTGCATGGCAACAGTGACGAGAACTGCACAGAGATGCAGACACGGGAAGTACACACATTCAAAGGCAACAGTTCACACAGGATACCGCAGCCAGCACACAGCCACAAGCCAACAGCATGCACAAGAGTCAGCCTGCAGCCAGTATGGTAAAGAGGGAATGCAGCCAACTGTCATAGTGAACCGCACTGTGACAGCGGTTAATTGGGTCGGTGTGACCTACTTTTTTTTTTTTTTTTATTACACTGTACTTGCCACCATCAAAGGGAATATATAACAGTTATTCAGACGGTTAATTGGATTGTTATGACCTACACGACCACAACTGTCATAGTGAACCACACTGACACCCGTTAATTGGGTCGGTGTGACCTACCTTTTTTTGTTGTTTAAAATACACTGTATGTGTCAAAGGGTATATATAACACTTATTCAGCCAGGTAATTGGGTTGGTATGACCTACTTTTTTTTTTGTTTGTTTAACCCTTTCACGCCCGATGACATACATATATGTCATTGGACGTGTGTTTAAAGATGAAGCCTGCTCATGCCTGCTGAGGGCGCCATAGCCTCGGGTGGCCCCCTGCTTCCCATAGCAGACACCTGCGGCTAATGTCAGCAACCAGCAGTAATGCCGATTGCAGACATTTAACCCCTCAGATGCCGTGGTCAGTCCTGACCACGGCATCTGAGAGCTGAAAACCAAAAGCTTTCGTTGTGCTCCAGCTCTCCCATGTGGCGATCGGAGTAGCTGGAGCGTGTATGCAGCAGCCCCTGTCTTTGTGAATGACAGGAGGCTGCTGCATAGCATTTCCTATGGAGCCCTTGCCTGTAATAGGGCTCCATAGGAAAATAGTGAAATCATCATATATTCCAATGCAAGTGCATTGGAGTCTATGATAATAGCAATCAGATGATTGATTGCTATAGTTCCCTATGGGAACTATAAAAAAAAAAAAAAAGTAAAAAATAAATAAAAAAACAAAAATTAAAATCACCCCCCTTTTCCCAAAATAAAAATAAAAGAACTAATTAAAAAAATACACATCATGGGTGTCGCAATGTGCGAAAACGCCCATAGTATAAAAATATATTCCCCATACAGCAAACAGCAAAACGGAAAAAAGCGTCCAAATGGCCAATTCTCCGTTTTAGGTCGCTTCATTTTCTGCAAAAAAAATTAAATAAAAAGTGATAAAAAAAGTCCTACACACCCCTCGGGGCGGCTTGCAGGCTTTCTACAGGTTGGGCACATCAGCCGTCACTTCATACAGTACATGCTTATCTTAGATGGTATTTTGCTCACATCGGTTAGCTCTTGACGTGAAAAAAAAAAAATGAAAAAAATTTAACACATGCACCAATAGACCAATAGATAGGTAGAAAAAAAAAAAAAAAGGTGTCGGTGGTGCTTAAGACCAAGGACCCCAGGCTTAGTCACAAGCTGTCACTGGCTGAATTCGTGCTCGCTTTCAGTCTGTTTAGGGATGTGTTGTGTTCCGCCAGCCCCCACAGGAGAGAAGAACTTGATACTTACCTTTATAGGGTGGTGGATCTGGCTCATAAGTATGGGGGAATCACCGTTCTATGACTATCACAGGTCCTTCTCGGCCAAAGCGGCAGCCATTTGGGCCCAGTTTCAGGTAGTTACTAACTGGAGCAACATTGACATGGAGCTGTTTTGCAGGCACTTCGCCAGTCTTAATCTCCGGTGTGTGCGACATGTCAGTCTCCTGCCCACACTACCACTTGGTGTCCATTGGCTGACCTAACAGCTGTTCCTAGTACCTCCAGAGGTCAAAGTACCCCGGGTTCCAGTCAGCAGGCAGTACAGTACGACAAACTGGGCAGACCGATTCATTTCTTGGGGAAAGCACAGCTCTGTAATAACTTCAACTACGCTACTTGCAACTACAGTCAGTGCAGGTTATTGCATGTCTGTGCCACTTGTTTCAGGGTGCATCCTGTTACGGCGTGCACTTCAAAGTCGGCATGACTAAGCCGGGTGGACCTAGAGCTCTTAGATGGGTTACTACGGCTTCACCCTGATCAACCATTCCGATCTTTTTTGGTTAGGAAGGGTTATCCCAGGGATTTCACACCGGGCTCATTACCTTGCCGCAGCATACGGTTAAATGTCCAAATCTACAGTTTGCTTTCAAACATGCAGGTCTAGTGGACCAACTGTTAAGGAGTGAGTTGGAGAAGGGCTTCATCATAGGTCCTTTTGAGTCCCCTCCTTTTCACACATGGAGGGTGAGTCTGGTAGGGGTGGTGCAGGGAAAGTATTCAAATAAATTTCGATTGATTCATGATTTGTCTGCTCCTCATTCCTCTCATGTGCCAAGTCTCAATTCGTTGATTCCATCAGAGGAATTCTCTCTGAAATATGCTTCTGTGGACCAGGCTATCCAGGTCATTCTTCAGTCAAGTAGGGGTTCTTGGCTGTCCAAAGCAGACATCTCTGATGCGTTCAAATTACTTCCCATTAGACCTTCTCTTTGGTAGTGGCATGGCATCAAGTAGAGAGATGAATATTATTTCGCCACCAAATTGATGTTTGGTTCCAAAAGTAGTCCCTGTCTTTTTGACAAGTTGGCGCAGGCTCTGGAGTGGATTTTGTTGGAGGTACGGGGTTGCCAGAATATCATTCATTACCTTGACGATTTTCTGTTGATCGAAAGCCCCTCACAGGTGCCCGTTGATTTACAAGTTCTGTTGCAAGTTTTCAAGCAGTTAAATATTTCGGTAGCTGACCACAAGACAGAAGGGCCTGCGCAAGTGGTCACGTTTTTAGGGATATCCTTAAAGGGCTTCTGTCACCCCCAAAATGCATTTTTCATCAGCTGACATTAGCTATTTGCTAATGTCGGCTGATCTCAAACATACTTTTCTTACATTCCCCTGTGATTTCGTTCTTTTAAAATTCTTACTTTTATTATATGCAAATATCTTCACTACCAGCAAGTTGGGCGGTAACTTGCTGGTAACTGCCGCATCCTCCAGTTGCCGACACGCCCCCTCTCCTCTTGATAGAGAGGGCCAGCGAGCGCTCTTCTGCCGCTGGCCCTGTCTTCTCATTAAGTCCCGTGCCTGCGCCATAACATTCTTCAATCGGCACAGGTGTACTGAGTGAAGGACCCCAGCTCCGTCCTCAGTGCACCTGCGCCGATTACGTCACCGTACACCCATGATGTAATCGGCGCAGGCGCACTGAGGACAGAGCTGGCGTCCTTCACTCAGTACGCCTGCACCGACTGAAGAATGTTACGGCGCAGGCGGGGACCTAATGAGAAGACAGGGTCAGCTGCAGGATAGCGCTCTCTGGCCCTGTCTATCAAGAGGAAAGGGGGCGTGTCGGCAACTGGAGGATGCGGCGGCTACCAGCAAGTTAGCGCCCAACTTGCTGGTAGTGAAGATATTTGCATATAATAAAAGTAAGAATTTTAAAAGAACAAAATCACAGGGGAATGTAAGAAAAGTATTTTTGAGATCAGCGGACATTAGCAAATAGCTAATGTCAGCTGATGAAAAATGCATTTTGGGGGTGACAGAAGCCCTTTAAACTCATGAAATATGACGGCTAGTCTGCCCCAAGAGAAGCTCGACAGGATAAATCAGGTGTTCGGTCCTTGGTCATTTCACGGGTTTGTACTAAGAGAGAGTTACAGTCTCTGTTGGGCATGTTAAATTTTGCCATGAGGATCATTCCTCAGGGTAGATCGTTTATTTCCAGATTGTTAATTTTATTGCAGGAGACTCACGATTTGGATGCATCAGTTCATCTGAATGCCAATGCCCGGGCAGATCTGTTCATGTGGGACAGATTTCTGAGCGGGTGGAACGGCATTTCGATGTTCGTTCCTAGGGCCACCGTCAATTCTCCACACGTGTTTTCAGATGCGGCAGCCTCGGTAGGGTTCACAGCCATATTTGACTCACATTGGTTGGCCGGCTTATGGCCCACCGAGGTACTACAGATGCCGGGTTTTTCTCAGACTTCGGCGTTGTTTGAGATTTTTCCTATCACAGCAGCTGCTGTAGTGTGCGGGCAAGGGTGGTCGGGTCACACGGTGGTTTTCCACACTGACAACATGGCGACTGCAGAGATCATCAACAAGGGTAGATCCAAATCGTTACTTATCATGTCGTTCATGCGCAGTTTGACCTGGATAGCTCTGGAGCAGGCGTTTCATTTTCATGGTTTATTTGTGGAAGAAGTGAGCAATTAGTGTTGAGCGAACAGTTCGAGCATCGTTCGGGTTCGTATCGAATTTTGGGGTGTCCGGAACACTGACCCGAACCCGGACATTTTCAAAAAAGTTCGGGTTCGTTGTTCGTCGATTACTTCCCGCTTTCTGAAGGGCTGCACAGCAGCCAATCAGCTAGCGTTTTACTTCTTGCCCTAAGAGCCCATCACAGCCATGCCTACTAATGGCATGGCTGTGATTGGCCAAGTGCAGCATGTGACCCAGCCTCTATTTAAGCTGGAGTCACGTAGCGCCGCACGTCACACTGCTCTGATTAGTGTAGGGAGAGGACGCCGTTTCTGTCAGGGCGAGATTAGGCAGGGTAAAGTCAGCAACAGCAACTAATGAACGGATCGATCTACAGCTGTGAATGATTAAACTTCTGCTAGTTACTTGCTCACTGGTTTTTAGGCTGCACAGAGCGTTTTTCTGTCACTTATTTTCTGGGTTGATCGGCGGCCATTTTGTGACTTGTGGTGCACCAGAAGAAGCAGCAACCAAGTCCATCAATCCATCAATACTAGTTTTTTTTTGCTATATCCTACATCAGGGGCTTGGCTGCGCGAATTGTCACCCCTAGAAACTCAGGATAGCAATTTCTATATTTTATTAAGGGGTTAAATACAATTGCCCAAATACCAATCCCCTAAATCTGGTGTTCCAGCTTTGGCTAGACAAGTATAATACTGTCTGCTGTCTGGCAAAGGATAGATTATTTTCTGTGGTGAAATTCAATTGCCAAAATAGCAATACCATAAATCAGTGGTTTCAGCTGTGGCTGGTAAAATATAATAGTGTCTGCCAAAACATATACTTTGTTCTGGGGTGTAATTTACTTGCCAAAATAGCAATACCCTGAATCTGGTGTCCCAGCTGTTGCAGGCCACGTTTCATAGTGTCCGCCAAAACATATTTTTTGTTCTGGGGTGAAATTAATCTGCCAAAATAGCAATACCCTGAATCTGGTGTCCCAGCTGTTGCAGGCCAGGTTTCATAGTGTCCTCCAAAACATATATTTTGTTCTGGGGTGAAATTCAATTGCCAAAATAGCAAAACCATAAATCAGTGGTTTCAGCTGTGGCTGGCAAAATATAATAGTGTCCGCCAAAACATATATTTTGTTCTGGGGTGTAATTCACTTGCCAAAATAGCAATACCCTGAATCTGGAGTCCCAGCTGTTGCAGGCCACGTTTCATAGTGTCCGCCAAAACATATATTTTGTTCTGGGGTGAAATTAATCTGCCAAAATAGCAATACCCTGAATCTGGTGTCCCAGCTGTTGCAGGCCAGGTTTCATAGTGTCCACCAAAACATATATTTTGTTCTGGGGTGAAATTAATCTGCCAAAATAGCAATACCCTGAATCTGGTGTCCCAGCTGTTGCAGGCCAGGTTTCATAGTGTCCTCCAAAACATATATTTTGTTCTGGGGTGAAATTCAATTGCCAAAATAGCAAAACCATAAATCAGTGGTTTCAGCTGTGGCTGGCAAAATATAATAGTGTCCGCCAAAACATATATTTTGTTCTGGGGTGTAATTCACTTGCCAAAATAGCAATACCCTGAATCTGGTGTCCCAGCTGTTGCAGGCCAGGTTTCATAGTGTCCGCCAAAACATATTTTGTTCTGGGGTGAAATTCAATTGCCAAAATAGCAATACCATAAATCAGTGGTTTCAGCTGTGGCTGGCAAAATATAATAGTGTCCGCCAAAACATATATATTTTGTTCTGGGGTGAAATTCAATTGCCAAAATAGCAATACCATAAATCAGTGGTTTCAGCTGTGGCTGGCTAGGTTTCATAGTGTTCGCCAAAACATATATTTTGTTCTGGGGTGAAATTCAATTGCCAAAATAGCAATACCATAAATCAGTGGTTTCAGCTGTGGCTGGCAAAATATAATAGTGTCCGCCAAAACATATATTTTGTTCTGGGGTGTAATTCACTTGCCAAAATAGCAATACCCTGAATCTGGTGTCCCAGCTGTTGCAGGCTAGGTTTCATAGTGTCCACCAAAACATATATTTTGTTCTGAGGGGAAATTAATTTGCCAAAATAGCAATACCCTGAATCTGGTGTCCCAGCTGTTGCAGGCCAATTGTAAATCTGTCCATAAAAGGATACCTTTCATCCAGGGCCTAAATACTAGCCCTAAAAGAGATATTCCCCTAAATCAGTGGTTACTGCTGTGCCTGGATTAGTGTAATACGCTACATCAACAAATAGGCAGATAGTGTTAGGTGCCTGTAAAAAAAAGGCCTGAATTTGAAATCAATACATTGGGCCAAATATTTTTTTCCTTATTGTGGTGCTTGGTGAACGGTAACAATGAGGAAAACATCTAGTAAGGGACGCGGACGCGGTCGTGGTGGTGTTAGTGTACCCTCTGGTGCTGGGAGAGGACGTGGCCATTCTGCCACAGCCACACGTCCTAGTGAACCAACTACCTCAGGTTCCAGTACCCGCCAGAATTTACAGCGATATTTGGTGGGGCCCAATGCCGTTCTAAGGATGGTAAGGCCTGAGCAGGTACAGGCGCTAGTCAATTGGGTGGCCGACAGTGGATCCAGAATGTTCACAACATTATCTCCCACCCAGTCTTCTGCTGAAAGCGCAGAGGTGGCACCTTAAAACCAAGCCCATCAGTCTGTCACATCACCCCCATGCATATCAGGGAAACTGTCAGAGCCTCAAGTTATGCAGCAGTCTCTTATGCTGTTTGAAGACTCTGCTGGCAGGGTTTCCCAAGGAAATCCACCTAGCCCTTCCCCAGTGGTGGAAGACATAGAATGCACTGATGCACAACCACTGATGTTTCCTGATGATGAGGACATGGGAATACCACCTCATCGGAGTCCGCACGTCTCTGATGATGACGAAACACAGGTGCCAACTGCTGCGTCTTTCTGCAGTGTGCAGACCGAACAGGAGGTCAGGGAGGAAGACTGTGTGGAAGACTATGCAGGGGACGATGAGGTCCTAGACCCCACATGGAATGAAGGTCGTGCCACTGACTTTCATAGTTCAGAGGAAGAGGCAGTGGTGAGACCGAGCCAACAGCGTAGCAAAAGAGGGAGCAGGGGGCAAAAGCAGACCAGCCGCCGCCAAGAGAGTTCACCTGCTACTGGCCACCGCCACCAGGGACCGAGCACTCCAAAGGCAGCTTCAAGGAGCTCCCTGGCATGGCACTTCTTTAAACAATGTGCTGACGACAAGACCCGAGTGGTTTGCACGCTGTGCCATCAGATCCTGAAGCGAGGCATTAACGTTCTGAACCTTAGCACAACCTGCATGACCAGGCATCTACATGCAAAGCATGAACTGCAGTGGAGTAAACACCTTATAAGCAAGGAACTCACTCTGGCTCCCCCTGCTCCCTCTTCTGCTGCTGCCTTGGCCTCTTCCTCCGCCTCGGGAGGAATGTTGGCACCTGCCGCCCACCAAACAGAGGATGTGCCACCGACAACACCACCTGCGTCACCAAGCATCTCCACCATGTCACATGGCAGCGTTCAGCTCTCCATCTCACAAACCTTGGATAGAAAGCGTAAATTCCCACCTAGCCACCCTCGAGCCCTGGGCCTGAATGCCAGCATTTCTAAACTACTGGCCTTTGAAATGCTGTCATTCAGGCTGGTGGACACAGACAGCTTCAAACAGCTGATGTCCATGGCTGTCCCCAGTATGTTGTTCCCAGCCGCCACTACTTCTCCAAGACAGCCGTGCCTTCCCTGCACAACCAAGTATCCGATAAAATCAAGTGTGCACTGCGCAACGCCATCTGTGGCAAGGTCCACCTAACCACAGATACGTGGACCAGTAAGCACGGCCAGGGACACTATATCTCGCTAACTGCACACTGGGTAAATGTAGTGGCGGCTGGGCCGCAGGCAGAGAGTTCCTTGGCGCACGTCCTTCCGCCGCCAAGGATCGCAGGGCATCATTCTTTGCCTCCTGTAGCCTCCTCCTCCTACTCAGCTTCCTCCTCCTCTGCTTCCACCAGCTCATCCAGTCAGCCACACACCTTCACCACCAACTTCAGCAAAGCCCGGGGTAAACGTCAGCAGGCCATTCTGAAACTCATATGTTTGGGGGACAGGCCCCACACCGCGCAGGAGTTGTGGCGGGGTATTGAACAACAGACCGACGAGTGGTTTCTGCCGGTGGGCCTCAAGCCCGGCCTGGTGGTGTGCGATAATGGGCGAAATCTCGTCGCAGCTCTGGGACTAGCCGGTTTGACGCACATCCCTTGCCTGGCGCATGTGCTGAATTTGGTGGTGCAGAAGTTCATTCACAACTACCCCGACATGTCAGAGCTGCTGCATAAAGTGAGGGCCGTCTGTGCGTGCTTCCGGCATTCACATCCTGCCGCTGCTCGCCTGTCTGCGCTACAGCGTAACTTCGGCCTTCTCGCTCACCGCCTCATATGCGACGTGCC
Source organism: Bufotes viridis (assembly GCA_033119425.1). Lineage (NCBI taxonomy): Eukaryota > Metazoa > Chordata > Amphibia > Anura > Bufonidae > Bufotes > Bufotes viridis. The sequence goes on from CM065594.1 coordinate 128,641,735, forward strand.
CACCAGGTGGAACTCCACCTTGCACATGCTGAAGAGAGACTGTGCGAGCAGCAGCAGGCCATAGTGGAGTTTCAGCTGCAGCACGCACGCGTCAGTTGCACTGCGGAACAGCACCACTTCACCACCAATGATTGGGCCTCCATGCGAGACCTGTGTGCCCTGTTGCGCTGTTTCGAGTACTCCACCAACATGGCCAGTGGCGATGACACCGTTATCAGCGTTACAATACCACTTCTATGTCTCCTTGAGAAAGCGCTTAGGGCGATGATGGAAGAGGAGGTGGCCCAGGAGGAGGAGGAGGATGAGGGGTCATTTTTAGCACTTTCAGGCCAGTCTGTTAGAAGTGGCTCAGAGGGATGTTTTTTGCAACAGCAGAGGCCAGGTGCAAATGTGGCCAGCCAGGGCCCACTACTGGAGGACGAGGAGGATGAGGTGGAGGAGGATGAGGATGAAGCAGGTTCACAGCGGGGTGGCACCCGACACAGCTCAGGCCCATCACTGGTGCGTGGCTGGGGGGATACGGAGGACGATGACGATACGCCTCCCACAGAGGACAGCTTGTCCTTACCTCTGGGGAGCCTGGCACACATGAGCAACTACATGCTGCAGTGCCTGCGCAACGACAGCAGAGTTGCCCACATTTTAACGTGTGCGGACTACTGGGTTGCCACCCTGCTGGATCCCCGGTACAAAGACAATGTGCCCACCTTACTTCCTGCACTGGAGCGTGATATGAAGATGCGCGAGTACAAGCGCACGCTGGTAGAGGCGCTCCTGAGAGCATTACCAAATGTCACAGGGGAACAGGTGGAAGCCCAAGGCGAAGGCACAGGAGGAGCAAGAGGTCGCCAACGCAGCTGTGTCACGGCCAGCTCCTCTGAGGGCAGGGTTAGCATGGCAGAAATGTGGAAAAGTTTTGTCTCCACACCACAGCTAACTGCACCACCACCTGATACGGAACGTGTTAGCAGGAGGCAGCATTTCACTAACATGGTTGAACAGTACGTCTGCACACACCTCCACGTACTGACTGATTGTTCGGCCCCATTCAACTTCTGGGTCTCCAAATTGTCCACGTGGCCAGAGTTAGCATTTTATGCCTTGGAGGTGCTGGCCTGCCCGGCGGCCAGCGTTTTGTCTGAACGTGTATTCAGCACGGCAGGGGCCGTCATTACTGACAAACGCAGCCGTCTGTCCACAGCCAACGTGGACAAGCTGACATTCATAAAAATGAACCAGGCATGGATCCCACAAGACCTGTCCCTCCCTTGTGCAGAATAGACATTTATAACTGCCTCCCCCTCAACCATGTATTCTTGTACTCCGGGGCACTTCATTATTGAATCCTCATTTTTTTTAACTTTACCATGATCTTGCGGTGCAACCCAAAGTTGAATGAACCTCTCCTCTGTCTTGGTGGTGGGGCCGAAATAACTGAAAGTGGCCTTCTCTGGTGGTGGGTGAAATGACGCATGATTCCTTGCTGTGGGACCTCTCTCCTCTGTCTGGGTGCTGGGCCGAAATAACTGAGAGTGGCCTTCTCCGGTGGTGGGTGAAATGACGCATGATTCCTTGCTGTGGGACCTCTCTCCTCTGTCTGGGTGCTGGGCCGAAATAACTGACAGTGGCCTTCTCCAGTGGTGGGTGATATGACGCATGATTCCTTGCTGTGGGACCTCTCTCCTCTGACTGGGTGCTGGGGCCTAAATTACAGAAAATGGCCTTCTCCAGTGGTGGGTGATATGACGCATGATTCCTTGCTGTGGGACCTCTCTTCTCTATCTGGGTGCTGGGGCTGAAATAACTGAAAGTGGCCTTCTCCAGTGGTGGGTGATATGACACATGATTCCTTGCTGTGGGACCTCTCTCCTCGGTCTGGGTGCTGGCCGAAATAACTGAAAGTGGCCTTCTCCAGTGGTGGGTGATATGACTCCTTATTCTTTGCTGTGGGACCTCTCTCCTCTGTCTGGGTGCTGGGCCTAAATAACTGAAAGTGGCCTTCTCCAGTGGTGGTTGATACGACGCATGATTCCTTGCTGTGGGACCTCTCTCCTCTGTCTGGGTGCTGGGCCTAAATAACTGAAAGTGGCCTTCTCCGGTGGTGGTTGATATGACGCATGATTCCTTGCTGTGGGACCTCTCTCCTCTGTCTGGGTGCTGGGCCGAAATAACTGACAGTGGCCTTCTCCAGTGGTGGGTGATATGACGCATGATTCCTTGCTGTGGGACCTCTCTCCTCTGACTGGGTGCTGGGGCCTAAATAACAGAAAATGGCCTTCTCCAGTGGTGGGTGATATGACGCATGATTCCTTGCTGTGGGACCTCTCTCCTCTATCTGGGTGCTGGGGCTGAAATAACTGAAAGTGGCCTTCTCCAGTGGTGGGTGATATGACGCATGATTCCTTGCTGTGGAACCTGTATCCTCGGTCTGGGTGCTGGGCCGAAATAACTGTAAGTGGCCTTCTCCAGTGGTGGGTGATATGACACATGATTCCTTGCTGTGGGACCTCTCTCTTCGGTGCCTAAAAGTTCGGGTCCCCATTGACTTCAATGGGGTTCGGGTTTGGGATAAAGTTCGGGTCGAGTTCGGATCCCGAACACGAACATTTTCGGGAAGTTCGGCCGAACTTCTCGAACCCGAACATCCAGGTGTTCGCTCATCTCTATGAGCAATGTTTCAGCCGATGCTTTGTCTCGTTTTGATTTTGCACGCTTTTTCTTACAGAATCCAGAGGCGGATACAGTGGCCACCCCGGTACCGGACTGGCGGCTGCTGGTATTGGATTAGAATCTCTGATGGTGGTTGCTAGTTCTCTCATCACTAAATCTTTGTCTAGCAGCACGTTGAGGGCGTACCATAGAACATGGGAGGTTTTCCTAAAATTTCGGGTGACTTGTCCTAGGGGTGATACCGATCAAGTCAAATACATGGTGGCCTTTGTGTCATACTGCCACTCAATTCTGGCTCTATCTCACAACACGATCAGGTTATATTTGGCGGGGGTGCAGCATTTTTTGATGCTTCAGGATCCGGACAGACCTTCCATATTTTCTGCTCACCCGATCAAGGCCATCCTCAGGGGTATCCAGAAGAGTCAGGTCACGGTCAAGTCAATCCGTCGGCCTATCACGGCGGACGTCTTTTGCAGATTGTCAGAGTTTCTTTCGCTGTCTCCTTTCGGAGTTCTTCCCAGTCTGGTGCTCAAGTCAGCCATGTATTTAGCGTTCTACGGGTTTTTGAGGCCAGGGGAGGTAACTTAGGCTAGTCGGGGCGGTGGCTCTCTGCAGGGGCAATTTAGTCAAGGTGGGGGTTAACTATCAGCTGCAATTGCCTCACAACAAAACCAGGCAGGTGGGTCCCGGCCACTTAGTTAGATTCTTTCAGACCAAGAACGCATGGTGTCCAGTGACGGTTTTTGACAATCTCTTTTTGGCTCTTAGTCTTCACAACTCTACTGACCCCTTACTCCCGTTTCCCATCAGGCCGCTGTCATCTAGCCAATTTGTGACGCACATTTGCATCCTGTTGGCAAACATGGGTTTGAATTCTGCACAATTTTCGGGGAATTCATTTCGCATTGGGGCAGTGTCCGCTGCTTCCAAACAAGGGGTTCCGGCACACATCATCAAACACCTAGGGCGCTGGAATTCGGGCTGTTTTGTCTGATATATTCCGGAGCCACGGGCAGAGCTGGCCCGAGCTTTCGGCAAGTTGGTGGAGTAACAGGTCAGGTCTTACTCTTATCAGTTGTGGTGGGGTGGTGGCAGTGTGTCACTTAATTGATGAGGCCCGGACCACAAGTTTGAAGGCTGACGGAAAGGCGGAGCCTGGATTTCTGGGAGGAGCTGGTACCTTCATAATCGGCACGACTCACAGGGGAAGCACGTCGGCAGGTCACGGTCGTCCCCACCCTCCCATTCCCCACATATTCATTCAATCATCATTCAGTACATTCAGAGTATCCCCCCTTTTAGGCATACTGACCTGGTAAGGCCAAGGCACACCACAGGCCAGTTGGGGAGGGGGGTGGTGGCAGGGTGGCACTTAATTGATGAGGCTCGGACCACAAATATATATATATCTCCAAAGAATTGAAGCAGCACTCCAGATATGGCAAAACAAACGGTGGACCGGCTTTATTCCCCTTACAACGTTTCAACTGCACAATGCAGTCTTTCTCAAGCAATGCAGTTGAAACGTTGAAATGCAGTTGAAACGTTGCAAGGGGAATAAAGCCGGTCCACCGTTTGTTTCACCATATCTGGAGTGCTGCTTCAATTCTTTGGATTTATATTATTATAACCAGGTGCGACATTTCAGTTCACTCCATGGAACCTTTCTCAAGCAGTGACATACAAACAATGGTGCTTACCAAATATTTAAACATGTGATACAATCAATCAATTAGCAAATTTCATCAAGACAAAATCCAATAAAAAGTGACAAATCTGTGTACATGGTATAAAATAAAAATAAAACATGTCCACATATTCATATGGTGAGATAAACTGTGCAAATTACATGTATATGTATACTGTGGGGATTTGCTCCGGTAGACAGGCTTGTGGACACAGTACAGAGGCAAGTACACAGTTCTTTGAAGCAAGCAGTAGTGTTTTATTCACACTCAGGAAAAACAAAGTCTTGGCGCTTGTTCACACATGGCAAAAATAACAACACAGCATAAGTTCACCTGTAAGGTTTTGGCATTTGTTCACACCCCGGCTGACAGCTCAGCCACAGGAAAGTCCAGGTGTAGGCTTCCACGCAGACTGCACGCCTGCTTGCGGACTCTCACTCCCAGCACTGAGAGCTTCCACAACGTCACTGGCAGATGGAGGATAATCCACACAGCTGACAGTGCTTGGCTGGGCTTTATACAAGCCTTCAAAACCCAGCCTGGAACGTGGGGTGCAACCACCCACCCTACACTTTAGTTGCTCCCAGTAAGAGCTGGCCCGGATCGGCTTTGCAGCCATGCTAAAATATCAAAATGTCCAACAGCACTATCTGCTGCTGACATACAAACTAGGCTTTTATTTCACCGAGGCCAGAAACCTCGGTGACACGTACCTTCCGTCAATGACGGACCCTTGTGCTCTCTAACAATACATAACCATATAAATAAAAAATCATCTTTATAATTCATAATTGTATAATTAATATCATGTGCTGGTGCCCAAGTGATTATATTAAAAACCAAACGAATCAGGTGGAGGGGGAGGGATCAAACTGTCCTTTAGTTACAAAGTAATCTCATGGCCGGACGCCATAGAACACTACCACACACATCGACGGAAGAGAAGGAGCTCACGTGATCACAAAACCATGTGACAAACCTTACCCTCACATGATGATGCTGCGGCGCTTAGTATACCTCATTACTAGAAATAGGAAGCATCATAGATGCGTCCAAGTTTGATGACATAGAATCACATGACCACCAGTTACAGCCATGTGATTAAAATATCAGATGACCAAAGTACTGGTCATGTGATAAAAAAATGTCACTGTTCTACTATCGCAAAATATAAACCGTACCCTAAGTCCAACCAAAAGACTACATAATATGGGCACGCATCAGGATCATATGCGTTAACCATAAATGTACTGGTTGTGTGGATATAATAACAAAAAATATATACAAAGAATAATAATAACTGTTCCCAAAATACAAGTAAACACATAAATAAAAATGTAAAACTGAAAAGAAAAAAAACGATACATACAAAAGTAACTAATATTTAATATATTATTTGCAAAATTTGACAAAATGGGTCCATAATGTCAACATATGGCCATGTTGAACAAACAGTGAGTGCAGAGAGGCAAAGCATATCTGCACAGAACCGTTCATACCAGAAAAAGGCCACATTGTTAGCTGAATGTACAGGACAAAAAAAAAAAAAAAATTAGTTTTTTTATATATTAAAAAAACAAAAAAACAATCCATCACAACAAGGAATTTTGGTTGCAATCAGGGAACGTTAATAAGTAGGCAAATTCATGTAGTGTACATATGAAGACTTGGCGTTGATTCCTCCCACTTCACCACATAACTGCAAGTAAAACAAAAAATGAAAAAATATTTGAAAATTAGTACACAAATACACTGTACTTGCCACAGTCAAAGAGATATATATCAGTTATTAAGCCAGTTAATTGGGTCGGTGTGACCTACCTATATATTGTATGCAAAATACACAGTACTTGCCACCGTAAAAGGGAAAATATAATATTTATTCAGCCAGGTAACTAGATCGGTGTGATTACCTTTTTTTTTGTTTAACCCCTTAAGGACGAAGGGCGTACATGTACGCCCTTGCGTCCTGGTACTTAAGGACCAAGGGCGTACATGTACGCCCTGTGTTTAAACTGCTACTGCACCCGATGTGGGCGCAGTAGCAACATGGTTCCTGCTGATGTAGATCAGCAGGAACCATGTTCTAATGGCAAGGGGGGTCATGTGACCCCCCCCGTATCGGCGATCGCTGCAAACCGCAGGTCAATTCAGACCGCTGCAAAACCTGCGGTTTTGCAGCGGTTTCAGCGATCTCTAATCAGAGAGTTAATTGCCCCAAAGGTAATTATTTTAACCCCCCCTGCAGCCCCCAATCTTGTTATGGCGGCGGGGGTGCAGGGGGGGTGGTTGCGGAGGCGGGAGGCGGTGCGGGAGGCGATCCCCCGCCCGCCTCCCTTGTAATAATACCCTGGTGTCTAGTGGTTCTATCAGAGTGCCAGCACATTGCTGGCACTCTGATAGAAAAACGGCTGGCATCTGTGCTGCAGATGCCAGCCGTTTAACCCTTTCTTACCGCGGTCCGGACGGACCGCGGTATGGAAGGTGTTAACAGGGAGGGAGGCGCTCCCTCTCCCATCGGGGGCTGCTATGCCTATGCAGCCCCCCAGGATGGGATCGCAGAGGAGGGAGCTCCCTCCTCCTCATCCATCACCCACTGCTCTCTAATGGCAGTGGGTGATGGTTACCATGGCAGCAGGACGCTTTCAGAAGCGCCCTGCTTGCCATGGTATAGTAACTCTGGTCAGACTTCTGCTAAAGGCAGAAGTCTGACCAGACTGTGAAAAGTAAAAATACAGTGCAGTACACTATATAGTGTACTGTACTGTATTATACTGACATCAGATCCACTGGATCTACAAGAACCAAGTGGGTCTGGGTCCAAAAATGTAAAAGTGAAAAATAAAAAACACAAATCACTGAATAAAAATTAAAAAAATAAAATACACTACACATATTAGGTATCGCGCGTCCGTATAAAACAGCTCTATAAAAATATCACATGACTGAACCCCTCACGTGAACGCCATAAAAAAACCAAAAATGGTGTAAATAAGCCATTTTTGGCACCTTACATCACTAAAAGTGTAATACAAAGCGATCAAAAGGCGTATGCCTCCCAAAATAGTACCAATCTAACCGCCATCTCATCCCGCAAAAAATGAGCCCCTTCATAAAACAATTGCCCAAAAATAAAAAAACTATGCCTCTCAGACTAAAACATGATTTTTTTGTTTCAAAAATGCTTTTCAGTGTTAAATGTAAAAAAATTAAAAAAAAAGTAGACATATTGGGTATCTCCACGTCCGTAAGAATCTGCTCTATAAAAATATCACATGACCTAACCCCTCAAGTAAACACTGTAAAAAAATAAAATAAAAACTTTGTCAAAAAGCCATTTTTTTGTCACCTTACATCACAAAAAGTGTAATAGCAAGCGATCAAAACGTCATATGACCCCCCAAATAGTGCCAATCTAACCGCCGCCTCCTCCTGCAAAAATTATACCCAACCTGAGACAATCGCCTAAAAACTGAAAAAAATATGGCTCTCAGACTATGGAGACACTAAAACATTTTTTTTTGTTTCAAAAAGGATATTATTGTATAAAACCAAAATAAGTAAAGAAAAGTATACATATTGGGTATCGTCGCGTTCGTAACGACCTGCTCTATAAAAATATAACATGACCTAACCCCTCAGGTGAACGCCGTAAACATAAAAAATAAAAACGTTGTAAAAAAAGTCATTTTTTTGTCACCTTACATCACAAAAAGTGTAATAGCAAGTGATCAAAAAGTCATATGCACCCCAAGATAGTACCATTCAAACCGCCATCTCATCCCGCAAAAAATGAGCCCCTACATATGACAATTGCCAAAAAAAAAAAAAAAACTATGGCTTTCAGAATGTGGAGACACTAAAAAATCATTTTTTTCAAAAATGCTTTATTATGTAAAACTGAAACAAAAAACCCCAAAAAGTAGACATATTTGGTATTGTCGCGTCCGTAACAACCTGCTCTATAGAAATAGGACACAATCTAACCTGTCAATTCAACGATGTAAATAACAAAAAATACAAAACTGTCCCAAAACAGCTATTTTTTTGCAAATTATCCATTTTAATCCATTTTTCCAGTAACAAAGCAAGGGTCAACAGCCAAACAAAACTCAATATTTATTGCCCTGATTCTGTAGTTTTCAGAAACACCCCATATGTGGTCGTAAACTGCTGTATGGCCAAACGGCAGGGCACAGAAGGAAGGGAACGCCATATGGTTTTTGGAAGGCAGATTTTGCTGGACTGGTTATTTGACACCATGTCCCATTTGAAGACCCCCTGATGCACCCCTACAGTGGAAACTCCAAAAAAGCGACCCCATTTTGGAAAGTACGGGATAAGGTGGCAGTTTTGTTTGTATTATTTTAGGGTAAATATGATTTTTGGTTGCTCTATATTACACTTTTTTTGAGGCAAGGTAACAAAAAATAGAAATTCCGAAATTTCATCTCCATTTGCCAATAACTCTTGTGGAACAGCTAAAGGGTTAACAAAGTTTGTAAAATCAGTTTTGAATACCTTGAGGGATGTAGTTTCTTAGATGGAGTCACTTTTTTGGAGTTTCTACTCTAGGGGTGCATCGGGGGGCTTCAAATGGGACATGGTGTCAAAAATCCAGACCAGCAAAATCCGCCTCCCAAAAACCATATGGCGTTCCCTTACTTCTGTGCCCTGCCGTTTGGCCATACAGCAGTTTACGCCCAAATATGGGGTGTTTCTGAAAACTACAGAATCGGGGCAATAAATATTGTGTTTTGTTTGGCTGTTAACCCTTGCTTTGTTACTGGAAAAAATGGATTCAAACGGAAAATTTTCCAAAAAATCGAAATTCTGAAATTTTATCTCCATTTGCCATTAACTCTTGTGGAAAAACTAAAGGGTTAATGACGTTTGTAAAATCAGTTTTGAATACCTTGAGGGGTGTAGTTTCTAGAATGGGGTCATTTTTGGATGGTTTTTATTATGTAAGCCTCACAAAGTGACTTCAGACCTGAACTGGTCCCTAAAAAGTGGGTTTTTGAAAATTTCTGAAAAATTTCAAGATTTGCTTCTAAACTTCTAAGCCTTGTAACGTCCCCAAAAAATAAAATGGCATTCCCAAAATGATTGATACATGAAGTAGACATATGGGGAATGTAAATCAATAACTTTTTTGGGCGGTATTACTATGTATTATAGAAGTAGAGAAATTGAAACTTGGAAAATTGCAAATTTTTCAAAATTTTTGGTAAATTTGATATTTTTTTATAAATAAAAATGAAATTTTTCGACTTAATTTTATCAGTGTCATGAAGTACAATATGTTACGAAAAAACAATCTCAGAATGGCCTGGATAAGAAAAAGCGTTTTAAAGTTATCATCACATAAAGTGACACTGGTCAGATTTGCAAAAAATGGCCTGGTCCTAAGGTGAAAATGAGCCCGGTCCTTAAGGGGTTAAAAAACACTGTACTTGCCACCGTAAAAGGGAAAATATAATAGTTATTCATCCGGTTAATTGGGTCGGTGTGACCTATCTATATATTGGGTACAAAATACACTGTACTTGCCACCGTAAAAAGGAAAATATAATAGTTAGTCAGCCGGTTAATTGGGTCGGTTTCACCTCTCTTTTTTTTTTTTGTTTAACCCATTAAGGACTGGGCTCATTTTCACCTTAAGGACCAGGCCATTTTTTTGCAACTCTGACCAGTGTCATTTTATGTGTGAATGACTTTAAAATGCTTTTACTTATCCAGGCCATTCTGAGACTGTTTCTTCGTCACATATTGTACATCATGACACTGGTAAAATGGAGTCAAAATTTTTTATTTTTATTTATAAAAAAATACCAAATTTACCCAAAAGTTTGAAAAATTTGCAAATTGCCAAGTTTCAATTTCTCTACTTCTATATTACATAGGATTACCTCCAAAAATAGTTATTACTTTATGTCTGGATCATTTTGGGAATGCCATTTTATTTTTTGGGAATGTTACAAGGCTTAGAAGTTTAGAAGCAAATCTTGAAAATTTTCAGAAATTTACCCTTTAGGTGTTCCACAAGAGTTAATGGAAAATGGAGATAAAATTTCTGAATTTCGATTTTTTTTGGGGCAAATTTTCCATCTTAATCAATTTTTTTCAAGCAACAAAGCAAGTGTAAGCAGCCAAACAAAATTCTATATTTATTGCCCTGATTCTGTTGTTTGCAGAAACACCCCATATGTGGTTGTAAACTGCTATATGGCCAAACGACAGGGCACAGAAGGAAAGGAACGCCATATGGTTTTTGGAAGGCAGATTTTGCTGGACTGGTTTATTTACACCGTGTCCCATTTGAAGCCCCCATGATGCACCCCTACAGTAGAAACTCCAAAACAGTGACCCCATTTTGGAAAATACGAGACAAGGTGGCAGTATTGTTGGTTCTATTTTAGGGAAAATATGATTTTTGGTTGGTCTTTATTACACTTTTTTTGAGGCAAGGTAACAAAAAAAAAAATCGAAATTCTGAAATCTCATCTCCATTTGCCAATAACGCTTGTGGAACACCTAAAGGGTTAACAAAGTTTGTAGAATCAGTTTCAAATACCTTGGGGGTGTAGTTTCTTAGATGGAGTCACTCTTTTGGAGTTTCTACTGTAGGGGTACATCAGGGGGGCTTCAAATGGGACATGGTGTAAAAAAAAAACAGTCCAGCAAAATCTGCCTTCCGAAAACCATATGGCGTTCCCTTCCTTCTGTGCCCTGCCCTTTGGCCATACAGCAGTTTACGACCACATATGGGGTGTTTCTGTAAACCGCAGAATCAGGGTAATAAATATTGAGTTTTGTTTGGCTGTTAACACTTGCTTTGTTAGTGGAAAAATGGATTAAAATGGAAAATTAGCAAAAAAAATAACTGTTTTGGGACCGTTTTTATTTTTTGTTATTTACATCGTTGATCTGACAGGTTAAATCGTGTGCTATTTCTATAGAGCAGGTTGTTATTGATGTGACAATACCAAATATGACTACTTTTTGGGGGGTTTTGTTTCAGTTTTACATGATAAAGCATTTTTGAAAAAAATGTTTTTTTTTTTAGTTTCTTCACATTCTGAAAGCCATATTTTTTATTATTTTTTGAGGGAAACTGTCTTATGTAGGGCCTCTTTTTTTGTGGGATGAGATGACGGTTTGATTGGCACTATCTTGGCGTGCATTTGACATTTCAGTCCCTTGCTATTACACTTTTTTTGATGTAAGGTGACAAAAATGGCTTTTGACATCGTATTTATATTACTTTTATTTGCTTTGTTCACCCGAGGGGCTAGGTCATGTGTTATTTTTATAGAGCAGGTTTTTATGGATGCAGCGATACCTAATATACCTTTTTTTTATTTATTTAGGTTTCCACAATAATATCATTTTTGAAGCAAAAAAAATCATGTTTTAATGTCCCTTTTTTTATGGTGGTCACCTGAGGGGTATAAGGTCATGTGATATTTTTATAGAGCAGGTTTTTACAGACGCGGCGATACCTAATATGTGTAGTTTATTTTTTTATTTATTTTTATTCAGTGATAAATGTGTTTTTGTATTTTTACTTTTTTAACTTTTTTTTTACCCAGACCCACTTGGTTCTTAAAGATCCAGTGGGTCTGATGTCTGTATAATACACTACAGTACACTATATAGTGTACTGTATTTTTTACTTTACAAAGTCTGATCAGACTTCTGTCTTTAGCAGAAGTCAGATCAGACTTGCCATGGTAACCATCAACCGCTGCCAGAATAGAGAAGCGGATGATGGGGAGGGAGGGGGGCCCTCTCCCTCTGTGATCCCTTCAAGAATCGGGGGCTGCAAGGGCACAGCAGCCCCCGATGGGAGAGGGAGGGAACTCCCTCCCTGTTAATCCCTTCCATACAGCGGTCTGTATGGACCGCGGCATGGAAGGGGTTAAACTGCTGACATCTGCACCAGCACAGATGTCAGCAGTTTATAGCAGAGTGTCAGCAATGTGCTGAAACTCTGCTAAACCACTGGGCCTCCAGGGAATATTAGAGAGGGGACGGGCGGGGGATTGCGGGAGTGTTGCAGTCCAAGGCGCAACACTCTGCTGACACCTAATTCAGTTTCAGCTGGGCCTGAACAATTACGCATTGTGGCCACATATGTTGAGGCACACGACACGGTAAGAGAACTACTCACCAGATACTGGGGTATTTTAAAATCAGACCCCGACATTGGCATCTGGTGGGAGATACACCTTTGATAACATACCATCGTGGACGCAATTTGAGAGATCGTCTGGTCCACAGCTTTTTTCAAGCCCCCACCACAACCACCTGGCTGAGTACCAACATCAAAGGGACTTTTCGATGTGGAGGATGTGTGGCGTGTTCTGCCATCCAGCTAGGTGCCATCTTTGCCTGTAGTGCAACAGAGCAAACGTTCACCATCAGATCCTTTGTTATTGCAGAACTAGAGGGTTGGTTTATTTGGCAACTTGTGCGTGTGGTAAACAATATGTGGGCAAAACCTTTAGGGAATTCCGTAGAAGGATTGGAGAACTTCTCAATGACATCCACAAGGGTGCTGATACCCCTATTGCGAGACACACATCCACTCTACATGGTGGAAATGCAGATGTGATTAATTTTCAGGTCATAGAGGTGGTGAGAAGATCCCTAGAGGAGGTGATTTTGACAAGCGGCTACTACAAAAAGAGACACTATCATTTGTGCACACTTCAACCGCAGGGACTCAATGAGTACAACTCTTTTGTTTGCTTTTTTTTATGCCCCGGTTCACGCCATGTGCCTCATATGATTATGTGGAGCGTCTCTGGTGTCCACAGTCAGATAAGGACATCACGACTATATACTACAGTAACTTATACCTGGCTGTGTATCTAAGTCTGGATGTGTATCTCAGTCCCACATGTAGTTGCTGTGCATCACCTCTATGCACTACAGTAACCTAAAGGGTACATCCCCACCATGTATTATGGTAATTCATACCTGGCTGTGTATCTCAGTCTGGCTGTGTACCTCAGTCCTACATGTAGTCGCTGTGCATCATCTCTATGCACTACGGTAACCTATATGGTGCATCACCACCATGTATTATGGTAATTCATACCTCCTAATATCCTGGAGTCTTTGCAAATGAGTAACAACAACTACAGCAGTTACTCTTCACCTATAATTGCTTTCTTGCTTTCTGAACAAGAGTTCGATCCCTTCCCTGTAATTCCGTGCATTATTTGAAAAATCGCCGGTTGGTCGCTCTAACATTAATATGCGAATGTTTTGACATTCGTCTGTGATCGCCTCAGGGGCCCAGGGGCTTGATCCAGAGCAGGGGAAGAGTCTCCTCCTTATATAGCGCGTGTCCTTGTGGCCGCGTACAGCCATTCAGTGCTGATAGCTGCAGCCTCTGTCACGGACGCTAGAAGCCTGTTTGTTTGTCCTTTTACCCAAATTTTATGCTCCTGAGTCCTGACGAGCCAAAACATGGCGAAACATGTCGAGCTAGCATTGGAGGCAAACCTATGTAACTGAACTATGCTTGACTTGCTTTCACACTACAGAAGTGGTCGGCGTTTATTCAGCCCCCTGTAGTATGTGAACAGGTGCACTCAAGCGTTTTGCTCACGCCTAGTTAGTTAGTGTCCCTTGATTTGTGCTCACAGGGCTCGCAATTTGGCATCTGTTTCATACACATGAACAGGTGTTCTATTTTATGCAGCCTACCCTAGTGAGTAGATGTTTATCAATGGATTAGTCTGATTTATTTAGTCCAGGGCCATCTATACTGGGTGACTGAGCTGAGCACCTTGTCCATGCCACAGTGAACATACTTGGGTGTGGACAGATCACTACAGCCTTGTTGGTGTGTTGCTGCAAGTTTCAACCTGTATACTGCACCTTAAGTGGATTTCCTAGTAACTGCATCCACACCTGAGTGGTAGCGCAGACCGTTGTTTTCCACGCAATACCCCGGTCTGTCTCAGGGTTTGTGGATAGTATTTGGTCACTCGGAATTTTAAATATTTGGTAGGTTACTTTTCCTTGCATATTTTTGGTATTTTTGCATATTTAATAAAGTGTTAGTTTTACTTAATCTTTATAGCGTTCCTATCCACAGTGAATTTTTTTTTGATGGGGGAACGCAAACCACTATTAGCTTGTCAGTGATTTAAAATGCCATATGCACTCAAAGATAGTGCCAATCAAACAGACATCTCATCCCTTAAAAAATGAGCCTCTACATAAGACAGTTGCCCCCAAAAATGTTTTAAAAATATATGGCTATTAGTATGTGGAGACACTAAAAAATAATTTTTTTTCAAATGCAAAACTGAAACAAAACCCCCCAAAAAGTAGTCATATTTGATATTGTCGCATCCGTAACTACCTGCTCTACAGAAATAGCACATGGTCTAACCTGTCAGATCAACGCTGTAAATAACAAAAAAAAAATTCCCAAAACAGCTATTTTTTTGCACATTTTCCATTTTAATCCATTTTTCCAGTAACAAAGCAAGGGTTAACTGCCAAACAAAACTCAATATTTATTGTCCTGATTCTTTAGTTTGCAGAAACACCCCATATGTGGTCGTAAACTGCTGTATGGCCACACGGCAGGGCGCAGAAAGAATGGAACGCCATATGGTTTTTGGAAGGCAGATTTTGCTGGACTGTTTTTTGGTGCTTGGTTTTAACGTAACTTTATTCTTTCATGAGTTATTTACAAGTTTCTCTTTTTGTTTACAGCCATTGACATGTCGTCGAGGTTAACACGTGAGGAGCGGATAGAAATTGTGTTGATGTCTGGTAAACGCAGTAACCGGGTCATTGCAGCAGATTTCAATGCAAGACACCCTACGAGACCACCCATCTCCCATGCTACAGTTAGCAAACTGCTTGCTAAGTTTCGTGAAACTGGCTCAGTGTTGGATTTGCCAAAATGTGGACGCATGAAATCTGTCACTAATGAAGGAACATCAGTGGCTGTCCTAGCTTTATTCAGCAAGAGCCCACAGTGTAGCACTCGCCGCATGTCACTGGAGAGTGGCATTAGTCGAACATCCCTTCGGCGGATATTAGCTACTCACAAATAGCACCCTTACAAACTCTAGCTACTGCAGCATCTCAATGAGGATGACCCAGATCGGCGCACGAAATTTGCAGAATGGGCAAAACAAAAATTCGAACAGGACCCTCAGTTTATGCAGAAGATTTTGTTCAGTGATGAGGCAAACTTTTATGTGAATGGTGAAGTTAACAAACAAAACCACCGCTATTGGTCTGACACTAACCCACATTGGATAGATCCCTCCAAAACTGTTGGAACAAAAAAATTGATGGTATAGTGTGGCATATAGGGTACAAAGATAGTGGGGCCATTCTTCATCAATGGAAACCTCAAGGCCACTGGATATACAAAATTGCTACATGATGATGTATTTCCCTCTTTATGCACTGAAGCTGGCACGTTCCCTGAGTTTTTCCAGCAAGATGGTGCACCACCACATTATGGGTGATAAGTCTGAGCATTCCTAGATGAACAGTTTCCTGGAAAGTGGATTGTTCGTTGTGGGCCAGTTGAATGGCCCCCAAGGTCTCCCGATCTGACCCCCTTAGACATTTATCTTTGGGGTCATCTGAAGGCAATTGTCTATGCTGTGAAGATACGAGATGTGCAGCACCTGAAACTACGGATACTGGAAGCCTGTGCTAGCATTTCTCCTGCGGTGTTGCTATCAGTGTGTGAAGAGTGGAAGAAGAGGGTTGCATTGACAATCCAACACAATGGGCAGCACATTGAACACATTTTATAAGTGGTCAGAAACTTGTAAATAACTCGTGAAAGAATAAAGTTACGTTAAAGCACACCGTTGTTTTTCTTGTGAAATTCCCAATAAGTTTGATGTGTCACATGACCCTCTTCCTATTGAAAAAACAAAAGTTGGATTCAAAATGCCCGACTTCAAAATGGCCGCCATGGTCACCACCCATCCTGAAAAGTTTCGCCCCTCACATATACTAATGTGCTACAAACAGGAAGTTAATATTACCAACCATTCCCATTTTATTAAGGTGTATCCATATAAATGGCCCACCCTGTATAACAGTTATTCAGTCGGTTAATTGGGTCTTTGTGTCCTACCTTTTTTTTTTTTGTTTAAAATACACTGTACTTGCCATATTATAAAATGGAATATATAACGGCTATTCAGCTGGTTAATTCGGCCAGTGTGACCTACCTATATATTGAGTTCAAAATACACTGCACTTGCCACCGTCAAAGGGAATATATAATAGTTATTCAGACAGTTAATTAGGTCGGTGTGATCTACCTTTTCTTTTTGTTTAAAAAATACAGTGTGTGCCACCGCCAAAGCGATATATAACAATTATTTAGCCGGTTAATTGTGTCGGTGTGACCTACCTTTTTTTGCTTATTTAAAATGCCCTGTACTTGCCACCGTCAAAGGGATATATAACAGTTATTCAGCCAGTTAATTGGGTCGGTGTGTCCTATCTTTCTTTCTTGTTTAACCAGTACAGGACCGCCTAACGCAGGGATGCGTCCTGCGGGCGGTCCTGTAGCTCTGAGATGACGCGTCGGCGCGTCATCTCGTGAGAGCCGAGACTTCCTGTGAACGCGCGCACACAGAGAAGCGCGTCTCGGCAGTTAGGCTACAGCCTGCCAGCGATGATCCATCGCTGGCAGGCTGTAGATGCGAATTATATCGCATCAAACAGCTATATCAGACGCTGTTTTGTGAACAGCGTCTGATATAGCTGCTACCTGGTCCTCTGGTGGTCCCATTTGCTGGGATCGACCACCAGAGGACCAGGTAACACTGTAAAGTTGCACCAAACATTACACTAACCACCCCCCCCCCCTCACCTATTAACCCCTTGATCACCCCATCTAGACCTCCTGATCACCCCCCTGTCATTGATCACACCCCTTGTAAGGCTCCATTCAGACGTTTTGTGGATCCGTGGATTCACGGATCCGCGGATCCGATCCGCAGATCCGATCCGCAGATCCTCAAAACACGGACACCGGCAATGTGCTTTCCGTATTTTGCAGATCCGCACATTGCCAGAACTATATAGAAAATGCTTTTTCTTGTCCGCAATTGCGGACAAGAATAGGACATTTTCTATATTTTTGCGGAACGGAAGTGCAGACCCGGAAGCGCGGATCCGTAATTCCGGATCCGAGCGGGACAAAGTCTGTCCCCATAGAAATGAATGGGTCCGCAATTCCGCTCCGCAAACAGAATTTCGGAAGTGTGAATGGGGCATAAGGGTCCCCTATCACCGCCAGTAAGTTTGCTACTTGTTAGGTAGCTAGTGCCCAGCCCACCGCACCGCAGTCACTGATTTTGGCACAGATTTTTTCATCCACATTGACCGAAGCGAATGAAAAAATCTGTGCCGTTCATTTTTTTTTTTTTCAGCGCAGAGGCTGAACGGAAAAAAAAATCTCATTACCCGTATGCTCAATATAAGGAGAATCACAGATACTCCTAATGCTGGCCATACGTGTAATTATTGCGGAGACCCTCAAATGCCAGGACAGTATAAATACCCCACATGTGACCCCATTTTAGAAAGAAGACACCCCAAGGTATTCGCTGAGGGGTATGGCGAGTTCATGCAAAATTTTATTTTTTGTCACAAGTTAGTGGAATATGAGACTGTAAAAAAAAAATAAAAAATCAATTTCCGCTAACTTGTGCCAAATTTTTTTTTTTCTGTGAACTCGCCATACCCCTCACAGAATACCTTGGGGTGTCTTCTTACCACAATGGGGTCACATGTGGGGTATTTATACTGTCCTGGCATTTTAGGGGTTCTAAAGCGTGAGAATCCAAATGCGTAAAAATGGCCTGTGAAATCCTAAAGGTATCATTGGTTTTAGGGCCCCTTTGCGCATCTTGGCTGCAAAAAGTGTCACTCATGTGGTATCGCCGTACTCAGGAGAAGTAGGCAATGTGTTTAGGGTGTATTTTACATATACCCATACTGTGTGTGAGAAATATCGCTGTAAACGACAACTTTTTAAATTTTTTATTCAAAGTTGTCAATTTACAGAGATATTTCTCTCACCCAACATGGGTATATGTAAAATACACCCTAAAACACATTGCCCTACTTCTCCTGAGTACGGCGATACCACATAAGTGACACTTTTTGCAGCCTAGATGCGCAAAGGGGCCCAAATTCCAACGAGTACCTTTAGGTTTTACATGGCGGCTCACAATTTAGCCCCGCCCAAAATGCCAGAACAGTAAACACACCCCACAAATGACCCCATTTCGGAAAGTAGACACCCCAAGGTATTCACTGAGGGGCATAGTGAGTCCGTCTGAGATTTTTTATTTTTTTTTGCCAGAAGTTATCAGAAATTGAAACTTTTTTTTTTTTTTCTCAGAAAGTGTCATTTTCCGCTAACTTGTGAAAAAAAATGAAATGATACATGAACTCACCATGCCACTCCGCGAATACTTTGGGGTGTCTTCTATCTAAAATGGTGTCATTTGGGGGGTATTTATACTTTCCTGACATTCTAGCACCTGAAGAAACATGACAGGCGCTCAGAAAATCAGAGCTGCTTTAAACTGCCGAAATTCACTTTTTTGCACCATAGTTTGTAAACGCTATAACTTTTACCCAAACCAATAAATATACACTTATTGGACTTTTTTTTTATCAAAGTCATGTAGAACAATAAATTTAGAGAAAAATTTATATAGAAATGTAGTTTTTTTTTGAAAAATTTTACAACAGAAAGTGAAAAATTTGCAAAAATGTCGTTAAATTTGTATTAATGGCAAAAAAAGTAAAAATGTCAGCAACAATGAAATACCACCAAATGAAAGCTCTATTAGTGAGAAGAAAAGGAGGTAAAATTCATTTGGGTGGTAAGTTGCATGACGGAGCAATGAACGGTGAAAGTAGTGTAGTGCGGAATTGTAAAAAGTGGCCTGGTCATTAAGGGTGTTTAAGCTAGGGGGGCTGAAGCGGTTAAAATACACTGTACTTGCCACCATCAAATTGATGTATAGCAGTTATTCAGCCGGTTAATTGAATCAGTGTGACCTACCTATATTTTTCATTGAAAAAAAACTGTACTTGCCACAGTTGAAGGGATATATAGCATTTTTCCAGCCGGTTAAATGGGTCAGAGTAACCTACCTATATTTTGCGTTTAAAAAAACACTTTACTTGCCGCCATCAAATGGAATGTATAATAATTATTCACCTGGTAAATTAGGTCGGTGTGACCTACATATATAATAGCTTGAAAAAACACTGTACTTGCCACCGTCAAGGGGAACAAATAATAGTTATTCAGCCAGTTAATTGGCTCGTTGTGACCTTCCTTTTTTTTGGGCTTAAAATACACTGTACTTGCCACCATCAAAGAGATATATAACAGTTATTCAGCTAGTTAATTGTGTTGCTGTGACCTACCTATATATTGGGTTGAAAAAACACTATACTTGCCACTGTCAAAGTGAATATATATAATACTTATTCAGCCAGTTAATTGGGTCGGTGTGACCTACTTTTTTTTTTTTTTTTTTAAATACATTGTACTTGCCACCGTCAAAGGAAATATATAATCGTTATTCATCCGGTTAATTCGGTAGAAGTAACCTTCCTATATATTGGGTTCAAATGACACTGTAATTGCCACTGTCAAAGGGATATATAACAGTTATTTAGCTAGTAAATTTGGTCGGAAGTTTTTTTTTTCTTTAAAATACACTGTACTTGCAACCGTCAAAGGGATATATCACAGTTCTTCAGCCGGTTAATTGAGTCAGTGTGTCCTACATCTGTTTTGTTTAAAATACCTTGTACTTTCCACCGTCAAAGGGAAAATATATGTTAGTCAGCCGGTTAATTTGGTCAGTGTGATATACCTAAATATTGGGTTGAAAAATCACTGTATTTGCCACCGTCAAAGTAATATATAACAGTTATTTAGCCGGTAAATTTGGTCTGTGTGTCCTACCTATATTTTGGGTTGAAAAAACACTGTACTTGCCACCGTCACAGAAAAATATAATAGTTATTCAGCCAGTTAATTTAATTGATGGGAGCTACCTTTTTTTGGTTTGAAATAGACTGAAATAGACTGTACTATAATAGTTATTCATCCGGTTAATTGGGTCGGTTTGACCTACCTTTTTATTTTAAAAAAATACAATGCACTTGCCACCGTCAAAGGAATATATAGATGTTATTTAGCCAGTTAATCGAGTCGGTGTAACCTACCGATATTTTGCATTGAAAAAACACAGTACTTACCTCCTTCGAAGGGATATATGACAGTTCTTCAGCCAGTTAATTGGGTCGGTGTGTACTACCTTTTTTTGGTTTAAACCCTTAAGGACTGGTCTCATTTCAACATAAGGACCAGGCCATTTTTTGCAAAACTGACCAGTGTCATTTTATGTGTGAATAACTTTAAAACGCTTTGACTTATCCAGGCCATTCTGACATTATTTTTTCGTCACATATTGTACTTTATCATGACACTGGTAAAATATACCAGTTTTTATAAAAAAAATACCAAATTTACAAAAATGTTTTAAAAATTAGAAAATTTCCAAGTTTCAATTTCTCTACTTCTACTACATAGTGATACCTCCAAAAATAGTTATTATTTTACATTCCCCATATGTCTACCTCATGTTTGGATCATTTTGGGAATGCCATTTTATTTTTTAGGGAAGTTACAAGGCATATAAGTTTAGAAGCAAATCTTGAAATTTTTCAGACATTTTCCAAAACCCACGTTTTAAGGACCAGGTATAGTCTGAAGTCACTTTGAGAGGCATACATAATAGAAACCACCCAAAAACCTTATTCTAGAAACTACACCCCTCAAGGTATTCAAAACTGATTTTTACAAACTTTGTTAACCCTTTAGGTGTTCCACAAGAGATAATGGCAAATGGAGATAAAATTTCAGAATTTCGATTTCTGGAATTTTAGATTTATTAATCCATTTTTTCAAATAAGAAAGCAAGGGTTAACAGCCAAACAAAACTAAATATTTATTGCCCTGATTATGTAGTTTATAGAAATACCCCATATGTGGTTGTAAACTACTGTACGGGCACATGGCAGGGCGCAGAAGGAAAGGAGAGTCATGTGGTTTTTCGAAGGCAGATTTTTATGGACAGGTTTATTTACACCATGTCCCATTTAAAGCCCCCCTGATGCACTCCTACAGTAGAAACTCCATAAAGGTGACCCCATCTAAGAAATAATGACCAGACCACTTTTTACAATTCTGCACTACACTACTTTCACGGTTTATTGCTCGGTCAGACAACTTGCCACCCAAATTTTAACTCCTTTTCTTCTCACTAATAGAGCTTTCATTTGGTGGTTTTTCATTGTTGCAGACATTTTTACTTTTTTTGCTATTAATAAAAATTTAATGACATTTTTGCAAAAAAATTACATTTTTCGCTTTCTGATGTAAATTTTTTTTTTTAAATACATTTCTCTATAAATTTTTCTCTAAATTTATTGTTCTACATGTATTTGATTAAAAAAATGCAATTAGTGTATATTTATTGGTTTGGGTAAAAGTTATAGCGTTTACAGACTATGGTGCAAAAAAGTGAATTTCCGCATTTTGAAGCAGCTCTGACTTTCTGAGCACCTGTCATGTTTCTTCAGGTGCTAGAATGTCAGGATAGTATAAATACCCCCCAAATGACACCATTTTAGAAAGAAGACACCCCAAAGTATTCGCGGAGAGGCATGGTGAGTTCATGTATCATTTCATTTTTTTTCACAAGTTAGCGGAAAATGACACTTTCTGAAGAAAAAAATAAATAATAAAGTTTCCATTTCTGCTAACTTCTGGCAAAAAAAAAATAATCTCCCACGGACTCACTATGCCCCTCATCGAATACCTTGGGGTGTCTACTTTCCGAAATGGGGTCATTTGTGGGGTGTGTTTACTGTTCTGGCATTTTGGGCGGGGCTACTCGTTGGACTTTTGGCCCCTTTGCGCACCTAGGCTGCAAAAAAGTGGCACAATTGTGATATCGCCGTACACAGGAGAAGTAGCGCAATGTGTTTTGGGGTGTATTTTTACATATACCCATGCTGGGTTAGAGAAATATCTCTGTAAATTGACAACTTTGTATAAAATAAATTAAAAAGTTGTCGTTTACAGCGATATTTCTCACAAAAAGTATAGGTATATATAATAATACACCCCAAAACACATTGCCCTATGTCTCGTGAGTACAGCGATACCACATGAGTGACACCTTTTTGCAGCCAAGATGCGCAAAGGGGCCCTAATTCCAATGAGTACCTTTAGGATTTCACAGGTCATTTTTACGCATTTGGATTCTCACACTTTAGGGCCCCTAAAATGCCAGGGCAGTATCGCTTTCTGAGATCTCTGATCAGACCGCGGGGATCAAAGACTAAATGTTCCCAAAGTGTTAGGTTTTAACCCCCTTGCATTCCCCAATCATATTGTGGCTGCGGGGTGCAGAGGGGGTGGATGCCCGCAATAGCAATCCCCCGCCCGCCTCCTCTGTAATGTTTCCCTGGTGTCTAGTGGTTATAGCAGAGGGTCAGCACATTGCTGACACTCTGCTTAAAACGGCTGACATCTGTGCTGCAGATGTTAGCAGTTTTAACCCCTTCCATGCCGCGGTATGTAAGGACCTCTGTATGGAAGGGGTTAACAGTGAGGAAGTCCCCTCCCTCTGCTATCAGGGGGCTGCTGTGCCTTTGCAGCCCCCCGACAGGATGGGATCACAGAGGGAGGGAGCTCCCCTCCCTCCCCATCACCCACTGCTGTGTTCTGGCAGCGGGTGATGGTTACCATGGCAGCAGGACGCATTCAGAGGCGTCCTGCTCTCCATGGCACTGAAAGTCTAATTAGACTTCTGCTAAAGGCAGAATTCTGATTAGACTATGTAAAGTAAAAAAAATACAGTACAGTACACTATATAGTGTACTGTACTGTATTATATAGTCAACAGATCAACTGGATCTACAAGAACCAAGTGGGTCTGGGTAAAAAAAAAAAAAAATTTAAAAAAGTGAAAAAAAGTAAAAAAAACAAAACACATATCACTGAATAAAAATTAAAAAAATAAAATACACTACACATATTAGGTATCGCTGCGTCTGTAAAAACCTGCTCTAGAAAAATATCACATGAGCTAACCCCTCAAGTAAATACCATAAAAAAATATAAAAATGGTTTAAAAAAAGCCATTTTTTGTCACCTTACATCACAAAAAGTGTAATACCAAGCGATCAAAAAGGCATATGCTTCTCAAAAAAGTAGCCATCAAACCACCATCTCATCCCACAAAAAATGAGCCCTTATATAGGATAATGGCCCCAAAAAATTTGGCTCTCAGACTATGGAGACACTAAAACATTTTTTTTTCTAAAATGCTGTTATTGTGTTAAAGTAAGATACATTAAAAAAAGTATACATATTAGGTATCGCCACGTCCGTAAAAACCTGCTCTATCATAATATCACATGATCTAACCACTCAGGTAAATACCGTAAATTTTTTTTATAAAAACAATGTAAAAAAAAACATTTTTGTCACTTCACATCTCATAAACTGTAATAGCAAGCGATCAAAAAGGTATATGCACCCAAAAATAGTGCCATTCAAACTGTCATCTCATCTCACAAAAAAATGATACTCTTCATCATACAATCGCCCAAAAAAATAAAAAAATATGTGTCTCAGACTATGGAGACATTAAAACAAGATTTTTTTTTTATTTCAAAAATAATATTATTGTGTAAAACTTTAATAAATTAAAAAAAGAATACAAGTTATGTATCTCCGCATCCGTAACAACCTGCTCTATAAAAATAAGACATGAACTAACCCCTCAGGTGAAAACAGAAAAAAAAAAAATATAAATACTGTGTCAAAAGTCATTTTTGTCACCTTACATCACAAAAAGTGTAATAGCAAGCGACCAAAATGTCATATGCACACCAAGAGAGTGCCAATCAAACTGTCATCTCATCCCGCAAAAAATGAGCCCCTACATAAGAGAGTCTCCCAAAAAATAAAGATTAAAAATATGGCTTTCAGAATGTGGAGACACTAAAAAAAATTTTTTTCAAAAAAGCTTTGTTATGAAAAACTGGAACAAAAAAACCCAAAAAGTAGTCATATTTGGTATTGTCGCATCTGTTACAACCTGCTCTATAGAAATAGCATACAATCTAACTTGTCAGATCAACGATATAAATATCAAAAAATAAAAACAGACCCAAAACAGCTATTTTTTTTGCAAATTTTACATTTTAATCCATTTTTCCTGTAAAAAGCATAGGTTAACAGCCAAACAAAACTCAATATTTATTGCCCTGATTCTGTAGTTTGCAGAAACACCCCATATGTGGTCGTAAACTACTGTATGGCCAAACGGCAGGGCGTAGAAGGAAGGGAACGCCATATGGTTTTTGGAAGGCAGTGTCAAAAAAACAGTCCAGCAACATCTATGTCCCATTTGAAGACCCTCTGATGCACCCCTACAGTAGAAATTCCAAAAAAGTGACCCCATTTTGGAAACTAAGGGATGATGTGGCAGTTTTGTTTGTACTATTTTGGGGTAAAAATGATTTTTGGTTGCTTTTATTACACTTTTTTTGAGGCAAGGTAACAAAAAATAGAAATTCTGAAATATCATCTCCATTTGCCAATAACTCTTGAGGAACATCTAAAGGGTTAACAAAGTTTGTAAAATCGGTTTTGAATACCTTGAGGGGTTCTTACATGGAGTCACTTTTATGGAGTTTCTACTCTAGGGGTGCATCAGGGGGCTTCAAATGGGACATGGTGTCAAAAAACCAGTCCAGCAAAATCCGCCTTCCAAAAACCATATGGCATTCCCTTCATTCTGCACCCTGCCATTTGGCCATACAGTAGTTTACGACCACATATGGGGTATTTCTGCAAACTACAGAATCAGGGCAATAAAAATTGAGTTTTGTTTGGCTGTTAACCTTTGCTTTGTTACTGGAAAAAATTGATTAAAATGGAAAATTTTCCAGAAAATCGAAATTCTGAAATGTTTCCATTTGCCATTAACTCATGTGGAAAACCTAAAGGGTTAATGACATTTTTAAAATCAGTTTTGAATACCTTGAGGGGTGTAGTTTCTAGAATGGGGTCATTTTTGGGTGGTTTATATTATGTAAGCCTCACAAAGTGACTTCAGACTATACCTGGTCATTAAAACGTGGGTTTTGGAAAATTTCTGAAAAATTCCAAGGTTTGCTTCTAAACTTCTAAGCCATGTAACATCTCCAAAAAATGAAATGGCATTCCCAAAATGATCGATACATGAAGTAGACACATGGGGAATGTAAAACCATAACTTTTTTTGGATGTATTACTATGTATTAATGAAGTAGAGAAATTGAAACTTGGAAAATTACAAATTTTCCACATTTTTGGTAAACAATTTTTATAAATAAAAATGAAATTTTTCAAAATCTTTTGATCGCTTACTATTACACTTTTTGTGATGTAACATAGATAAAAAAAGAGCTTTTTTTTTATACCATTTTTATTTTATTTTTTTGACCGTGTTCATCTGAGGGGTTAGGTCATGGGGTGTTTTTATAGAGCAGATTCTTATTGATACCTAATGTACCTAATACCTAATATGTCTACATTGTTTTTGTTTGTTTTTCAAAATATCATTTTTGAAAAAAATAAATTTTTGGGGTATCTGAAGTCTTTTTCTGTGCGATTGGCAGTGGCTAAATAGAATTAAAATTGGGGATTATAAATTTACTACTCCATGGAAGTGTGGTACTCCCTGAACCAACCAATAACACAGAGCCCCGGATGACACTGATTGGTGGTGACCTTCAGAATCCCCCTCCTGTGACACACTCTGCACTTTTTTTTGAGTATGTCCCTTCTTTCCAGTATTGGGGACCACACCTGGAAAGTGTTGGCCAGGGACGATCCAGGCGCCTCCAGTTCCCGAGGTACTTCGGCCTGCTCTTTCCCGGTCAGAAAAGATCAGGGCCTTCAGGACTGCCTCATAGTACTGAAGGAATTTCCCTGTGTTGCCAGCGCTCTGGGACAGCACAAAAGAGTTGTACAAGGCAACCTGCACCAAGTAGACCTCAACTTTTTTGTACCATGCCCGGGTTTTGCGCATGGCGTTATATGGCTTGAGGACTTGATCAGAGAGTTCAACTCCTCCCATATACTGATTGTTACTGCGGTACCTCGCACAGGGACAGGGGTGATGCCGTTACCGTGAATTGTGGACAGTACAAGGACATTCCTCTTGTCCTTATATCTGACCAGCAACAGGTTTCCATTGGTAAGGTCACGGGTCACACCCCTGGGGATAGGTACCTGGACGGAGTGGGTAGGGAGGCCACGTTGATTTTTCCGCACGATCCCACAGGCGGACATGGATCTGGTGGCGAGGGACTGGAACGAAGAGATGTTAGTATAAAAGTTATCCACGTACAGGTGGTAACCCTTATCTAGCAGTGGGTGCATAAGGTCCCACATAAGTTTCCCGCAAACACTCCGAGTGGGGGGACATTCTGGGGGTTGAATACGGGAATCTCGCCCCTCGTACACACAAAACTAGTAAGTTTACACTGAGGTACTCTTATAAAGTTTGTACAGCTTCATGCCGTACCTCGACCGCTTAGAGGGAACATACTGGCGGAAAGAGGATGTTCGGGTTCGAGAAGTTCGAAAAGGCTGTAAAATAGCACTGGAAAGGGCTAGAGGGCTGCAAAAGGCATCAAAATCTAGGTAAATCCCGTGCAAACAAATGTGGGTAGGGAAATGACCTAAAATAAAATAAAATAAATAAAAATTAACCAGTATCAATTGGCAACGTGGAGGAGGAGGTGGAATAGAAGGTTGGGGTGGCATCAGGTGGGAATGCTATGGGAATTTAAGTTCTCATTACAGCCTAAAAGTATTCATGTCTGCCTGCAGTGCCACAGGCCTCATTCACAGACTCAGGGCCATGGCAACCATACATGGGAGTTGAAGTTCACATCACAGCCAAGAAGGATTCATGTATGCCAGCAGTGTCACAGGCCTCACTCACAGACTCAGGCCAATGGAAACCATACATGGGAGTTGAAATTCACATCACAGCCAAGAAGGAATCATGTCTGCCTGCAGGGCCACAAGCCTCCTTCAAACATTCAGGCCCACGGGAGCCACAAAGAGGAGAGTTAAAATAACGCCAAGACAGTATTGATTTCATCCAGAAATGCCAAAGGCCTCATTCACAGATTCAGACCCATGTCACCCATGAAGATGAGAGATACAATCATGCCAAAATAGTATTGGATTTCACCCAGTAGTGCCACAGGCCTGATTCACTAATTTAGGACCATGGCACCCACAAAGAGGAGAGCGGTCCCATAACAGCAACACAGACCTCAGGTCAACCTACAAATGAAGAGGCCATTATCATTTATGTGGGCCCTTGACAAACAGGCAGAGGAGAGGTCATTTGACAATAAAAAGAGGTTAATGTCTTCCACCAATGCAGCAAGCGATGAAACAAAATATAGGCCCTTGACAACCAGACAATGTAGAGGTCATTTGACAGAATAAAGAGGATAAAGTCTCCCACCAATGCAGCAAGCAATGAAACGACATATAGAACCCTGACAACCAGACAATGTAGAGTTCATTTGACAGTAAAAAGAGGATAATGTCTCCCACCAATGCCGCAAGTGATTAAGCAAAATATAGGCCCCTGACAACCAGACAATGAGGCGGTCATTTGACAGTAAAAAGAGGAGAATGTCTCCCACCAATGCAGCAAGCGATGAAACAAAATATATTCGCCTGACAACCAGACAATTTAGAGGTCATTTGACAGTAAAAAGAGGATAATGTCTCCCACCAATGCAGCAAGCGATGAAACAAAATATATTCGCCTGAGGTCCAGACAATGTAGATGTCATTTGACAGTAAAAAGAGTATAATGTCTCCCACCAATGCAGCAAGCGATGAAACAAAATATAGGACCCTGACAACCAGACAAGAGGGCAGTCATTTGACAGTGAAAAGAGGATAATGTCTCCCACCAATGCAGCAAGTGATTAAAGGAAATATAGGCCCCTGACAACCAGACAATGTAGAGGTCATTTGACAGCATAAAGAGGATAATGTCTCCCACCAATGCAGCAAGCGATGAAACGAAATATAGGCCCCTGACAATCAAACAATGGGGCGGTCATTTGACAGTAAACAGAGGCTAATGTCTCCCACAAATGCTTCAAGCGATGAAACGAAATGTAGACCCGTGACAACCAGACAATGTAGAGGTTATTTGACAGCATAAAGATGATATTGTCTCCCACTAATGCAGCAAGCAATGAAATGAAATATAGGTCAATGACAACCAGACAATATAGAGTTCATTTGAAAGCATAAAGAGGATAACGTCTCCCACCATTGCAGCAAGCGATGAAACAAAATATAGGACCCTGACAACCAGACAATGTAGAGGTCATTTGACAGTAAAAAGAGGATAATATCTCCCACCAATGCAGCAAGCGATGAAACAAAATATAGGCCCCTGACAACCAGACAAGGGGGCGGTCATTTGACAGTAAAAAGAGGATGATGTCTCCCACCAATGCAGCAAGCGATGAAACGAAATATAGGACCCTGACAACCAGACAATGGGGCGGTCATTTGGCAGTAAAAAGAGGATAATGTCTCCCACCAATGCAGCAAGAGATTAAACGAAATATAGGCCCCTGACAACCAGACAATGTAGAGGTCATTTGACAGTAAAAAGAGGATATTGTCTCCCACTAATGCAGCAAGCGATGAAACGAAATATAGGACCCTGACAACCAGACAATGGGGCGGTCATTTGGCAGTAAAAAGAGGATAATGTCTCCCACCAATGCAGCAAGAGATTAAACGAAATATAGGCCCCTGACAACCAGACAATGTAGAGTTAATTTGACAGTAAAAAGAGGATAATGTCTCAGACCAATGCAGCAAGCGATGAAACAAAATATAGGGCCCTGACAACCAGAAAAGGGGGCGGTTATTTGACAGTAAAAAGAGGATAATGTCTCCCACCAATGCAGCAAGCAATTAAACGAAATATAGGCCCCTGACAACCAGACAATGTAGAGTTAATTTGACAGTAAAAAGAGGATAATGTCTCAGACCAATGCAGCAAGTGATGAAACAAAATATAGGGCCCTGACAACCAGATAATGGGGCGGATATTTGACAGTAAAAAGAAGATAATTTCTCCCACCAATGCAGCAAGCGATGAAACAAAATATAGGCCCTTGACAACCCTACAATGTAGAGGTCATTTGACAGTAAAAAAAGGATAATGTCTCCCACCAATGCAGCAAGCGATGAAACAAAATATAGTCCCTGACAACCAGACAATGGGGCAGTCATTTGACAGTAAAAAGAGGATAATGTCTCCCACCAATGCAGCAAGCGATGAAACGAATTATGGACCCGTGACAACCAGACAATGTAGAGTTCATTTGACAGTAAAAAGAGGATAATGTCTCCCACAAATACAGCAAGCTATGAAACAAAATATAGGCCCATGACAAACAGACAAGGGAGCGGTCATTTGACAGTAAAATGAGGATAATGTCTCCCACCAATGCAGCAAGTGATGAAACAAAATATAGTCCCCTGACAACTAGACAATGTGGAGGTCATTTGACAGTATGAAGAGTATAATTTCTCCCACCAATGCAGCAAGCAATTAAGCAATATATAGGCCCCTGAAAACCAGACAATGGGGCGGTAATTTGATAGTAAAAAGAGGAAATTGTCTCCCACCAATGCAGCAAGCGATGAAACAAAATATAGACCCTGACAACCAGACAATGTAGAGGTCATTTGACAGTAAAAAGAGGATAATGTCTCACACCAATGCAGCAAGCTATGAAACAAAATATAGGCCCCTGACAAACAGACAAGGGAGCGGTCATTTGACAGTAAAAAGAGGATAATGTCTCCCACCAATGCAGCAAGAAATTAAACAAAATATAGGCCCCTGACAACAAGACAATGTAGAGGTCATTTGACAGTATGAAGAGTATAATTTCTCCCACCAATGCAGCAAACAATTAAGCAAAATATTGGCCCCTGAAAACCAGACAATGGGGCGGTCATTTGACAGTAAAAAGAGGAAATTGTCTCCCACCAATGCAGCAAGCGATGAAACGAAATATAGACCCTGACAACCAGACAATGTAGAGGTCATTTGACAGCATAAGGAGGATAATGTCTCCCACCAATGCAGCAAGCGATGAAACAAAATATCGGCCCCTGACAACCAGAAAATGTAGAGGTAATTTGACAGTAAAAAGAGGATATTGTCTCCCACTAATGCAGCAAGCGATGAAACGAAATATAGGCCCCTGACAACCAGATATTGGGGCGGTTATTTGACAGTAAAAAGAGGATAATGTCTCCCACCAATGCAGCAAGCGATTAAACAAAATATAGTCCCTGACAACCAGACAAGGGGGCGGTCATTTGACAGTAAAAAGATGATAATGTCTCCCACCAATGCAGCAAGAAATTAAACAAAATATAGGCCCCTGACAACCGGAAAATGTAGAGGTAATTTGACAGTAAAAAGAGGATATTGTCTCCCACTAATGCAGCAAGCGATGAAACGAAATATAGGACCCTGACAACCAGACAATGTAGAGGTCATTTGACAGTAAAAAGAGGATAATGTCTCCCACCAATGCAGCAAGCGATGAAACCAAATATAGGCCCGTGACAACCAGACAAGGGGGCGGTCATTTGACAGTAAAAAGAGGATAATGTCTCAGACCAATGCAGCAAGCGATGAAACAAAATATAGGGCCCTGACAACCAGAAAAGGGGGCGGTTATTTGACAGTAAAAAGAGGATAATGTCTCCCACCAATGCAGCAAGCGATGAAACGAAATATAGGCATCTGACAACCAGACAATGGGGCGGTCATTTGATAGCATAAAGAAGAAAATGTCTCCCACCAATGCACCAAGTGATGAAACAAAATATAAGCCCCTGACAACCAGACAATGTAGAGGTCATTTGACAGTATAAAGAGGATAATGTCTCCCACCAATGCCGCAAGCGATGAAACGAAATATAGACCCGTGACAACCAGACAATGTAGAGGTCATTTGACAGCATAAAAAGGATATTGTCTCCCACTAATGCAGCAAGCGATGAAAGGAAATATAGGCCACTGACAACCAGACAATGGGGCGGTCATTTGACAATAAAATGAGAATAATGTCTCCCACCAATGCAGCAAGCGATGAAAAAAAATATAGGGCCCTGACAACCAGACAAGGGGGCGATCATTTGACAGTAAAAAGAGTATAATGTCTCCCACCAATGCAGCAAGCGATGAAAAAAAATATAGAGCCCTGACAACCGGACAAGGGGGCGGTCATTTGACAGTAAAAAGAGGAGATAGTCTCCCACCAATGCAGCAAGCGATTAAACGAAATATAGGCCCGTGACAACCAAACAATGTAGAGGTCATTTGACAGCATAAAGAAGATAATGTCTCCCACCAATGCAGCAAATGATGAAACAAAATATAAGCCCCTGACAACCAGACAATGGGGCGGTCATTTGACAGTAAAAAGAGGATAATGTCTCCCACCAATGCCGCAAGCGATGAAACGAAATATAGACCCGTGACAAGCAGACAATGTAGAGGTCATTTGACAGCATAAAGAGGATATTGTCTCCCACTAATGCAGCAAGCGATGAAAGGAAATATAGGCCCCTGACAACCAGACAATGGGGAGGTCATTTGACAATAAAAAGAGAATAATGTCTCCCACCAATGCGTCAAACGATGAAACAAAATATAGGCCACTGACAACCAGACAATGTAGAGGTAATTTGACAGTATGAAGAGTTTAATGTCTCCCACCAATGCAGTAAGCGATTAAGCAAAGTATAGGCCCCTGACAACCAGACAATGGGGCGGTCATTTGACAGTAAAAAGAGGAGATAGTCTCCCACCAATGCAGCAAGTGATGAAACGAAA
Source organism: Bufotes viridis (assembly GCA_033119425.1). Classification (NCBI taxonomy): domain Eukaryota; kingdom Metazoa; phylum Chordata; class Amphibia; order Anura; family Bufonidae; genus Bufotes; species Bufotes viridis. Next base: position 128,674,202 of record CM065594.1, read on the forward strand.
TATAGGCCCCTGACAACCAGACAATGTAGAGGTCATTCGAAAGCATAAAGGGGATAATGTCTCCCACCAATGCAGCAAGCGATGAAACAAAATAAAGGCCCCTGACAACCAGACAATGTAGAGGTAATTTGACAGTACAAAGAGGATAATGTCTACTACCAATGTAGTAAGCGATGAAACGAAATATAGGCATCTGACAACCAGACAATGGGGCGGTCATTTGATAGCATAAAGAAGAAAATGTCTCCCACCAATGCACCAAGTGATGAAACAAAATATAAGCCCCTGACAACCAGACAATGGGGCGGTCATTTTACAGTAAAAAGAGGATAATGTCTCCCACCAATGCAGCAAGCGATGAAACGAAATATAGAGCCCTGACAACCAGACAAGGGGGCGGTCATTTGACAGTAAAAAGAGGATAATGTCTCCCACCAATGCAGCAAGCGATTAAACGAAATATAGTCCCCTGACAACCAGACAATGTAGAGGTCATTTGACAGCATAAAGAGGATAATGTTTCCCACTAATGCAGCAAGCGATGAAATGAAATATAGGCCCCTGACAATCAGATAATGGGGCTGTCATTTGACATTAAAAAGAGAATAATGTCTCCCACCAATGCAGCAAGCTTTGAAACAAAATATAGGACCCTGACAACCGGAAAATGTAGAGGTAATTTGACAGTAAAAAGAGGATATTGTCTCCCACTAATGCAGCAAGCGATGAAACGAAATATAGGCCCCTTACAACCAGACAATGGTGCGGTCATTTGACAGTAAAAAGAGGATAATGTCTCCCACCAATGCAGCAAGCGATGAAACAAAATATTGTCCCTGACAACCAGACAATGGGGCAGTGATTTGACAGTAAAAAGAGGATAATGTCTTCCACCAATGCAGCAAGCGATGAAACGAATTATGGACCCCTGACAACCAGACAATGTAGAGGTCATTTGACAGCATAAAGAGGATGTTGTCTCCCATCAAAGCAGCAAGCAATTAAACGAAATATAGGCCCCTGACAACCAGACAATGTAGAGGTCATTTGACAGTATAAAGAGGATAAAGTCTCCCACCAATGCAGCAAGCTATGAAACAAAATATAGGCCCCTGACAAACAGACAAGGGAGTTGTCATTTGACAGTAAAAAGAGGATAATGTCTTCCACCAATGCAGCAAGTGATGAAACAAAATATAGGACCCTGACAACAAGACAATGTACAGGTCATTTGACAGTATGAAGAGTTTAATTTCTCCCACCAATGCAGCAAGCAATTAAGCAAAATATAGGTCCCTGAAAACCATACAATGGGGCGGTCATTTGACAGTAAAAAGAGGATATTGTCTCCCACTAATGCAGCAAGTAATGAAATGAAATATAGGCCCCTGACAACTAGACAATGGCGCGGTCATTTGACAGTAAAAAGAGATTAATGTCTCCCACGAATGCAGAAATCGATGAAACGAAATATAGGCCACTGACAACCAGACAATGTAGAGGTCATTTGACAGTAAAAAGAGGATAATGTCTCCCACCAATGCATCAAGCGATTAAGCAAAATATAGACCCTGACAACCAGACGATGGTGCAGTCATTTGACAGTAAAAAGAGGAAATAGTCTCCCACCAATGCAGCAAGCGATGAAAAGAAATATAGGTCCCTGACAACCAGACAATGTAGAGGTCATTTGACAGTAAAAAGAGGATAATGTCTCCCACCAATGCAGCAAGCGATGAATCAAAATATAGGCCCGTGACATCCAGACAAGGGGGCGGTCATATGACAGTAAAATGAGGATAATGTCTCCCACCAATGCAGCAAGCGATGAAACAAAATATAGGACCCTGACAACCAGACAATGTAGAGGTCATTTGACAGTAAAAAGAGGATATTGTCTCCCACCAATGCAGCAAGTGATGAAACGAAATATAGGCCCCTGACAACCAGACAATGGGGCGGTCATTTGACAGTAAAAAGAGGATAATGTCTTCCACCAATGCAGCAAGTGATGAAACAAAATATAGGACCCTGACAACAAGACAATGTACAGGTCATTTGACAGTATGAAGAGTTTAATTTCTCCCACCAATGCAGCAAGCAATTCAGCAAAATATAGGTCCCTGAAAACCAGACAATGGGGCGGTCATTTGACAGTAAAAAGAGGATATTGTCTCCCACTAATGCAGCAAGTAATGAAATGAAATATAGGCCCCTGACAACTAGATAATGGCGCGGTCATTTGACAGTAAAAAGAGATTAATGTCTCCCACGAATGCAGAAATCGATGAAACGAAATATAGGCCACTGACAACCAGACAATGGATAGGTCATTTGACAGTAAAAAGAGGATAATGTCTCCCACCAATGCATCAAGCGATTAAGCAAAATATAGACCCTGACAACCAGACGATGGTGCAGTCATTTGACAGTAAAAAGAGGAAATAGTCTCCCACCAATGCAGCAAGCGATGAAACGAAATATAGGTCCCTGACAACCAGACAATGTAGAGGTCATTTGACAGTAAAAAGAGGATAATGTCTCCCACCAATGCAGCAAGCGATGAATCAAAATATAGGCCCGTGACATCCAGACAAGGGGGCGGTCATTTGACAGTAAAATGAGGATAATGTCTCCCACCAATGCAGCAAGCGATGAAACAAAATATAGGACCCTGACAACCAGACAATGTAGAGGTCATTTGACAGTAAAAAGAGGATATTGTCTCCCACCAATGCAGCAAGCGATGAAACGAAATATAGGCCCCTGACAACCAGACAATGTGGCTGTCATTTGACAGTAAAGCCCCTTTCACAGGCGAGTTTTCCGCGCGGGTGCAATGCGTGAGAGGACGCATTGCACCCGCACTGAATCCTGACCCATTCAGTTCTATGGGGCTGTGCACATGAGCGGTGATTTTCACGCATCACTTTTTGCGTTGCGTGAAAATCGCAGCATGTTCTATATTCTGCGATTTTCACGCAGCGCAGGCCCCATAGAAGTGAATGGGGATGCGGGAAAATCGCAAGCATCCGCAATCATGTGCGGATGCGTTGCGATTTTCCCGCATGGTTGCTAGGATACGATCGGGATGGGGACCCGATCGTTATTATTTTCCTTTATAACATAGTTATAAGGGAAAATAATCGCATTCTAATTACAGAATGCAATGTTCCCGGGCTTGAAAGGGTTAAAAATAATAAAGAGTTAACACCTTCTCCCATTGTATGCGCGCAGAGCCCCAGAGCGTCGTCTCTCTTGATAGTTTGGCTGCTTGAGGACCTGTGGTGACGTCACAGGGTCACATGGTCCAATCATAGAAGCATTTGAGTGGACCATGTGACCCATGTGATCCTGTGACATCACGGCAGGTCCTTCATCGAACATCAGTTGTTCGATGAAGGACCTGCCGTGATGTCACGAGATCACATGGGTCACATGGTCCACTCAAATGCTTCTATGATGGACCATGTGACCTGTGACATCACCACAGTCTCAAGCAGCAAACTATCAAGAGAGACGGCGTTCTGAGCTCTGCATGCAAGAGAAGATAGATGACTCTTTATGTCACAACCCTTTACAACCCGAGGCTGTGCATTCTGTAATTAGAATGCGTTATTTTCCTTATAACTATGTTATAAAGAAAATAATACACATACAGAATACTCATCCCGAAACCAGACTTCAGTGATGAAGTCTGACTTGAGTCTGGAGTACCAAGCATGCGGATTTTTCACGCGCGTGCTCAACGCACTACAAGCGTTAGCACACGCGGAAAAATCGCGGCGATTCCACAACGCACCCGATCTTATCGGGCGGTCAAACATGACGCCCGTATAAGGTAAAAGAGGATAATGTCTCTTTCCAATGCAGCAAGAGATTAAACGAAATATAGGCCCCTGACAACCCGACAATGTAGAGGTCATTTGACAGTAAAAAGAGGATAATGTGTCACACCAATGCGGCAAGCGATGAAACGAAATATAGGACCCTGACAACCAGACAATGTAGAGGTCATTTGACAGTAAATAGACTATAATATCTCCCACCAATGCAGCAAGCGATGAAAGCGAAAGTTAGGCCCTGACATCCAGACAATGTAGAGGTCATTTGACAGTGTAAAGAGTTTAATGTCTCCCACCAATGCCGTATGCGATTAATGAAAATATAGGCCTCTGACAACCAGACAATGGGGCGATCATTTGACAGTAAAAAGAGGAGAATGTCTCCCACCAATGCAGCAAGCGATTAGGCAAAATACAGGCCCCTGACAACCAGAAAATGTAGCGGTCATTTGACAGTAAAAAGAGGACATTGTCTCGCACTAAAGCAAAAAGCGATGAAATGAAATTTAGACACGTGACAACCAGACAATGTAGAGGTCATTTGACAGTAAAAAGAGGATAATGTCTCCCACCAATGCAGCAAGCGATGAAACAAAATATAGAGCCCTGACAACCAGACAATGGGGCGGTCATTTGACAGTAAAAAGAGGAGAATGTCTCCCACCAATGCAGCAAGCGATAAAACAAAATATATTCGCCTGACAACCAGACAATGTAGAGGTCATTTGACAGTAAAAAGAGGATAATGTCTCCCACCAATGCAGCAAGCGATGAAACGAAATATATTCCCCTGACAACCGAACAAGGGGGCGGTCATTTGACAGTAAAAAGAGGACATTGTCTCCCACTAATGCAGCAAGCGATGAAACGAAATATAGGCACCTGACAACCAGACAATTTGGCGGTCATTTGACAGTAAAAAGAGGAAAATGTCTCCCACCAATGCAGCAAGCGATGAAACAAAATTTAGGCCCCTGACAACCAGACAATGTAGAGGTCATTTGACAGTAAAAAGAGGATATTGTCTCCCACTAATGCAGCAAGCGATGAAAGGAAATATTGACCCGTGACAACCAGACAATGTAGAGGTCATTTGACAGCATAAAGAGGATATTGTCTCCCACCAATGCAGCAAGCGATTAAACGAAATATAGGACACTGACAACCAGACAATGTAGAGGTCATTTGACAGTAAAAAGAGGATAATGTCTCCCACCAATGCAGCAAGAGATGAAACAAAATATAGGACCCTGACAACCAGACAAGGGGGCGGTTATTTGACAGTAAAAAGAGGATAATGTCTCCCACCAATGCAGCAAGCGATGAAACGAAATATAGACCCGTGACAACCAGACAATGTAAAGGTCATTTGACAGTAAAAAGAGGATAATGTCTCCCACCAATGCTGCAAGCGATGAAACAAAATATAGAGCCCTGACAACCAGACAAGGGGTCGGTCATTTGACAGTAAAAAGAGGATAATGTCTATCACCAATACATCAAGCGATTAAACGAAATATAGTCCCCTGACAACCAGACAATGTAGAGGTCATTTGACAGCATAAAGAGGATAATGTCTCCCACCAATGCAGCAAGCGATGAAACAAAATATAGGACCCTGACCACCAGACAATGTAGAGGTCATTTGACGGCATAAAGATGATAATGTCTCCCACCAATGCAGCAAGCGATGAAACAAAATATAGACCCCTGACAACAAGACAATGGGGCGGTCATTTGACAGTAAAAAGAGGATAATGTCTCCCACCAATGCAGCAAGAGATTAAACTAAATATTGGCCCCTGACAACCAGACAATGTAGAGGTCATTTGACAGTAAAAAGAGGATAATGTCTCCCACCAATGCAGCAAGCGATGAAAGGAAATATAGACCCGTGACAACCAGACAATGTAGCGGTCATTTGACAGCATAAAGAGGATATTGTCTCCCACCAATGCAGCAAGAGATGAAACAAAATACAGGCCCCTGACAACCAGACAATGGGGCGGTCATTTGACAGTAAAAAGAGGATAATGTCTCCCACCAATGCAGCAAGAGATTAAACTAAATATAGGCCCCTGACAACCATACAATGTAGAGGTCATTTGACAGCAAAAAGAGGATAATGTCTCCCACCAATGCAGCAAGCGATGAAAGGAAATATAGACCCGTGACAACCAGACAATGTAGCGGTCATTTGACAGCATAAAGAGGATATTGTCTCCCACCAATGCAGCAAGAGATGAAACAAAATACAGGCCCCTGACAACCAGACAATGGGGCGGTCATTTGACAGTAAAAAGAGGAAATAGTCTCCCACCAATGCAGCAAGCGATGTAACAAAATATAGGCCCCTGACAACCAGACAATGGGGCGGTCATTTGACAGTAAAAAGAGGATAATGTCTCCCACCAATGCAGCAAGCGATGAAACGAAATATAGGCCCGTAACAACCAGACAATGTTGAGGTCATTTAACAGTAAAAAGAGGATAATATCTCCCACCAATGCAGAAAGCGATGAAACAAAATATAGGCCCCTGACAACCAGACAATTAGGCGGTCATTTGACAGTAAAAAGAGGAAAATGTCTCCCACCAATGCAGCAAGCGATGAAACAAAATTTAGGCCCCTGACAACCAGACAATGTAGAGGTCATTTGACAGTAAAAAGAGGATATTGTCTCCCACTAATGCAGCAAGCGATGAAAGGAAATATTGACCCGTGACAACCAGACAATGTAGAGGTCATTTGACAGCATAAAGAGGATATTGTCTCCCACCAATGCAGCAAGCGATTAAACGAAATATAGGACACTGACAACCAGACAATGTAGAGGTCATTTGACAGCAGAAAGAGGATATTGTCTCTCCCCAATGCAGCAAGCGATGAAACAAAATACAGGCCCCTGACAACCAGACAATGGGGCGGTCATTTGACAGTAAAAAGAGGATAATGTCTCACACCAATGCAGCAAGCGATGAAACAAAATATAGGACCCTGACAACCAGACAATGTAGAGGTCATTTGACAGTAAAAGAGGATAATGTCTCCCACCAATGCAGCAAGCGATGAAACAAAATATAGGCCCCTGACAACCAGACAAGGGGCGGTTATTTGACAGTAAAAGAGGATAATGTCTCCCACCAATGCAGCAAGCGATGAAACGAAATATAGACCCGTGACAACCAGACAATGTAAAGGTCATTTGACAGTAAAAAGAGGATAATGTCTCCCACCAATGCAGCAAGCGATGAAACAAAATATAGAGCCCTGACAACAAGACAAGGGGTCGGTCATTTGACAGTAAAAAGAGGATAATGTCTATCACCAATACATCAAGCGATTAAATGAAATATAGTCCCCTGACAACCAGACAATGTAGAGGTCATTTGACAGCATAAAGAGGATAATGTCTCCCACCAATGCAGCAAGCGATGAAACAAAATATAGGACCCTGACCACCAGACAATGTAGAGGTCATTTGACAGCATAAAGATGATAATGTCTCCCACCAATGCAGCAAGCGATGAAACAAAATATAGACCCTGACAACCAGACAATGGGGCGGTCATTTGACAGTAATAAGAGGATAATGTCTCCCACCAATGCAGCAAGAGATTAAACTAAATATAGGCCCCGGACAACCAGACAATGTAGAGGTCATTTGACAGTAAAAAGAGGATAATGTCTCCCACCAATGCAGCAATCGATGAAAGGAAATATAGACCCGTGACAACCAGACAATGTAGCGGTCATTTGACAGCATAAAGAGGATATTGTCTCCCACCAATGCAGCAAGAGATGAAACAAAATACAGGCCCCTGACAACCAGACAATGGGGCGGTCATTTGACAGTAAAAAGAGGAAATAGTCTCCCACCAATGCAGCAAGCGATGTAACAAAATATAGGCCCCTGACAACCAGATAATGGGGCGGTCATTTGACAGTAAAAAGAGGATAATGTCTCCCACCAATGCAGCAAGCGATGAAACGAAATATAGGCCCGTAACAACCAGACAATGTTGAGATCATTTAACAGTAAAAAGAGGATAATATCTCCCACCAATGCAGAAAGCGATGAAACAAAATATAGGCCCCTGACAACCAGACAATGGGGCGGTCATTTGACAGTAAAAAGAGGATAATGTCTCCCACCAATGCAGCAAGCGATGAAACGAAATATAGACCCGTGACAACCAGACAATGTAGAGGTCATTTGACAGTAAAAAGAGGATAATGTCTCCCACCAATGCAGCAAGCGATGAAACAAAATATAGAGCCCTGACAACCAGACAATGGGGCGGGCATTTGACAGTAAAAAGAGGAGAATGTCTCCCACCAATGCAGCAAGCGATGAAACGAAATATATTCGCCTGACAACCAGACAATGTAGAGGTCATTTGACAGTAAAAAGAGGATAATGTCTCCCACCAATGCAGCAAGCGATGAAACGAAATATAGGCCCCTGACAACCGAACAAGGGGGCGGTGATTTGACAGTATAAAGAGGATATTGTCTCCCACCAATGCAGCAGGCGATGAAACAAAATATAGGTCCCTGACAACCGGAAAATGTAGCGGTAATTTGACAGTAAAAAGAGGACATTGTCTCCCACTAATGCAACAAGCGATGAAACGAAATATAGGCACCTGACAACCAGACAATGGGGCGGTCATTTGACAGTAAAAAGAGGATAATGTCTCCCACCAATGCAGCAAGCGATGAAACAAAATTTAGGCCCCTGACAAGGAGACAATGTAGAGGTCATTTGACAGTAAAAAGAGGATATTGTCTCCCACTAATTCAGCAAGCGATGAAACGAAATATAGGCCCCTGACAACCAGACAATGGGGCGGTCATTTGACAGAAAAAAAGGATAATGTCTCCCACCAATGCAGCAAGTGATGAAACAAAATATAGTCCCTGACAACCAGACAAGGTGGCGGTCATTTGACAGTAAAAAGAGGATAATGTCTCCCACCAATGCAGCAAGCGATTAAACAAAATATAGAGCCCTGACAACCAGACAAGGGGGCGGTCATTTGACAGTAAAAAGAGGATAATGTCTCCCACCAATGCAGCAAGCAATGAAACGAAATATAGACGCGTGACAACCAGACAATGTAGAGGTCATTTGACAGCATAAAGAGGATATTGTCTCCCATCAATGCAGCAATTGATGAAACAAAATATGGGCCCCTGACAACAAGACAAAGTAGAGGTCATTTGACAGTAAAAAGAGGATAATGTCTCCCACCAATGCAGCAAGCGATGAAACAAAATATAGACCCCTGACAACCAGACAATGGGGCGGTCATTTGACAGTAAAAACAGGATAATGTCTCCCACCAATGCAGCAAGAGATTAAACTAAATATAGGCCCCTGACAACCAGACAACGTAGAGGTCATTTGACAGTAAAAAGAGGATAATGTCTCCCACCAATGCAGCAAGCGATGAAACGAAATATAGGACCCTGACAACCAGACAATGTAGAGGTCATTTGACAGTAAAAAGAGGATATTGTCTCCCACCAATGCAGCAAGAGATGAAACAAAATACAGGCCCCTGACAACCAGACAATGGGGCGGTCATTTGACAGTAAAAGAGGATAATAGTCTCCCACCAATGCAGCAAGCGATGTAACAAAATATAGGCCCCTGACAACCAGACAATGTGAGGTCATTCGAAAGCATAAAGAGATAATGTCTCCACCAATGCAGCAAGCGATGAAACAAAATATAGGACCCTGACAACCAGACAATGTAGAGTCATTTGACAGAAAGATAATGTCTCCCACCAATGCAGCAAGCGATGAAACAAAATATAGGCCCTGACAACCAGACAAGGGGCGGTCATTTGACAGTAAAAGAGGATAATGTCTCCCACCAATGCAGCAAGCGATGAAACGAAATATAGACCGTGACAACCAGACAATGTAGAGGTCATTTGACAGTAAAAAGAGGATAATGTCTCCCACCAATGCAGCAAGCGATGAAACGAAATATAGACCCCTGACAACCAGACAATGTAGAGGTCATTTGACAGTAAAAAGAGGATAATGTCTCCCACCAATGCAGCAAGCGATGAAACAAAATATAGACCCCTGACAACCAGACAATGGGGCGGTCATTTGACAGTAAAAACAGGATAATGTCTCCCACCAATGCAGCAAGAGATTAAACTAAATATAGGCCCCTGACAACCAGACAACGTAGAGGTCATTTGACAGTAAAAAGAGGATAATGTCTCCCACCAATGCAGCAAGCGATGAAACAAAATATAGGACCCTGACAACCAGACAATGTAGAGGTCATTTGACAGTAAAAAGAGGATATTGTCTCCCACCAATGCAGCAAGCGATGAAACGAAATATAGGCCCCTGACAACCAGACAATGGGGCTGTCATTTGACAGTAAAAAGAGGATAATGTCTCCCACCAATGCAGCAAGAGATTAAACGAGATATAGGCCCCTGACAACCAGACAATGTAGAGGTCATTTGACAGTAAAAAGAGGATAATGTCTCACACCAATGCGGCAAGCGATGAAACGAAATATAGGACCCTGACAACCAGACAATGTAGAGGTCATTTGACAGTAAATAGAGGATAATATCTCCCACCAATGCATCAAGCGATGAAACGAAAGGTAGGCCCCTGACATCCAGACAATGTAGAGGTCATTTGACAGTATAAAGAGTTTAATGTCTCCCACCAATGCCGTATGCGATTAATGAAAATATAGGCCCCTGACAACCAGAAAATGTAGCGGTCATTTGACAGAACAAAGAGGACATTGTCTCACACTAAAGCAGCAAGCGATGAAACGAAATATAGGCCCCTGAGAACCAGACAATGGGGCGGTCATTTGACAGTAAAAAGAGGATAATGTCTCCCACCAATGCAGCAAGCGATGAAACAAAATATAGGACCCTGACAACCAGACAATGTAGAAGTCATTTGACAGTAAAATGAGGATAATGTCTCCCACCAATGCAGCAAGCGATGAAACAAAATATAGGCCCTTGACAACCAGACAAGGGGGCGGTCATTTGACAGTAAAAAGAGGATGATGTCTCCCACCAATGCAGCAAGCGATGAAACAAAATATAGGCCCCTGACAACCAGACAATGGGGCCGTCATTTGACAGTAAAAAGAGGATAATGTCTCCCACCAATGCAGCAAGCGATGAAACGAAATATAGACCCGTGACAACCAGCCAATGTAGAGGTCATTTGACAGTAAAAAGAGGATAATGTCTCCCACCAAGGCAGCAAGCGATGAAACAAAATATAGAGCCCTGACAACAAGACAATGGGGCGGTCATTTCAAAGTAAAAAGAGGATAATGTCTCCCACCAATGCAGCAAGCTATGAATCAAAATATTGGCCCGTGACAACCAGACAAGGGGGCGGTCATTTGACAGTAAAATAAGGATAATGTCTCCCACCAATGCAGCAAGCGATGAAACAAAATATAGGACCCTGACAACCAGACAATGTAGAGGTCATTTGACAGTAAAAAGAGGATATTGTCTCCCACCAATGCAGCAAGCGATGAAACGAAATATAGGCCCCTGACAACCAGACAATGGGGCGGTCATTTGACAGTAAAAAGAGGATAATGTCTCTTTCCAATGCAGCAAGAGATTAAACGAAATATAGGCCCCTGACAACCAGACAATGTAGAGGTCATTTGACAGTAAAAAGAGGATAATGTGTCACACCAATGCGGCAAGCGATGAAACGAAATATAGGACCCAGACAACCAGACAATGTAGAGGTCATTTGACAGTAAATAGACTATAATATCTCCCACCAATGCAGCAAGCGATGAAACGAAAGTTAGGCCCCTGACATCCAGACAATGTAGAGGTCATTTGACAGTGTAAAGAGTTTAATGTCTCCCACCAATGCCGTATGCGATTAATGAAAATATAGGCCTCTGACAACCAGACAATGGGGCGATCATTTGACAGTAAAAAGAGGAGAATGTCTCCCACCAATGCAGCAAGCGATTAGGCAAAATACAGGCCCCTGACAACCAGAAAATGTAGCGGTCATTTGACAGTAAAAAGAGGACATTGTCTCGCACTAAAGCAAAAAGCGATGAAACGAAATATAGACCCGTGACAACCAGACAATGTAGAGGTCATTTGACAGTAAAAAGAGGATAATGTCTCCCACCAATGCAGCAAGCGATGAAACAAAATATAGAGCCCTGACAACCAGACAATGGGGCCGTCATTTGACAGTAAAAAGAGGATAATGTCTCCCACCAATGCAGCAAGCGATGAAACGAAATATAGACCCGTGACAACCAGCCAATGTAGAGGTCATTTGACAGTAAAAAGAGGATAATGTCTCCCACCAATGCAGCAAGCGATGAAACAAAATATAGAGCCCTGACAACAAGACAATGGGGCGGTCATTTCAAAGTAAAAAGAGGATAATGTCTCCCACCAATGCAGCAAGCTATGAATCAAAATATTGGCCCGTGACAACCAGACAAGGGGGCGGTCATTTGACAGTAAAATAAGGATAATGTCTCCCACCAATGCAGCAAGCGATGAAACAAAATATAGGACCCTGACAACCAGACAATGTAGAGGTCATTTGACAGTAAAAAGAGGATATTGTCTCCCACCAATGCAGCAAGCGATGAAACGAAATATAGGCCCCTGACAACCAGACAATGGGGCGGTCATTTGACAGTAAAAAGAGGATAATGTCTCTTTCCAATGCAGCAAGAGATTAAACGAAATATAGGCCCCTGACAACCCGACAATGTAGAGGTCATTTGACAGTAAAAAGAGGATAATGTGTCACACCAATGCGGCAAGCGATGAAACGAAATATAGGACCCTGACAACCAGACAATGTAGAGGTCATTTGACAGTAAATAGACTATAATATCTCCCACCAATGCAGCAAGCGATGAAACGAAAGTTAGGCCCCTGACATCCAGACAATGTAGAGGTCATTTGACAGTGTAAAGAGTTTAATGTCTCCCACCAATGCCGTATGCGATTAATGAAAATATAGGCCTCTGACAACCAGACAATGGGGCGATCATTTGACAGTAAAAAGAGGAGAATGTCTCCCACCAATGCAGCAAGCGATTAGGCAAAATACAGGCCCCTGACAACCAGAAAATGTAGCGGTCATTTGACAGTAAAAAGAGGACATTGTCTCGCACTAAAGCAAAAAGCGATGAAATGAAATTTAGACACGTGACAACCAGACAATGTAGAGGTCATTTGACAGTAAAAGAGGATAATGTCTCCCACCAATGCAGCAAGCGATGAAACAAAATATAGAGCCCTGACAACCAGACAATGGGGCGGTCATTTGACAGTAAAAAGAGGAGAATGTCTCCCACCAATGCAGCAAGCGATAAAACAAAATATATTCGCCTGACAACCAGACAATGTAGAGGTCATTTGACAGTAAAAGAGGATAATGTCTCCCACCAATGCAGCAAGCGATGAAACAAAATATAGAGCCCTGACAACCAGACAAGGGGTCGGTCATTTGACAGTAAAAAGAGGATAATGTCTATCACCAATACATCAAGCGATTAAACGAAATATAGTCCCCTGACAACCAGACAATGTAGAGGTCATTTGACAGCATAAAGAGGATAATGTCTCCCACCAAAGCAGCAAGCGATGAAACAAAATATAGGACCCTGACCACCAGACAATGTAGAGGTCATTTGACGGCATAAAGATGATAATGTCTCCCACCAATGCAGCAAGCGATGAAACAAAATATAGACCCCTGACAACAAGACAATGGGGCGGTCATTTGACAGTAAAAAGAGGATAATGTCTCCCACCAATGCAGCAAGAGATTAAACTAAATATTGGCCCCTGACAACCAGACAATGTAGAGGTCATTTGACAGTAAAAAGAGGATAATGTCTCCCACCAATGCAGCAAGCGATGAAAGGAAATATAGACCCGTGACAACCAGACAATGTAGCGGTCATTTGACAGCATAAAGAGGATATTGTCTCCCACCAATGCAGCAAGAGATGAAACAAAATACAGGCCCCTGACAACCAGACAATGGGGCGGTCATTTGACAGTAAAAAGAGGAAATAGTCTCCCACCAATGCAGCAAGCGATGTAACAAAATATAGGCCCCTGACAACCAGACAATGGGGCGGTCATTTGACAGTAAAAAGAGGATAATGTCTCCCACCAATGCAGCAAGCGATGAAACGAAATATAGGCCCGTAACAACCAGACAATGTTGAGGTCATTTAACAGTAAAAAGAGGATAATATCTCCCACCAATGCAGAAAGCGATGAAACAATATAGGCCCCTGACAACCAGACAATTAGGCGGTCATTTGACAGTAAAAAGAGGAAAATGTCTCCCACCAATGCAGCAAGCGATGAAACAAAATTTAGGCCCCTGACAACCAGACAATGTAGAGGTCATTTGACAGTAAAAGAGGATATTGTCTCCCACTAATGCAGCAAGCGATGAAAGGAAATATTGACCCGTGACAACCAGACAATGTAGAGGTCATTTGACAGCATAAAGAGGATATTGTCTCCCACCAATGCAGCAAGCGATTAAACGAAATATAGGACACTGACAACCAGACAATGTAGAGGTCATTTGACAGCAGAAAGAGGATATTGTCTCTCCCCAATGCAGCAAGCGATGAAACAAAATACAGGCCCCTGACAACCAGACAATGGGGCGGTCATTTGACAGTAAAAAGAGGATAATGTCTCACACCAATGCAGCAAGCGATGAAACAAAATATAGGACCCTGACAACCAGACAATGTAGAGGTCATTTGACAGTAAAAAGAGGATAATGTCTCCCACCAATGCAGCAAGCGATGAAACAAAATATAGGCCCCTGACAACCAGACAAGGGGGCGGTTATTTGACAGTAAAAAGAGGATAATGTCTCCCACCAATGCAGCAAGCGATGAAACGAAATATAGACCCGTGACAACCAGACAATGTAAAGGTCATTTGACAGTAAAAAGAGGATAATGTCTCCCACCAATGCAGCAAGCGATGAAACAAAATATAGAGCCCTGACAACAAGACAAGGGGTCGGTCATTTGACAGTAAAAAGAGGATAATGTCTATCACCAATACATCAAGCGATTAAACGAAATATAGTCCCCTGACAACCAGACAATGTAGAGGTCATTTGACAGCATAAAGAGGATAATGTCTCCCACCAATGCAGCAAGCGATGAAACAAAATATAGGACCCTGACCACCAGACAATGTAGAGGTAATTTGACAGCATAAAGATGATAATGTCTCCCACCAATGCAGCAAGCGATGAAACAAAATATAGACCCCTGACAACCAGACAATGGGGCGGTCATTTGACAGTAATAAGAGGATAATGTCTCCCACCAATGCAGCAAGAGATTAAACTAAATATAGGCCCCGGACAACCAGACAATGTAGAGGTCATTTGACAGTAAAAAGAGGATAATGTCTCCCACCAATGCAGCAATCGATGAAAGGAAATATAGACCCGTGACAACCAGACAATGTAGCGGTCATTTGACAGCATAAAGAGGATATTGTCTCCCACCAATGCAGCAAGAGATGAAACAAAATACAGGCCCCTGACAACCAGACAATGGGGCGGTCATTTGACAGTAAAAGAGGAAATAGTCTCCCACCAATGCAGCAAGCGATGTAACAAAATATAGGCCCCTGACAACCAGATAATGGGGCGGTCATTTGACAGTAAAAAGAGGATAATGTCTCCCACCAATGCAGCAAGCGATGAAACGAAATATAGGCCCGTAACAACCAGACAATGTTGAGATCATTTAACAGTAAAAAGAGGATAATATCTCCCACCAATGCAGAAAGCGATGAAACAAAATATAGGCCCCTGACAACCAGACAATGGGGCGGTCATTTGACAGTAAAAGAGGATAATGTCTCCCACCAATGCAGCAAGCGATGAAACGAAATATAGACCCGTGACAACCAGACAATGTAGAGGTCATTTGACAGTAAAAAGAGGATAATGTCTCCCACCAATGCAGCAAGCGATGAAACAAAATATAGAGCCCTGACAACCAGACAATGGGGCGGGCATTTGACAGTAAAAAGAGGAGAATGTCTCCCACCAATGCAGCAAGCGATGAAACGAAATATATTCGCCTGACAACCAGACAATGTAGAGGTCATTTGACAGTAAAAGAGGATAATGTCTCCCACCAATGCAGCAAGCGATGAAACGAAATATAGGCCCCTGACAACCGAACAAGGGGCGGTGATTTGACAGTATAAAGAGGATATTGTCTCCCACCAATGCAGCAGGCGATGAAACAAAATATAGGTCCCTGACAACCGGAAAATGTAGCGGTAATTTGACAGTAAAAAGAGGACATTGTCTCCCACTAATGCAACAAGCGATGAAACGAAATATAGGCACCTGACAACCAGACAATGGGGCGGTCATTTGACAGTAAAAAGAGGATAATGTCTCCCACCAATGCAGCAAGCGATGAAACAAAATTTAGGCCCCTGACAAGGAGACAATGTAGAGGTCATTTGACAGTAAAAAGAGGATATTGTCTCCCACTAATTCAGCAAGCGATGAAACGAAATATAGGCCCCTGACAACCAGACAATGGGGCGGTCATTTGACAGAAAAAAGGATAATGTCTCCCACCAATGCAGCAAGTGATGAAACAAAATATAGTCCCTGACAACCAGACAAGGTGGCGGTCATTTGACAGTAAAAGAGGATAATGTCTCCCACCAATGCAGCAAGCGATTAAACAAAATATAGAGCCCTGACAACCAGACAAGGGGCGGTCATTTGACAGTAAAAAGAGGATAATGTCTCCCACCAATGCAGCAAGCAATGAAACGAAATATAGACGCGTGACAACCAGACAATGTAGAGGTCATTTGACAGCATAAAGAGGATATTGTCTCCCATCAATGCAGCAATTGATGAAACAAAATATGGGCCCCTGACAACAAGACAAAGTAGAGGTCATTTGACAGTAAAAAGAGGATAATGTCTCCCACCAATGCAGCAAGCGATGAAACAAAATATAGACCCCTGACAACCAGACAATGGGGCGGTCATTTGACAGTAAAAACAGGATAATGTCTCCCACCAATGCAGCAAGAGATTAAACTAAATATAGGCCCCTGACAACCAGACAATGTAGAGGTCATTTGACAGTAAAAAGAGGATAATGTCTCCCACCAATGCAGCAAGCGATGAAAGGAAATATAGACCCGTGACAACCAGACAATGTAGCGGTCATTTGACAGCATAAAGAGGATATTGTCTCCCACCAATGCAGCAAGAGATGAAACAAAATACAGGCCCCTGACAACCAGACAATGGGGCGGTCATTTGACAGTAAAAAGAGGAAATAGTCTCCCACCAATGCAGCAAGCGATGTAACAAAATATAGGCCCCTGACAACCAGACAATGTAGAGGTCATTCGAAAGCATAAAGAGGATAATGTCTTCCACCAATGCAGCAAGCGATGAAACAAAATATAGGACCCTGACAACCAGACAATGTAGAGGTCATTTGACAGTAAAAAGAGGATAATGTCTCCCACCAATGCAGCAAGCGATGAAACAAAATATAGGCCCCTGACAACCAGACAAGGGGGCGGTCATTTGACAGTAAAAAGAGGATAATGTCTCCCACCAATGCAGCAAGCGATGAAACGAAATATAGACCCGTGACAACCAGACAATGTAAAGGTCATTTGACAGTAAAAAGAGGATAATGTCTCCCACCAATGCAGCAAGCGATGAAAGGAAATATAGACCCGTGACAACCAGACAATGTAGAGGTCATTTGAGAGTATGAAGAGTTTAATGTCTCCCACCAATGAAGCAAACGTTTAAGCAAAATATAGGTCCCTGACAACCAGACAATGGGGCCGTCATTTGACAGTAAAAAGAGGATAATGCCTCCAACCTATGCAGCAAGCGATGAAACGAAATTTAGGCCCCTGACAACCCGACAATGTAGAGGTCATTTGACAGCATAATGAGGATAATGTCTCCCACCAATGCAGCAAGCGATGAAACGAAATATAGGCCCCTGACAACCAGACAATGTAGAGGTCATTTGACAGTAAAAAGAGAATAATGTCTCCCACCAATGCAGCAAGCGAGGAAACAAAATATAGGACCCAGTCAACACGACAGTGGGGCGGTCATTTGATAGTAAAAAGAGTATAATGTCTCCCACCAATGCAGCAAGCGATGAAGCGAAATAGAGGCCCCTGACAACCCGACAATGTAGAGGTCATTTGACAGTGAAAAGAGGATAATGTCTCCCACCAATGCAGCAAGCGATGAAACGAAATATAGACCCGTGACAACCATACAATGTAGAGGTTATTTGACAGCATAAAGAGGATATTGCCTCACACCAATGCAGCAAGCGATTAAACAAAATATAGAGACCTGACAACCAGACAATGTAGAGGTCATTTGACAGTATAAAGAGGATATTGTTTCCCACCAATGCAGCAAGCGATGAAGCAAAATGTAGGCCCCTGACAACCAGACCATGTGGCGGTTTTTTGACAGAAAAAATAGGAAATTGTCTCCCACCAATGCAGCAAACGATGAAACGAAATATATTCTCCTGACAACCAGACAATGTAGAGATCATTTGAAAGCATAAAGAGGATAATGTCTCCCATCAATGCAGCAAGCGATGAAACGAAATATAGGCCCCTGACAACCAGACAATGTATAGGTCATTTGACAGCATGAAGAGGTTAATGTCTCCCACCAATGCAGCAAGGGAATAACCAATATATAGACCCCTGACAACCAGACAATGGGGCGGTCATTTGACAGTTAAAAGAGGAAATTGACTCCCACCAATGCACCAAGCGATGAAACGAAGTATAGGCCCCTAACAACCAGACAATGTAGAGGTCATTTGAAAGCATAAATAGGATAATGTCTCCCACCAATACAAGAAGCGATGAAACGAAATATAGGCCCCTGACAACCAGACAATGTAGAGGTCATTTGACAGTAAAAAGAGGATAATGTCTCCCACCAATGCAGCAAGAGATGAAACAAAATAAAGGCCCCTGACAACTAGACAATGGGGCGGTCATTTGACAGTAAAATGAGGATAATGTCTCCCACCAATGCAGCAAGCGATGAAACGAAATATAGGCCCATGACAACCAATGACCCTGACAATGTAGAGGTCATTTTAAAGCATAAAGAGCATAATGTCTCCCACCAATGCAAGAAGCGATGAAATGAAATATAGACCCGTAACAACCAGACAATGTAGAGGTCGTTTGACAGTAAAAAGAGGATAATGTCTCCCACCAATGCAGCAAGGTATGAAACAAATTATAGACCCCTGACAACCAGACAAGGGGTCGGTCATTTGACAGTAAAAAGAGGATAATGTCTCCCACCAATGCAGCAAGCGATGAAAAAAAATATAGGACCCTGACAACCAGACAATTGGGCGGTCATTTGACAGTAAAAAGAGGAGAATGTCTCCTACAGTACCAATACAGCAAGTGAGGAAACAAAATATAGGCCCCTGACAACAAGACAGTGGGGCGGTCATTTAAAGTAAAAAGTGGAAAATGTCTCCCACCAATGCAGCAAGCGATGAAACAAAATATAGACCCGTGACAACCAGACAATGTAGAGGTCCTTTGACAGCATAAAGAGGATATTGTCTCCCACCAATGCAGCAAGCGACTAATCAAAATATAGAGACCTGACAACCAGACAATGTAGAGGTCATTTGACAGTATAAAGAGGATATTGTTTCCCACTAATGCAGCAAGCGATGAAATGAAATATAGGCCCCTGACAATCAGATAATGGGGCTGTCATTTGACATTAAAAAGAGAATAATGTCTCCCACCAATGCAGCAAGCGATGAAACGAAATATAGGACCCTGACAACCAAACAATGTAGAGGTCATTTGACAGAATGAAAAGTTTAATGTCTCCCACCAATGCAGCAAGCGATGAAGCAAAATGTAGGCCCCTGACAACTAGACCATGGGGCGGTTATTTGACAGTAAAAATAGGAACTTGTCTCCCACCAATGCAGCAAACAATGAAATGAAATATAGGCCCCTGACAACCAGACAATGTAGAGATTATTTGAAAGCATAAAGAGGATAATGTCTCCCACCAATGCAGCAAGCGATGAAACGAAATATAGTCCCCTGACAACCAGACAATGTAGAGGTCATTTGACAGGATGAAGAGTTTAATGTCTCCCACCAATGCAGCAAGCGATTAACCAAAATATAGACCCCTGACAACCAGACAATGTAGAGGTCATTTAAAAGGATAAAAAGGATAATGTCTCCCACCAATGCAACAAGCGATGAAACGAAATATAGGCCCCTGACAACCAGACAATGGGGCGGTCATTTGACAGTAAAATGAGGATAATGTCTCCAACCAATGCAGCAAGCGATGAAAAAAAATATATGCCCCTGACAACCAGACAATGTAGAGGTCATTTGAAAGCATAAAGAGGATAATGTCTCCCACCAATGCAACAAGCGATGAAACGAAATATAGACCCCTGACAGCCAGATAATGGGGCGGTAATTTGACATTAAAAAGAGAATAATGTCTCCCACCAATGTAACAAGCGATGAAACGAAATATAGGCCCCTGACAACCAGATAATGGGGCGGTCATTTGACAGTAAAATGAGGATAATGTCTCCCACCAATGCAACAAGCGATGAAATGAAAAATAGACCCGTGACAACAATACAATGTAGAGGTCATTTGACAGTAAAAAGAGGATAATGTCTCCCACCAGTGCAGCAAGGTATGAAACAAATTTTAGGACCCTGGCAACCAGACAAGGGGTCGGTCATTTGACAGTAAAAAGAGAATAATATCTCCCACCAATGCAGAAAGCCATGAAACGAAATATAGAGACCTGACAATCAGACACTGTAGAAGTCATTTGACAGCATAAAGAGGATAATGTCTCCCACCAATGCAGCAAGCGATGAAACGAAATATAGGCCCCTGGCAACCCGACAATGTAGAGGTCATTTGACAGTAAATAGAGGATAATGTCTCCCACCAATGCAGCAAGCGATGAAACGAAATATAGACCCTGACAACCAGAAAATGTAGAGGTCATTTGACAGCATAAAGAGGATAATGTCTCCCACCAATGCAGCAAGCGATGAAACGAAATATAGGCCCCTGACAACCCGACAATGTAGAGGTCATTTGACAGTAAAAAGAGGATAATGTCTCCCACCAATGCAGCAAGCGATCAAACAAAATATAGGCCCCTGACAACCAGACATGGGGGCGGTCATTTGACAGTAAAAAGAGGATAATGTCTCCCACCAATGCAGCAAGCGATTAAACGAAATATAGCCCATGAAAACCAGACAATGTAGAGGTCATTTGACAGCAGAAAGAGAATATTGTCTCCCACCAATGCAGCAAGCGATGAAACAAAATATAGGCCCCTGACAACCAGACAATTGGGCTGTCATTTGACAGTAATAAGAGGAGAATGTTTCCCACCAATGCAGTAAGCGAGGAAACAAAATATAGGCCTCTGACAACAAGACAGTGGGGCGGTCATTTGACAGTAAAAAGAGGATATTGTCTCCCACCAATGCAGCAAGCAATGAAATGAAATATTGTCCCCTAAAAACCAGACAACGTAGAGGTCATTTAACAGAAAAAAGAGGAAAATATCTCCCACAAATGCAGCAAGCGATGAAACAAAATATAGGCCCCTGACAACCAGAAAAGGGGGCGGTCATTTGACAGTATAAAGAGGATAATGTCTCCCACCAATGCAGCAAGCGATAAAATGAAATATAGGCCCCTGACAACCAGACAATGTAGAGGACATTTGACAGCAGAAAGAGGACATTGTCTCTCCCCAATGCAGCAAGCGAGGAAACAAAATATAGGCCCCTGACAACCAAACAATTGGGCGGTATTTTGACAGAAAAAAGAGGATAATGTCTAACACCAATGCAGCAAGCGATGAAACAAAATATAGGCCGCTGACAACCAGACAATGTAGAGGTCATTTGACAGTATGAAGAGTTTAATGTCTCCCACCAAAGCAGCAAGCGATTAAGCAAAATATAGGCCCCTGACTACCAGACAATGGGGTTGTTATTTGACAGTAAAAAGAGGAAATTGTCTCTCAGCAATGCAGCAAGCGTTGAAACCGAAATACAGCCCCTGACCACCAGAAATGTAGAGGTCATTTGAAAGCATAAAGAGGATAATGTCTCCGTCCAATGCAGCAAGCGATGAAACAAAATATAGACCCTGACAACCAGACAATGTAGAGGTCATTTGACAGTAAAAAGAGAATAATGTCTACCACCAATGCAGCAAGCGATGAAATGAAATATAGGCCCCTGACAACGAGACAATGTAGAGGTCATTTGACAGCATAAAGAGGATAATGTCTCCCACCAATGCAGCAAGCGATGAAACGAAATATAGGCCCCTGACAACCCGACAATGTAGAGGTCATTTGACAGTAAATAGAGGATAATGTCTCCCACCAATGCAGCAAGCGATGAAACGAAATATAGGACCCTGACAACCAGACAATGTAGAGGTCATTTGACAGTAAAAAGAGGATAATGTCCCACACAATGCAGCAAGCGATTAAACGAAATATAGGCCCCTGACAACCAGACAAGGAGTCGGTGATTTGACAGTAAAAAGAGGATAATGTCTCCCACCAATGCAGCAAGCGATTAAACGAAATATAGGCCCCCGACAACAAGACAATGTAGAGGTCATTTGACAGTAAAAAGAGGATAATGTCTCCCACCAATGCAGCAAGCGATTAAACGAAATATAGGCCCCTGACAACCAGACAATGTAGAGGTCATTTGACAGCAGAAAGAGGATATTGTCTCTCCCCAATGCAGCAAGCGATGAAACAAAATATAGGCCCCTGACAACCAGACAATTGGACGGTCATTTGACAGTAAAAAGAGGAGAATGTCTCCTACAAATGCAGCAAGCGAGGAAACAAAAAATAGGCCCCTGACAACAAGACATTGGGGCGGTCATTTGACAGTAAAAAGTGGAAAATGTCTCCCACCATTGCAGCAAGCGATGAAACGAAATATTGACCTGTGACAACCAAACAATGTAGAGGTCATTTGACAGCATAAAGAGGATATTGTCTCCCACCAATGCAGCAAGCGATTAATCAAAATATAGAGACCTGACAGCCACACAATGTAGAGGTCATTTGACAGTATAAAGAGGATATTGTTTCCCACTAATGCAGCAATCGATGAAATGAAATATAGACCCCAGACAACCAGATAATGGGGCTGTCATTTGACATTAAAAAGAGAATAATGTCTCCTACCAATGCAGCAAGCGACGAAACGAAATATAGGCCCCTGACAACCAAACAATGTAGAGATCATTTGACAGTATGAAGAGTTTAATGTCTCCCACCAATGCAGCAAGTGATGAAGCAAAATGTAGGCCCCTGACAACCAGACCATGGGGCGGTTATTTTACAGTAAAAATAGGAAATTGTCTCCCACTAATGCAGCAAACAATGAAACGAAATATAGATCCCTGACAACCAGACAATGTAGAGGTCATTTGAATGTAAACAGAGGATAATGTCTCCCACCAATGCAGCAATCGATGAAACAAAATATAGGCCCCTGACAACCAGACAAGGAGGCGGTTATTTGACAGTAAAAAGAGTATAATGTCTCCCACCAATGCAGCAAGCGATTAAACGAAATATAGGCCCCTGACAACCAGACAATGGGGCTGTCATTTGACAGTAAAAAGAGGATAATGTCTCCAACCAATGCAGCAAGCGATGAAACGAAATATAGGCCCCTGACAACCAAACAATGTAGAGGTTATTTGACAGTATAAAGAGGATAATGTCTCCCACCAATGCAGCAAGCGATGAAACGAAATATAGGCTCCTGACAACCAAACAATGTAGAGGTCATTTAACATCATAAAGAGCATATTCTCTCCCACCAATGCAGCAAGCGATGAAATGAAATATAGAACCCTGACAACCAGACACTGTAGAGGTCATTTGACAGTAAAAAGGGAATAATGTCTCCCAAAAATGCAGCAAGCATGAAACGAAATATAGGCCCTTGAAAACCATACAATGTAGAGGTCATTTGACAGTAAAAAGAGGATAATGTCTCCCACCAATGCAGCAAGCGATAAAACAAAATATAGGCCCTTGAAAACCAGACAATGTGGCGGTCATTTGACATTAAAAAGAGGATAATGTCTCCCACCAATGCAGCAAGCGATGAAACAAAATATAGGCCCCTGACAACCAGACCATGTAGAGGTCATTTGACAGTAAAACGAGGATAATGTCTCCCACCAATGCAGCAAGCGATGAAATGAAATATAGGCCCCTGACAAACAGACAATGTAGAGGTCATTTGACAGCATAAAGAGCATATTGTCTCCCACCAATGCAGCAAGCAATGAAATGAAATATAGACCCTGGCAACCAGACAATGGGGCGGTCATTTGACCGTAAAAAGAGGATAATGTCTTACACCAATGCAGCAAGCAATTAAGAAAAATATAAGCCCCTGAAAACCCGACAATGGGGCTCTCATTTGACATTAAAAAGAGGATAATGTCTCCCACCAATGCAGCAAGCGATGAAACAAAATATAGGCCCCTGACAACCAGACCATGTAGAGGTCATTTGACAGTAAAACGAGGATAATGTCTCCCACCAATGCAGCAAGCGATGAAATGAAATATAGGCCCCTGACAAACAGACAATGTAGAGGTCATTTGACAGCATAAAGAGCATATTGTCTCCCACCAATGCAGCAAGCAATGAAATGAAATATAGACCCTGGCAACCAGACAATGGGGCGGTCATTTGACCGTAAAAAGAGGATAATGTCTTACACCAATGCAGCAAGCAATTAAGAAAAATATAAGCCCCTGAAAACCCGACAATGGGGCTCTCATTTGACAGTAAAAAGAGGAAATTGTCTCCCACCAATGCAGCAAGTGATGTAATAAAATATAAGCCCCTGACAACCAGACAATGTAGAGGTCATTTGAAAGCATAAAGAGGATAATGTCTCCCACCAATGCAGCAAGCGATTAATCAAAATATAGAGACCTGACAACCAGACAATGTAGAGGTCATTTGACAGTATAAAGAGGATATTGTTTCCCACTAATGCAGCAAGCGATGAAACTAAATATAGGCCCATGACAACCAAACTATGTAGAGGTCATTTGACAGTAAAAAGAGGAGAATGTCTCCCACCAATGCAGCAAGCGATGAAACGAAATATAGGCCCCTGACAACCAGACAATGTAGAGGTCATTTGAGAGTATGAAGAGTTTAATGTCTCCCACCAATGAAGCAAGCGTTTAAGCAAAATATAGGCCCCTGACAATTAGACAATGGGGCGGTCATTTGACAGTAAAAAGAGGATAATGCCTCCAACCTATGCAGCAAGCGATGAAACGAAATTTAGGCCCCTGACAACCCGATAATGTAGAGGTCATTTGAAAGTAAAAAGAGGATAATGTCTCCCACCAATGCAGCAAACGATGAAACAAAATATAGGCCCCTGACAACCAGAAAAATGTAGAGGTCTTTTGACAGCATAATGAGGATAATGTTTCCCACCAATGCAGCAAGCGATGAAACGAAATATAGGCCCCTGACAACCAGACAATGTAGAGGTCATTTGACAGCATAATGAGAATAATGTCTCCCACCAATGCAGCAAGCGATGAAACAAAATATAGTCCCCTGACAACCAGACAATTGGGCGGTCATTTGACAGTAAAAAGAGGAGAATGTTTCCCACCAATGCAGCAAGCGAGGAAACAAAATATAGGCCCCAGACAACACGACATTGGGGCGGTCATTTGATAGTAAAAAGAGTATAATGTCTCCCACCAATGCAGCAAGCGATGAAACGAAATAGAGGCCCCTGACAACCCGATAATGTAGAGGTCATTTGACAGTAAAAAGAGGATAATGTCTCACACCAATGCAGCAAACGATGAAACGAAATATAGACCCGTGACAACCATACAATGTAGAGGCTATTTGACAGCATAAAGAAGATATTGCCTCCCACCAATGCAGCAAGCGATTAAACAAAATATAGAGACCCGACAACCAGACAATGTAGAGGTCATATGACAGTATAAAGAGGATATTGTTTCCCACCAATGCAGCAAGCGATGAAGCAAAATGTAGGCCCCTGACAACCAGACCATGGGGCGGTTATTTTACAGTAAAAATAGGAAATTGTCTCCCACTAATGCAGCAAACAATGAAACGAAATATAGATCCCTGACAACCAGACAATGTAGAGGTCATTTGAATGTAAACAGAGGATAATGTCTCCCACCAATGCAGCAATCGATGAAACAAAATATAGGCCCCTGACAACCAGACAAGGAGGCGGTTATTTGACAGTAAAAAGAGTATAATGTCTCCCACCAATGCAGCAAGCGATTAAACGAAATATAGGCCCCTGACAACCAGACAATGGGGCTGTCATTTGACAGTAAAAAGAGGATAATGTCTCCAACCAATGCAGCAAGCGATGAAACGAAATATAGGCCCCTGACAACCAAACAATGTAGAGGTTATTTGACAGTATAAAGAGGATAATGTCTCCCACCAATGCAGCAAGCGATGAAACAAAATATAGACTCGTGACAACCAGACAATGTAGAGGTCCTTTGACAGCATAAAGAGGATATTGTCTCCCACCAATGCAGCAAGCGACTAATCAAAATATAGAGACCTGACAACCAGACAATGTAGAGGTCATTTGACAGTATAAAGAGGATATTGTTTCCCACTAATACAGCCAGCGATGAAACTAAATATAGGCCCCTGACAACCAAACAATGTAGAGGTCATTTGACAGTAAAAAGAGGAGAATGTCTCCCACCAATGCAGCAAGCAATGAAACGAAATATAGGCCCCTGACAACCAGACAATGTAGAGGTCATTTGGGAGTATGAAGAGTTTAATGTCTCCCACCAATGAAGCAAGCGTTTAAGCAAAATATAGGCCCCTGACAACCAGACAATGGGGCGGTCATTTGACAGTAAAAAGAGGATAATGCCTCCAACCTATGCAGCAAGCGATTAAACGAAATTTAGGCCACTGACAACCCGATAATGTAGAGGTCATTTGAAAGTAAAAAGAAGATAATGTCTCCCACCAATGCAGCAAACGATGAAACAAAATATAGGCCCCTGACAACCAGAAAAATGTAGAGGTCATTTGACAGCATAATGAGGATAATGTCTCCCACCAATGCAGCAAGCGATGAAACGAAATATAGGCCCCTGACAACCAGACAATGTAGAGGTCATTTGACAGCATAATGAGAATACTGTCTCCTACCAATGCAGCAAGCGATGAAACAAAATATAGGCCCCTGACAACCAGACAATTGGGCGGTCATTTGACAGTAAAAAGAGGAGAATGTTTCCCACCAATGTAGCAAGCGAGGAAACAAAATATAGGCCCCAGACAACACGACAGTGGGCCGGTCATTTGACAGTAAAAAGAGGAGAATGTCTCCCACCAATGCAGCAAGCGATGAAACGAAATAGAGGCCCCTGACAACCCGATAATGTAGAGGTCATTTGACAGTAAAAAGAGGATAATGTCTCCCACCAATGCAGCAAGCGATGAAACGAAATATAGACCCGTGACAACCATACAATGTAGAGGTTATTTGACAGCATAAAGAGGATATTGCCTCCCACCAATGCAGCAAGCGATTAAACAAAATATAGAGACCCGACAACCAGACAATGTAGAGGTCATTTGACAGTATAAAGAGGATATTGTTTCCCACCAATGCAGCAAGCGATGAAGCAAAATGTAGGCCCCTGAACACCAGACCATGGGACGGTTTTTTGACAGAAAAAATAGGAAATTGTCTCCCACCAATGCAGCAAGCGATGAAACGAAATATAGGCCCCTGACAACCAGACAATGTAGAGATCATTTGAAAGCATAAAGAGGATTATGTCTCCCACCAATGCAGCAAGCGATGAAACGAAATATAGGCCCCTGACAACCAGACAATGTATAGGTCATTTGACAGCATGAAGAGTTTAATGTCTGCCACCAATGCAGCAAGGGATTAACCAAAATATAGACCCCTGACAACCAGACAATGGGGCGGTCATTTGACAGTAAAAAGAGGAAATTGACTCCCACCAATGCACCAAGCGATGAAACGAAATATAGGCCCCTGACAACCAGACAAGGAGTCGGTGATTTGACAGTAAAAAGAGGATAATGTCTCCCACCAATGCAGCAAGCGATTAAACGAAATATAGGGCCCTGACAACCAGACAAGGAGTCGGTGATTTGACAGTAAAATGAGGATAATGTCTCCCACCAATGCAGCAAGCGATTAAACGAAATATAGGCCCCTGACAACCAGACAATGTAGAGGTCATTTTACAGCAGAAAGAGGATATTGTCTCTCCGCAATGCAGCAAGCGATGAAACAAAATATAGGCCCCTGACAACCAGACAATTGTGCGGTTATTTGACAGTAAAAAGAGGAGAATGTCTCCCATCAATGCAGCAAGCGATGAAACGAAATATATGCCCCTGACAACCAGACAATTGGGCGGTCATTTGACAGTAAAAAGAGGAGAATGTCTCCTACAAATGCAGCAAGCGAGGAAACAAAATATAGGCTCCTGACAACAAGACATTGGGGCGGTCATTTGACAGTAAAAAGTGGAAAATGTCTCCCACCATTGCAGCAAGCGATGAAACGAAATATTGACCCGCGACAACCAGACAATGTAGAGGTCCTTTGACAGCATAAAGAGGATATTGTCTCCCACCAATGCAGCAAGCGATTAATCAAAATTTAGAGACCTGACAACCACACAATGTAGAGATCATTTGACAGTATAAAGAGGATATTGTTTCCCACTAATGCAGCAATCGATAATATGAAATATAGGCCACAGACAACCAGATAATGGGGCTGTCATTTGACATTAAAAAGAGAATAATGTCTCCCACCAATGCAGCAAGCGATGAAGCAAAATGTAGGCCCCTGACAACCAGACCATGGGGCGGTTATTTTACAGTAAAAATAGGAAATTGTCTCACACTAATGCAGCAAACAATGAAACAAAATATAGGCCCCTGACAACCAGACAAGGAGGCGATTATTTGACAGTAAAAAGAGGATAATGACTCCCACCAATGCAGCAAGCGATTAAACGAAATATAGGCCCCTGACAACCAGACAATGTAGTGGTCATTTGACAGAAAAAAGAGGATAATGTCTCCAACCAATGCAGCAAGCGATGAAACGAAATATAGGCCCCTGACAACCAAACAATGTAGAGGTTATTTGACAGTATAAAGAGGATAATGTCTCCCACCAATGCAGCAAGCGATGAAACGAAATATAGGCCCCTGACAACCAAACAAATGTAGAGGTCATTTAACATCATAAAGAGCATATTCTCTCCTACCAATGCAGCAAGCGATGAAATTAAATATAGGCCCCTGACAACCAGACACTGTAGAGGTCATTTGACAGTAAAAAGGGAATAATGTCTCCCACCAATGCAGCAAGCATGAAACGAAATATAGGCCCTTGAAAACCATACAATGTAGAGGTCATTTGACAGTAAAAAGAGGATAATGTCTCCCACCAATGCAGCAAGCGATGAAACAAAATATAGGCCCTTGAAAACCAGACAATGGGGCGGTCATTTGAAATTAAAAAGAGGATAATGTGTCCGACCAATGCAGCAAGCGATGAAACGAAATATAGGACCCTGACAACCAGAAAATGTAGAGGTCATTTGACAGCATAAAGAGCATATTGTCTCCCACCAATGCAGCAAGCAATGAAATGAAATATAGACCCTGGCAACCAGACAATGGGGCGGTCATTTGACTGTAAAAAGAGGATAATGTCTCCCACCAATGCAGCAAGAGAGGAAACAAAATATAGGCCCCTGACAACCAGACAGTTGGGCATTAATATGACAGTAAAAAGAGAATAATGTCTCCCACCAATGCAGCAAGCGATGAAACGAAATATAGGCCCTTGACAACCAGACAATGTAGAGGTCATTTGACAGTAAAAAGAGGATAAGTCTTCCACCAATGCAGCAAGCGATGAAATGAAATATAGTCCCCTGACAACCAGACAATGTAGAGATCATTTGAAAGCATAAAGAGGATAATGTCTCCCACCAATGCAGCAAGCGATGAAATTAAATATAGACCCCTGGCAACCAGACAATGGGGCGGTCATTTGACAGTAAAAGAGGATAATGTCTCCCACCAATGCAGCAAGCGATGAAACAAAATATAGGCCCCTGACAACCATACAATTGTGCGGTCATTTGACATTAAAAAGTGGAGAATTTCACCCACCAATGCAGCAAGCGAGGAAACAAAATATAGAAGCCTGACAACACGACAATGTAGAGGTCATTTGACAGTAAAAAGAGGATAATGTCTCCCACCAATGCAGCAAGCGATGAAACGAAATATAGAGCCCTGACAATCCGACAATGTAGACGTCATTTGACAGCATAAAGAGCATATTGTCTCCCACCAATGCAGCAAGCAATGAAACAAAATATAGGCCCCTGACAACCAGACAATGTAGAGGTCATTTGACAGCATAAAGAGGATATTGTCTCCCACCAATGCAGCAAGCGATGAAATGAAATATAGACCCCTGGCAACCAGACAATGGGGCTGTCATTTGACTGTAAAAAGAGGATAATGTCTCCCACCAATGCAGCAAGAGAGGAAACAAAATATAGGCCCCTGACAACCAGACAGTTGGGCATTAATATGACAGTAAAAAGAGAATAATGTCTCCCACCAATGCAGCAAGCGATGAAACGAAATATAGGCCCTTGACAACCAGACAATGTAGAGGTCATTTGACAGTAAAAAGAGGATAAGTCTTCCACCAATGCAGCAAGCGATGAAATGAAATATAGTCCCCTGACAACCAGACAATGTAGAGATCATTTGAAAGCATAAAGAGGATAATGTCTCCCACCAATGCAGCAAGCGATGAAATGAAATATAGACCCCTGGCAACCAGACAATGGGGCGGTCATTTGACAGTAAAAAGAGGATAATGTCTCCCACCAATGCAGCAAGCGATGAAACAAAATATAGGCCCCTGACAACCATACAATTGTGCGGTCATTTGACATTAAAAAGTGGAGAATTTCACCCACCAATGCAGCAAGCGAGGAAACAAAATATAGAAGCCTGACAACACGACAATGTAGAGGTCATTTGACAGTAAAAAGAGGATAATGTCTCCCACCAATGCAGCAAGCGATGAAACGAAATATAGAGCCCTGACAATCCGACAATGTAGAGGTCATTTGACAGCATAAAGAGCATATTGTCTCCCACCAATGCAGCAAGCAATGAAACAAAATATATGCCCCTGACAACCAGACAATGTAGAGGTCATTTCACAGCATAAAGAGGATATTGTCTCCCACCAATGCAACAAGCGATGAAATGAAATATAGACCCCTGGCAACCAGACAATGGGGCGGTCATTTGACAGTAAAAAGAGGATAATGTCTCCCACCAATGCAGCAAGCGATGAAACAAAATATAGGCCCCTGACAACCAGACAATTGTGCGTTCATTTGACATTAAAAAGAGGAGAATTTCACCCACCAATGCAGCAAGTGAGGAATCAAAATATAGAAGCCTGACAACACGACAATGTAGAGGTCATTTGATAGTAAAAAGAGGATAATGTCTCCCACCAATGCAGCAAGCGATGAAACGAAATATAGAGCCCTGACAACCCGACAATGTAGAGATCATTTGACAGTAAAAAGAGGATATTGTGTCCCACCAATGCAGCAAGCGATGAAACAAAATATAGGCCCCTGAGCAGACAATGTAGAGGTCATTTGACAGCATAAAGAGGATATTGTCTCCCACCAATGCAGCAAGCGATGAAATGAAATATAGACCCCTGGCAACCAGACAATGGGGCGGTCATTTGACTGTAAAAAGAGGATAATGTCTCCCACCAATGCAGCAAGCGATGAAATAAAATATAGGCCCCTGAGAACCAGACAATTGTGCGGTCATTTGACATTAAAAAGAGGAGAATTTCACCCACCAATGCAGCAAGCGATGAAACGAAATATAGAGCCCTGACAACCCGACAATGTAGAGGTCATTTGACAGTACAAAGAGAATAATGTCTCCAACCAATGCAGCAAGCGATGAAATGAAATATAGTCCCCTGGCAACCATACAATGGGGCGGTCATTTGACAGTAAAAAGAGGATAATGTCTCCCACCAATGCAGCAAGCGATGAAACGAAATATAGGCCCCTGACAACCAGACAATGTAGAGGTCATTTGACAGTACAAAGAGAATAATGTCTCCAACCAATGCAGCAAGCGATGAAATGAAATATAGGCCCCTGACAACCAGACACTGTAGGGGTCATTTGACAGTAAAAAGAGGATAATATCTCCCACCAATGCAGCAAGCTGTGAAATGAAATATAGGCCCATGACAACCAAACAATGTAGAGGTCATTTGACAGTAAAAAGAGGAAAATGTCTCCCACAAATGCAGCAAGCGATGAAACAAAATATAGGCCCCTGACAACCAGACAAGGGGGCGGTCATTTGACAGTAAAAAGAGGATAATGTCTCCCACCAATGCAGCAAGCGATTAAACGAAATATAGGCCCCTGACAACCAGACAATGTAACATAGTAAGTAACATAGTATATAAGACCGAAAAAAGACATTTGTCCATCCAGTTCGGCCTGTTTCCTACAAGTTGATCCAGAGGAAGGCAAAAAACCCCTGTGAGGTAGAAGCCAATTTTCCTCACTTAAGGGGAAAAAAAAACTCCTTCCCGACTCCAATCAGGCAGTCAGAATAACTCCCTGGATCAACGACCCCTCTCTAGTAGCTATAGCCTGTAATATTAGTACACTCCAGAAATAAATCCAGTCCCCTCTTGAATTCCTTTATTGTACTCACCATCACCACCTCCTCAGGCAGAGAGTTCCATAGTCTCACTGCTCTTACAGTGAAGAATCCTTTTCTATGTTTGTGTACAAACCTTCTTTCCTCCAGAGGCAGAGGATGTCCCCTTGTCACAGTCACAGTCCTGGGGATAAATAGATGATGGGACAGATCTCTGTACTGACCCCTGATATATTTATACATAGTTATTAGATCTCCCCTCAGTCGTCTTTTTTTCTAAAGTGAATAACCCTAATTTTGATAACCTTTCAGGGTACTGTAGATCCCTCATTCCAGTTATTACTTTAGTTGCCCTCCTCTGAACCCTCTCTAGCTCTGCTATGTCTGTCTTGTTCACAGGAGCCCAGAACTGTACACAGTACTCCATGTGTGGTCTAACCAGTGATTTGTAAAGTGGTAGGACTATGTTCTCATCACGGGCGTCTATGCCCCTTTTGATGCAACCCATTATCTTATTGGCCTTGGCAGTAGCTGCCTGACACTGGTTTTTGCAGCTTAATTTGCTGTTTATTAAAATTCCTAGATACTTTTCCATGTCAGTGTTACCGAGTGTTTTACCATTTAATATGTACGGGTGACTTGCATTATTCCTTCCCATGTGCATAACTTTACATTTGTCAGTGTTAAACCTCATCTGCCATTTTTCTGCCCAAGCCTCCAATCTATCCAGATCCCTCTGTAGCAGAAAACTGTCCTCTTCAGTGTTAATTACTTTACACAGTTTAGTGTCATCTGCAAAAATAGATATTTTACTGTGCAAGCCTTCTACAAGATCATTAATAAATATATTGAAGAGAATAGGGCCCAATACTGACCCCTGAGGTACCCCACTAGTTACAGTGACCCAATCTGAGTATCTACCGTTAATAACCATTTGACAGCAGAAAGAGGTCATTTGACAGCAGAAAGAGGACATTGTCTCTCCCCAATGCAGCAAGCGATGAAACAAAATATAGGCCCCTGACAACCAAACAATTGGGCGGTCATTTGATAGTATGAAGAGTTTAATGTCTCCCACCAAAGCAGCAAGCGATTAAGCAAAATATAGGCCCTTGACTACCAGACAATGTAGAGGTAATTTGATAGTATGAAGAGTTTAATGTCTCCCACCAAAGCAGCAAGCGATTAAGCAAAATATAGGCCCCTGACTACCAAACAATGGGGTTGTTATTTGACAGGAAAAAGAGGAAATTGTCTTTCACCAATGCAGCAAGCGTTGAAACGAAATACAGCCCCTGACCACCAGAAATGTAGAGGTCATTTGAAAGCATAAAGAGGATAATGTCTCCCTCCAATGCAGCAAGCGATGAAACAAAATAAAGACCCTGACAACCAGACAATGTAGAGTTCATTTGACAGCAGAAAGAGGATAATGTCTCCCACCAATGCAGCAAGCGATGAAACGAAATATAGGCCCCTGACAACCAGACAATGTAGAGGTCATTTGACAGTAAAAAGAGAATAATGTCTCCCACCAATGCAGCAAGCGATGAAATGAAAAATAGGCCCCTGACAATGAGACAATCTAGATGTCATTTGACAGCATAAAGAGGATAATGTCTCCCACCAATGCAGCAAGCGATGAAACGAAATATAGGACCCTGACAACCCGACAATGTAGAGGTCATTTGACAGTAAAAAGAGGATAATGTCTCCCAACAATGCAGCAAGCGATGAAACGAAATATAGGACCATGACAACCAGACAATGTAGAGGACATTTGACAGTAAAAAGAGGATAATGTCTCCCACCAATGCAGCAAGCGAAGAAACAAAATATAGAACACTGACAACCAGACAAGGAATCGGTTATTTGAATGTAAAAAGAGGATAATGTCTCCCACCAATGCAGCAAGCGATTAAACGAAATATAGGCCACTGACAACCAGACAATGGTGCGGTCATTTGACAATAAAAAGAGGATAATGTCTCCCACCAATGCAGCAAGCTGTGAAATGAAATATAGGCCCATGACAACCAAACAATGTAGAGGTCATTTGACAGTAAAAAGAGGAAAATGTCTCCCACAAATGCAGCAAGCGATGAAACTAAATATAGGCCCCTGACAACCAGACAAGGGGGCGGTCATTTGACAGTAAAAAGAGGATAATGTCTCCCACCAATGCAGCAAGCAATTAAACGAAATATAGGCCCCTGACAACCAGACAATGTAGAGGTCATTTGACAGCAGAAAGAGGACATTGTCTCTCCCCAATGCAGCAAGCGATGAAACAAAATATAGGCCTCTGACAACCAAACAATTGGGCGGTCATTTGATAGTATGAAGAGGTTAATGTCTCCCACCAAAGCAGCAAGCGATTAAGCAAAATATAGGCCCTTGACTACCAGACAATGTAGAGGTAATTTGATAGTATGAAGAGTTTAATGTCTCCCACCAAAGCAGCAAGCGATTAAGCAAAATATAGGCCCCTGACTACCCAACAATTGGGCGGTTATTTGACAGTAAAAGGAGGAGACTGTCTCCCACCAATGCAGCAAGCGAGGAAGCAAAATATAGGCCCCTGACAACAAAACAGTGGGGCGGTCATTTGACAGTAAAAAGAGGATAATGTCTCCCACCAATGCAGCAATCGATGAAACGAAATATAGGCCCCTGACAACCAGACAATGTAGAGGTCATTTGACAGTAAAAAGAGAATAATGTCTACCACCAATGCAGCAAGCGATGAAATGAAATATAGGCCCCTGACAACGAGACAATGTAGAGGTCATTTGACAGCATAAAGAGGATAATGTCTCCCACCAATGCAGCAAGCGATGAAACGAAATATAGACCCCTGACAACCAGACAATGTAGAGGTCATTTGACAGTAAAAAGAGGATAATGTCTCCCACCAAAGCAGCAAGCGATTAAGCAAAATATAGGCCCCTGACTACCAAACAATGGGGTTGTTATTTGACAGGAAAAAGAGGAAATTGTCTTTCACCAATGCAGCAAGCGTTGAAACGAAATACAGCCCCTGACCACCAGAAATGTAGAGGTCATTTGAAAGCATAAAGAGGATAATGTCTCTCTCCAATGCAGCAAGCGATGAAACAAAATAAAGACCCTGACAACCAGACAATGTAGAGGTCATTTGACAGCAGAAAGAGGATAATGTCTCCCACCAATGCAGCAAGCGATGAAACGAAATATAGGCCCCTGACAACCAGACAATGTAGAGGTCATTTGACAGTAAAAAGAGAATAATGTCTCCCACCAATGCATCAAGCGATGAAATGAAAAATAGGCCCCTGACAATGAGAAAATCTAGATGTCATTTGACAGCATAAAGAGGATAATGTCTCCCACCAATGCAGCAAGCGATGAAACGAAATATAGGACCCTGACAACCCGACAATGTAGAGGTCATTTGACAGTAAAAAGAGGATAATGTCTCCCACCAATGCAGCAAGCGATGAAACGAAATATAGGACCATGACAACCAGACAATGTAGAGGACATTTGACAGCATAAAGAGGATAATGTCTCCCACCAATGCAGCAAGCGATGAAACGAAATATAGGAGCCTGACAACCAGACAATGTAGAGGTCATTTGACAGCAGAAAGAGGACATTTTCTCTCACCAATGCAGCAAGCGATGAAACGAAATATAGGACCATGACACCCCGACAATGTAGAGGTCATTTGACAGTAAAAAGAGGATAATGTCTCCCACCAATGCAGCAAGCGATTAAACGAAATATAGGCCCCTGACAACCAGACAATGGTGCGGTCATTTGACAATAAAAAGAGGATAATGTCTCCCACCAATGCAGCAAGCGATTAAACTAAATATAGGCCCCTGACAACCAGACAATGTAGAGGTCATTTGACAGCAGAAAGAGGACATTTTCTCTCACCAATGCAGCAAGCGATGAAACAAAATATAGGCCCCTGAAAACCAAACAATTGGGCGGTTATTTGACAGTAAAAGGAGGAGACTGTCTCCCACCAATGCAGCAAGCGAGGAAGCAAAATATAGGCCCCTGACAACAAAACAGTGGGGCGGTCATTTGACAGTAAAAAGAGGATAATGTCTCCCACCAATGCAGCAATCGATGAAACGAAATATAGGCCCCTGACAACCAGACAATGTAGAGGTCATTTGACAGTAAAAAGAGAATAATGTCTACCACCAATGCAGCAAGCGATGAAATGAAATATAGGCCCCTGACAACGAGACAATGTAGAGGTCATTTGACAGCATAAAGAGGATAATGTCTCCCACCAATGCAGCAAGCGATGAAACGAAATATAGGCCCCTGACAACCAGACAATGTAGAGGTCATTTGACAGTAAAAAGAGGATAATGTCTCCCACCAATGCATCAAGCGATTAAACGAAATATAGGCCCCTGACAACCAGACAAGGAGTCGGTTATTTGACAGTAAAAAGAGGATAATGTCTCCCACCAATGCAGCAAGCGATTAAACGAAATATAGGCCCCTGACAACCAGACAAGGGGGCGGTCATTTGACAGTAAAAAGAGGATAATGTCTCCCACCAATGCAGCAAGCGATTAAACGAAATATAGGCCCCTGACAACCAGACAATGTAGAGGTCATTTGACAGCAGAAAGAGGACATTGTCTCTCCCCAATGCAGCAAGCGATGAAACAAAATATAGGCCCCTGACAACCAAACAATTGGGCGGTCATTTGATAGTATGAAAAGTTTAATGTCTCCCACCAAAGCAGCAAGCGATTAAGCAAAATATAAGCCCCTGACTACCAGACAATGTAGAGGTAATTTGATAGTATGAAGAGTTTAATGTCTCCCACCAAAGCAGCAAGCGATTAAGCAAAATATAGGCCCCTGACTACCAGACAATGGGGTTTTTATTTGACAGTAAAAAGAGGAAATTGTCTCTCACCAATGCAGCAAGCGTTGAAACTAAATACAGCCCCCGACCACCAGAAATGTAGAGGTCATTTGACAGCAGAAAGAGGATAATGTCTCCCTCCAATGCAGCAAGCGATAAAACAAAATATAGGCCCCTGACAACCAGACAATTGGGCGGTTATTTGACAGTAAAAAGAGGAGAATGTCTCCCACCAATGCAGCAAGCGAGGAAGCAAAATATAGGCCCCTGACAACAAAACAGTGGGGCGGTCATTTGACAATAAAAAGAGAATAATGTCTCCCACCAATGCAGCAAGCGATGAAATGAAATATATAGGCCCCTGACAACGAGACAATCTAGAGGTCATTTGACAGCATAAAGAGGATAATGTCTCCCACCAATGCAGCAAGCGATGAAACGAAATATAGGACCCTGACAACCCAACAATGTAGAGGTCATTTGACAGTAAAAAGAGGATAATGTCTCCCACCAATGCAGCAAGCGATGAAACGAAATATAGACCCCTGACAACCAGACAATGTAGAGGTCATTTGACAGTAAAAAGAGGATAATGTCTCCCACCAATGCAGCAAGCGAAGAAACAAAATATAGAACCCTGACAACCAGACAAGGAATCGGTTATTTGAATGTAAAAAGAGGATAATGTCTCCCACCAATGCAGCAAGCGATTAAACGAAATATAGTCCCCTGACAACCAGACAATGGGGCGGTCATTTGACAATAAAAAGAGGATAATGTCTCCCACCAATGCAGCAAGCGATTAAACGAAATATAGGCCCCTGACAACCAGACAATGTAGAGGTCATTTGACAGCAGAAAGAGGACATTGTCTCTCACCAATGCAGCAAGCGATGAAACAAAATATAGGCCCCTGAAAACCAAACAATTGGGCGGTTATTTGACAATAAAAAGAGGAGAATGTCTCCCACCAATGCAGCAAGCGAGGAAGCAAAATATAGGCCCCTGACAACAAAACAGTGGGGAGGTCATTTGACAGTAAAAAGAGGATAATGTCTCCCACCAATGCAGCAAGCGATGAAACGAAATATAGACCCCTGACAACCAGACAATGTAGAGGTCATTTGACAGTAAAAAGAGAATAATGTCTACCACCAATGCAGCAAGCGATGAAACGAGGATAATGTCTCCCACTGTTCTGGTCTCCATAGAATAGATTTCTGTGTATGTTATTTACCAGGGACTGTTGCTTTAAGTTAGCATCCATTACACACAGGATGTAGCTTTACTTTCACTTCCTATGCCAGTCCAGGAGGAAGCAGACCATTCAGCTACACTATATGACTGCTCACATATAAGTTTGGCTCTGGAAACCAAAAGTCTGTAAGTAGAAAAGCTATTAATAAGCAATTACATATATTAGCTAGCTTAGTGACATCATATGTGTGTTTTACAGCATAGAGCAGAGAGTTTGCTAGTTTCACTTTCTATCAGCTAGCATGTTAGCACATGGTAACAGGTTTAGGAATGCTGTTATCCGAGACTTATACTGCATTAGTAATTAGTACATGTTTTACTGTATATCTGGTTAGAGAATTCAGTTAGCCAGCATATTAGCAGCAATGTAATGTTATTATTGCACTGTATTGCAATGTCATGTGCTGATGCACGCTGTTTTGTATTGTTTTACAGTTTTACAAAATTAATCCAACTAAGAAACTGAATTATCAGTAAAGATTTATCGGTTACCTTTACTTTCGGATCTTTATTGGAATGTTGTTATCTGTCTGCCAAGCCTTGTACATCATACACATTGTGAGGGCAGAACAGTAAAAAGACTTTAAAGCACAGCGAGCCTAATCTTAGAGTGAAATCGTCATCATCATTATCAGCAGCAGCTAGCCTGTCTCACCATGCAGCACACAGACACTGCACAAGCCATCCCTCAGCATTCACACACCGAGGAAGACACCTACAGCATGCCAAAGACTAGGTCAAGATGCTCAAGCTCTAGAGCCTCTAGTCGATCAGATCTGACATCAGCTAGTGCTGAAGCTGCCAGGTTTAAGCGCACTAGCTCTAGACATTCAAGCGTCTCTAATCGGTCATCGGCCAGTGCTGCAGCAACCAGGGCACAAGCAAAAGCAAAAGCTGCATGTGCAATGGCTTCCTATGCAACACGCGAAGCTGAATTGATAAGAGAACAAGGTTACATAGATGAAGAAAATCAGAAAAGTAAGGCTGAAACACTTATAAGTGAAGCAGAAGCGCTTAGAAAAAAAAGCAGAGGTTAAAGCATCTTTACACATTCTATAGCAACAAAAAACTGCTGCGGCAGCCATAGCTGAAGCAGAAGTTCTCATGAGAGCTGCAGAAGAACAGTTCAAAGAACACTCTGTGATAGGAGCTCAGATGACACCTCTCAGTGCAATCCAACGCACTTGTGAGTACGTACAATCACACGTGACCACGTACACTGACCAACATCCTAGTGATACATTAAAATCATCAAAGATCCCGCTAGCAGCAGACAACTTTGACAACACTCAACACCTTAAGACTGAACCAGAACTTCAACATGACAAACCAATTGATAACGAACACAGAGACCAAAATATTGGTCCTTTAAGAAACCATACAAATGGTGACACAATACCTCCTCAAGCAAATATAAATCTGGACTATAGCCCAAATACTTACAGTAGAGGAGAACAACCACTTGACCGAAGCGGACTAAGCCAAACACCCCAACAGCCTTACCAGCCACAAACATACCCTGTGTTTATGCCCAGAAAGTGCTCACTGGATGCAGCAGGAGCTACAGACATGACGAAATACCTGATACGCCGTGAGATGGTGAGCTCTGGTCTCTTGAAGTTTGACGACCGTCCAGAAAACTATTGGGCCTGGAAGTCATCTTTCCTAAGCAGCACCCAAGGCTTAGATTTGACAGACAGAGAAAAGCTCGACCTACTCTCCAAATGGCTCGGACCAGAGTCCTCTGAGCAAGCCAAAAGAATCAGGTCAGTACATATTCATAATGCAACAGCAGGGCTTACAATGGTATGGCAAAGACTGGAAGATTGCTATGGATCACCTGAAGTAATTGAAGATGCACTTCTGAAGAAAATAGAAAATTGTCCAAAAATAACAAACAAGGACAATCAGAAGCTGAGAGAGCTAGGAGACCTACTTCTAGAACTAGAGGCAGCGAAGACTAGTGGATATCTGCCAGGTCTCTCGTATTTGGATACATCACGTGGAGTCAATCCTATAATCGAGAAGCTTCCTTACAACTTACAAGAAAGATGGGTATCCCAAGCGTCCAAATACAAGGAAGATCATCAAGTTTCATTTCCACCATTCTCCTTCCTCGCCAGATTCATCGTAAATGAAGCTAAAAAACGCAATGACCCAAACTTCGCCTTCTTGAACATGGGAGCCTCAAGCTTCTTAAGGACAGAGAAACAACCATCAACACATTATAAAGAACGCAGAGCAACAGTGTCTGTACGGAAAACAGAAGTGCCGTCTGAGTCTGCAGCCAATCGGGATGAGAACACAAGGATGAAAGTTGAGGACCCAGACAATCAGTGCCCAATACATAACAAGCCTCATCCACTAAGAAAATGTTGTGGTTTCAGAAGCAAGACACTAGAAGAGCGCAAGGCCTATCTTAAAGACAAACGCATTTGTTATAGATGCTGTGCTTCAACGCAACATCTTGCAAAGGACTGTGTGAAAACAATACGATGCACAGAATGCAATAATGATAAACATCTGTCAGCACTGCACCCAGGGCCAGCACCATGGAAGACAGAAGTTCCGATAACTCAAGAAGATCATGGTGGGGAGCAAAAGGAAAGTGCAACACAAGCAATAACCTCAAAGTGCACTGAAATCTGCACAGATACATTCAGCTCTAGATCATGCTCCAAGATATGCTTAGTCAAGGTGTACCCTGCAGATCTCAAAGAGAGAGCAGTAAGAATGTATGCGGTCTTAGACGAACAAAGCAACAGGTCTCTAGCAAAAACAGAGTTCTTTGACCTCTTCGGTGATAAAGGAAGTCCAACTCCATATACTTTGAAGACATGTTCAGGAGTCATGGAGACAGCAGGAAGAAGAGCAAACAACTACACCATTGAGTCATTAGATGGAGAAACACAACTGACTCTTCCTACCCTCATAGAATGTGATATGATACCAGACGATCGATCAGAGATTCCCACACCTGAAGTTGCACGTCATCACCCTCATCTGGCAAAAATAGCAGACAAGATTCCAGCACTCGACCCAGAAGCGGCAATTATCCTTCTACTTGGAAGAGACATACTGAGAGTACACAAGTCCAGAGAACAGTACAATGGGCCACACAATGCCCCATTTGCACAACGTCTTGACCTTGGATGGGTTATCGTTGGTGATGTATGTCTGGGCGGAGTTCACAAGCCAGCATAGGTGAATGTCTACAGGACAAACATGTTGCAGAATGGCCGCACATCATGTCTTAGCCCCTGTACCAATACCATACAGATTAAAGAGAGACTAGTCAACTCAATACAACACCAGAGAGTTCAGAGATGCATGGAAAATGTAGCCTCAACTGAAGATACAGATGAGCTAGGACGCAAGGTGTTTGAAAGAACGCGAGATGATGACAAACCAGCACCATCTGTTGAAGATAACCTTTTCCTTGAGATCATGGACAGAGAAGTCTTCATTGACGAGTCGAACAGCTGGGTAGCTCCCC
The DNA here is from genome assembly GCA_033119425.1 of Bufotes viridis. NCBI lineage: Eukaryota > Metazoa > Chordata > Amphibia > Anura > Bufonidae > Bufotes > Bufotes viridis. Next base: position 128,716,744 of record CM065594.1, read on the forward strand.
TACCCTTTCGTTCACCCCGGCATCACCTACCTAACAACAAGGTACAAGCAGAGAAACGCCTTACTTCATTGCAACGCACTCTGGACAGAAAGCCTGAAATGAAAGAACACTTCCATGATTTCATGCAGAAGATGTTTAACAGCGATCAAGCCGAAAAAGCACCACCATTGGAAGAAAAGCAAGAATGTTGGTACTTACCAATATTCGGAGTGTATCATCCTCAGAAACCAGGACAGATACGAGTAGTATTTGACTCCAGTGCAAAACATGAAGGCATTTCCCTAAACGATGTCCTCCTCAGCGGACCTGACCTGAATAATACACTCCTTGGAATTCTCATCAGATTCCGGAAAGAACGTGTTGCAGTAACAGCAGATGTACAGCAAATGTTCTACTGTTTCCTGGTCCGTGAAGATCACAGAGACTACCTGAGGTTCCTGTGGTATGAAGATAATGACTTCAACAGAGATGTCACAGAATACAGGATGAAGGTACATGTGTTCGGCAACAGCCCCTCTCCAGCTGTAGCTATCTACAACCTGAGAAGAGCAGCACAGCAAGAAGAAGAACAACATGGCACGGATGCCAAGCAGTTCGTCATGAGCAATTTTTATGTGGTTGATGGACTTGCTTCTTTCTCCACCAATGAAGAAGCTATCGACATCCTGAAAAGAACAAGAAAAATGTTGGCAGAATCCAATGTAAGATTGCACAAGATAGCTTCCAACAGCAGCAAGGTCATGGAAGCGTTTCCCACAGAAGACCGTGCCAAAGACCTCAAAGACTTGGATCTAGGAACAGATTCATTGCCCCTTCAAAGAAGTTTAGGGCTCAGTTGGGATCTGAAAACCGACAGATTCACATTTAGAGTATCCAGAGAAGAGAAGCCGTTCACAAGAAGAGGTGTCCTGTCAACAGTCAACAGCCTTTATGACGCTCTAGGGTTCGTTGCACCCATTACGATGCAAGGCAAGGCTCTCATGAGAGAAATTGCTATTGAACATGAACAAAGTGAATGGGATACACCTCTGCCGGAAGAGAAAGAAATGCAGTGGAAATTGTGGAAAGACTCATTGATAGAACTTGAACAACTCGCCATGCAAAGGTCATATGTTCCTGTTTCTTTGTCTGCCACAAAGCGAAGAGAAATATGCCTATTCTCAGATGCATCCACTATGGCTATAGCAGCTGTAGCTTACCTAAAAGTAACGGACATTGAAGGACAAAGCTATGTTGGGTTTATTATGGGAAAGTCCAAACTGGCACCACGTCCCGCTCACACTGTCCCACGCTTAGAACTTTGTGCTGCTGTCTTAGCTGTAGAGATGGCAGATTTGATCGTTACAGAACTGGACATTGAAATCCATGCACTGAACTTTTACACAGACAGCAAGATTGTGTTGGGATATATTCACAATGCTTCAAGAAGATTCTATACATACGTGTCAAACAGAGTAACACGCATCAGAAAGTCCACACGCCCAGAACAGTGGCATCATGTCAGTACGGATGAGAATCCAGCCGATCATGGGACAAGACTTGTGCCAGCAGCTGTCCTCAAGCACACTAACTGGTTCACAGGCCCATCCTTTTAACCAAATCAGAAAACAAAGAGACCTCTGAGTTAGAGACTTTTGAACTTGTAGAACCAGATATTGACAAAGAAGTGCGGCCACAAGTTACAGCGTACAGGACTCTGACTACTAGAGACAATCTTGGCACATACAGATTTGAAAGATTTTCCAGCTGGAAGTCACTCATTCGAGCAATAGGAAAGCTCATTTACTTGGCTAAATCCTACTGCAAAACTATCAACATTGACCAGCGTAATAGTGATCATCTTGAACAAGCCAAAAGCATCATAATCAAATGTGTTCAGCAAGAAGTCTTTAAAGAAGAAATCCAACGCCTTCGTAAGAAGGAGGAGATCTCCAAACACAGTCCACTCAAAAAGCTGAACCCTACCTTTGATGAAGATGGAGTGATAAGGATTGGAGGTCGCTTATTGTCACTACCAGAGCTTTGAGACGTTCTCACAGCTCTGTTTCTCCACCCCTGTGATGATGTAACTACTAGAGCGTTGAGACGTTCCCACAGCTCTGTTTCTCCGCCCCTGTGATGAGGTCTTTACTTTCTGTTTCCTTCCTCCCAGCTGTCCCTCCTGTGTTTGATTGCTCTGCCTTTAAATCACCTCTCTTCCTTTGTACGGTGCGGATTATACTACTTCATTTGACCTGTATCTCTCGCTTGAGTATCTTCACTGGTGTGATATCTTTTCTGGACCTGTGTTCTGCTGAAGCAAGTACTTCGGACATTGTCTGCTGACTTTGGATCTGTTTTCACTGCTGCTGCAGCTCCTTCAGTTAAGTGTGCAGACATTGTGTGTTTCTGTTTGTTTTGCTGACTGGATCCGAGGCGACCCCGGTTCCGTCCATATACTGAGCAGGGCACCGGTGGCCGTGCCCCTTCCACTACTGTAGGGGTTACAGTGGTCATCAGCCTTAGGTACGCGGGCATGTCTCGATCCACCATCTGGATCTGGACATGGGCTTAGCAGCATAGGGAGAGCTTTTAGGGTCTGACAGGGGTCACCCTTTATGTTCCCTAGTTTGGGTCCGGTCAGTAGCTAACTCACTGTGTATGCTCTTGTTGCTCACATACAGCCGTGACACTTATCAGCAGCTAATACGACAGTCGAAGAAAAACACCCCCTTGTTTTACCCAAGAATCATTACATTGCCTTTCTTTTGGTAAGACACTATCATGAGCAAGTGGCACATCAGGGTCGCCACTTCACTGAAGGAGCAGTTCGGTCAGCTGAATTATGGATCGTAGGAAGCAAACGACTAGTCTCCAGCGTGATCAACAAATGTGTAATATGCAGGAAAATTAGAGGAAAACTTGAAGAGCAAAAGATGTCGGATTTACCTCCAGACAGACTTGCTTTAGACCCTCCATTCACCCATGTTGGCTTGGACGTCTTTGGCCCTTGGAGCATCTCGACTCGTCGGACTAGAGGAGGCAGTGCAGAAAGTAAACGTTGGGCTGTCCTGTTTTCTTGTATGACTACTAGAGCAGTACACATCGAAGTGGTTGAGTCCCTATCTATCTCGAGCTTTATCAATGCTTTGAGAAGATTTTTCTCTATTCGAGGACCAGTGAAGCAAATTTGCTCAGATCGTGGTACAAACTTTATTGGAGCCTGTAAAGAGTTGAAGATCATTGCAACAGACTCTGAGACAAGTGGTTATCTTCAAGACCAAAGATGCACTTGGACCTTCAATCCTCCCCATGCATCACACATGGGAGGAGCTTGGGAAAGAATGATTGGAATAGCTCGTCGCATTCTGGATGCCATGTTTCTGAAGATTGGTTCTACTCGCCTAACACACGAAGTTCTCATCACACTTATGGCTGAAGTCATGGCCATCATGAACGCTCGACCTTTGGTTCCAGTGTCTACAGACCCAGAAATGCCAGCAGTCTTGACACCTGCTTTTAACGCAGAAGATTGAATCAGTGACAACTCCCACAGGAGACCTTAGTCCCAAAGACTTGTACACCAAGCAATGGAAGCAAGTACAGAGCCTCGCAGACATCTTCTGGAAAAGATGGAGACATGAGTACTTGGTGACACTCCAGTCACGCAAGAAATGGCAAGTAAATAAACCTAACTTGCAAGTCGGAGATGTCGTTCTACTAAAAGACTCTCAAGTCCACAGAAACGAATGGCCAGTTGGACTCATTGTTGGTACTGTACCTAGTAAGGATAATAGAGTCAGAAAGGTTGAGGTGAAAGTTGTGAGACAGGGCACCCCTAAGGTGTACCTTAGACCTATCTCTGAAGTTGTTTTACTTCTTCAAACAGGGTCATAGTGGTATAATAGTCATTATGCCAGGTGGGGAGTGTTCTGGTCTCCATAGAATAGATTTCTGTGTATGTTATTTACCAGGGACTGTTGCTTTAAGTTAGCATCCATTACACACAGGATGTAGCTTTACTTTCACTTCCTGTGCCAGTCCAGGAGGAAGCAGACCATTCAGCTACACTATATGACTGCTCACATATAAGTTTGGCTCTGGAAACCAAAAGTCTGTAAGTAGAAAAGCTTTTAATAAGCAATTACATATATTAGCTAGCTTAGTGACATCATATGTGTGTTTTACAGCATAGAGCAGAGAGTTTGCTAGTTTCACTTTCTATCAGCTAGCATGTTAGCACATGGTAACAGGTTTAGGAATGCTGTTATCCGAGACTTATACTGCATTAGTAATTAGTACATGTTTTACTGTATATCTGGTTAGAGAATTCAGTTAGCCAGCATATTAGCAGCAATGTAATGTTATTATTGCACTGTATTGCAATGTCATGTGCTGATGCACGCTGTTTTGTATTGTTTTACAGTTTTACAAAATTAATCCAACTAAGAAACTGAATTATCAGTAAAGATTTATCGGTTACCTTTACTTTCGGATCTTTATTGGAATGTTGTTATCTGTCTGCCAAGCCTTGTACATCAAACACATTGTGAGGGCAGAACACCCACCAATGCAGCAAGCAATTAAACGAAATATAGGCCCCTGACAACCAGACAATGTAGAGGTAATTTGACAGTAAAAAGAGGATAATGTCTCCCACCAATGCAGCAAGCGATTAAACAAAATATAGGCCCCTGACAACCAGACAATTGGGCGGTTATTTGACAGTAAATAGAGGAGAATGTCTCCCACCAATGCAGCAAGCGATGAAACAAAATATAGGCCCCTGACAACCAGACAATTGGGCGGTCATTTGACAGTAAAAAGATGAGAATGTCTCCTACCAATGCGGCAAGCGAGGAAACAAAATATAGGCCCCTGACAACAAGACAGTGGGGCGGTCATTTGACAGTAAAAAGTGGAAAATGTCTCCCACCATTGCAGCAAGCGATGAAACGAAATATTGACCCATGACAACCAGACAATGTAGAGGTCCTTTGACAGCATAAAGAGGATATTGTCTCCCACCAATGCAGCAAGTGATTAATCCAAAGATAGAGACCTGACAACCAGACAATGTAGAGGTCATTTGACCGTATAAAGAGGATATTGTTTCCCACTAATGCAGCAATCGATGAAACGAAATATAGGCCCCTGACAACCAGACAATGTAGAGGTCATTTGACAGTAAAAAGAGGATAATGTCTCCCACCAATGCAGCAATCGATGAAACAAAATATAGGCCCCTGACAACCAGACAAGGAGGCGGTTATTTGACAGTAAAAAGAGGATAATGTCTCCCACCAATGCAGCAAGCGATTAAACAAAATAAAGGCCCCTGACAACCAGACACTGTAGAGGTCATTTGACAGTAAAAAGGGAATAATGTCTCCCACCAATGCAGCAAGCATGAAACGAAATATAGGCCCATGAAAACCATACAATGTAGAGGTCATTTGACAGTACAAAGAGGATAATGTCTCCCACCAATGCAGCAAGCAATGAAACAAAATATAGACCCTTAAAAACCAGACAATGGGGCGGTCATTTGACATTAAAAAGATGATAATGTCTCCCACCAATGCAGCAAGCGATGAAACGAAATATAGGCCCCTGACAACCAGACAATGTAGAGGTCATTTTACAGTAAAAAGAGGATAATGTCTCCCACCAATGCAGCAAGCGATGAAACAAAATATAGATCCCTGACAACCAGACAATGTAGAGGTCATTTGACAGTATAAAGAGGATAATGTCTCCCACCAATGCAGCAAGCGATGAAACGAAATATAGGCCCCTGACAACCAGACAATGTAGAGGTCATTTTACAGTAAAAAGAGGATAATGTCTCCCACCAATGCAGCAAGCGATGAAACAAAATATAGGCCCCTGACAACCAGACAATTGTGCGGTCATTTGACATTAAAAAGAGGAGAATTTCACCCACCAATGCAGCAAGCAAGGAAACAAAATATAGAACCCTGACAACACGACAATGTAGAGGTCATTTGACAGTAAAAAGAGGATAATGTCTCCCACCAATGCAGCAAGCAATGAAACGAAATATAGGCCCCTGACAACCCGACAATGTAGAGGTCATTTGACAGTAAAAAGAGGATAATGTCTTCCACCAATGCAGCAAGCGATGAAACGAAATATAGCCCCTGACAACCAGACAATGTAGAGGTCATTTGACAGTAAAAAGAGGATAATGTTACCCACCAATGCAGCAAGCGATTAAATGAAATATAGGCCCCTGACAACCAGACAAGGGGGCGGTCATTTGACAGTAAAAAGAGGATAATGTCTCCCACAAATGCAGCAAGCGATTAAACGAAATATAGGCCCCTGACAACCAGACAATGGGGCGGTCATTTGACAGCATAAAGAGGATATTGTCTCCCACCAATGCAGCAAGCGATTAAACGAAATATAGGCCCCTGACAACCAGACAATGAAGAGGTCATTTGACAGTATGAAGAGTTTAATGTCTCCCACCAATGAAGCTAGCGATTAAGCAAAATGTAGGCCCCTGACAACCAGACAATGGGGCAGTCATTTGACAGTAAAAAGAGGAAATTGTCTACCACCAATGAAGCAAACGATGAAACGAAATATAGGCCCCTGACAACCAGACAATGTAGAGGTCATTTGAAAGCATTAAGAGGATAATGTCTCCCACCAATGCAGCAAGCAATGAAACAAAATATAGGCCCCTGACAACCAGACACGGAGGCGGTTATTTGACAGTAAAAAGAGGAAAATATCTCCCACAAATGCAGCAAGCGATGAAACGAAATATAGGCCCCTGACAACCAGACAATGTAGAGGTCATTTGACAGTAAAAAGAGGATAATGTCTAACACCATTGCAGCAAGCGATGAAACAAAATATAGTCCCCTGAAAACCTGACAAGGGAGAGGTCATTTGACAGTAAAAAGAGGATAATGTCTACCACCAATGCAGCAAGCGATGAAACGAAATATAGGCCCCTGACAACCAGACAATGTAGAGGTAATTTGACAGTATGAAGAGTTTAATGTCTCCCACCAATGCAGCAAGCGATTACGCAAAATATAAAACCCTTACTACCAAACAATGGGGTTGTTATTTGACAGTAAAAAGAGGAAATTGTCTCTCACCAATGCAGCAAGCATTGAAACGAAATATAGACCCTGACCACCAGAAATGTAGAGGTCATTTGAAAGCATAAAGAGGATAATGTCTCCCACCAATGCATCAAGCAATGAAACAAAATATAGGCCCCTGACAACCAGACAAGGAGGCGGTTATTTGACAGTAAAAAGACGATAATGTCTCCCACCAATGCAGCAAGCTATTAAACGAAATATAGGCCCCTGACAAACAGACAATGGGGCGGTCATTTGAAAGTAAAAAGAGGATAATGTCTTCCACCAATGCAGCGCGATGAAACAAAATTTAGATCCCTGACAACCAGACAATTGGGCGGTCATTTGACAGTAATGGAGGAGAATGTTTCACACCAATGCAGCAAGCGAGGAAAAAAAATATAGGCCCCTGACAACAAGACAGTGGGGCGGTCATTTGACAGTAAAAAGAGGATAATGTCTCCCACCAATGCAGCAAGCGATGAAACGAAATATAGACCCGTGCCAACCAGACAATGAAGAGGTCATTTGACAGCATAAAGAGGATATTGTCTCCCACAAATGCAGCAAGCGATGAAACAAAATATAGGCCCCTGACAACAAGACAGTGGGGCGGTCATTTGACAGTAAAAAGAGGATAATGTCTCCCACCAATGCAGCAAGCGAGGAAAAAAAATATAGGCCCCTGACAACAAGACAGTGGGGCGGTCATTTGACAGTAAAAAGAGGATAATGTCTCCCACCAATGCAGCAAGCGATGAAACTAAATATAGGCCCCTGACAACCTGACAATGTAGAGGTCATTTGACATTATGAAGAGTTTAATGTCTCCCTCCAATGCAGCAAGCGATTAGCATATTGTCTCCCACCAATGCAGCAAGCGATGAAACAAAATATAGAACCCTGACAACCAGACAATGGGGCGGTCATTTGACAGTAAAAAGAGGATAATGTCTCTAACCAATGCAGCAAGCGAGGAAACGAAATATAGGCCCCTGACAACCAGACAATATAGAGGTCATTTGACAGCATGAAGAGGATAATGTCTGACACCAATGCAGCAAGCGATGAAACGAAATATAGGCCCATGACAACCCGACAATGTAGAGGTCATTTGACAGTAAAAAGACGATAATGTCTGCCATCAATGCAGCAAGCGATGAAACGAAATATAGGCCCCTGACAACCAGACAATATAGAGATCATTTGACAGCATAAAGAGGATAATATCTCCCAACAATGCAGCAAGCGATGAAACAAAATATAGGCCCCTGACAACCAGACAATATAGAGGTCATTTGACAGTAAAAAGAGGATAATGTCTCCCACCAATGCAGCAAGCGATGAAATGAAATATAGTCCCCTGACAAACAGACAATGTAGAGGTCATTTGAAAGCATAAAGAGGATAATATCTCTCACCAATGTAGCAAGCGATGAAACGAAATATAGGGCCCTGACAACCAGACAATGTAGAGGTCATTTGACAGTAAAAAGAGGATATTGTGTCCACCAATGCAGCAAGCGATGAAACATTATATAGGCCCATGACAACCAGACAATGTAGAGGTCATTTGACAGTATAAAGAGGATAATGTCTCCCACCAATTCAGCAAGCGATGAAACGAAATATAGGCCCCTGACAACAACACAATATAGAGGTCTTTTGACAGCATAAAGAGCATATTGTCTCCCACCAATGCAGCAAGCGATGAAACAAAATATAGGCCCCTGACAACCAGACAATTGGGCGGTTATTTGACAGTAAAATGAGGAGAATGTCTCTCACCAATTCAGCAAGCGAATAAGCAAAATATAGGCCCCTGACAACAAAACAGTGGGACAGTCATTTGACAGTAAAAAGAGGCTAATGTCTCCCACCAATGCAGCAATCGATGAAACGAAATATAGGACCCTGACAACCAGACAATGTAGAGGTCATTTGACAGTAAAAAAAGGATAATGTCTCCCACCAATGCAGCAAGCGATGAAATGAAATATAGGCCCTGACAACCAGATAATGTAGAGGTCATTTGACAGCATAAAGAGGATAATGTCTCCCACCAATGCAGCAAGCGATGAAACGAAATATAGGCCCCTGACAACCCGACAATGTAGAGGTCGTTTGACAGTAAAAAGAGGATAATGTCTCCCACCAATGCAGCAAGCGATGAAACGAATTATAGGCCCCTGACAACCAGACAATGTAGAGGTCATTTGACAGTAAAAAGAGGATAATGTCTCCCACCAATGCAGCAAGCGATTAAACGAAATATAGGCCCCTGACAGCCAAACAAAGGGGCAATCATTTGACAGTATAAAGAGGATAATGTCTCCCACCAATGCAGCAAGCGATGAAACGAAATATAGGCCCCTGACAACCAGACAATGTAGAGGTCATTTGACAGTAAAAAGAGGATAATTTCTCCCACCAATGCAGCAAGCGATTAAACGAAATATAGGCCCCTGTCAACTATACAATTGGGCGGTCATTTGACAGTTAAAAGAGGATATTGTCTCCCACCAATGCAGAAAGCGATGAAACAAAATATAGGACCCTGACAACCAGACAATGTAGATGTTATTTGACAGTATAAAGAGGATAATGTCTCCCACCAATGCAGCAAGCGATGAAACGAAATATAGGCCCCTGACAACCAGACAATGTAGAGGTCATTTGACATCATAAAGAGCATATTGTCTCCCACCAATGCAGCAAGCGATGAAATGAAATATAGGCCCCTGACAACCAGATAATGTAGATGTCATTTGACAGTAAAAAGGGAATAATGTCTCCCACCAATGCAGCAAGCGATGAAACGAAATATAGGACCCTAACAACTATACAATGTACAGTTCATTTGACAGTAAAAAGAGGATAATGTCTCCCACCAATGCAGCAAGCGATGAAACAAAATATACGCCCTTGAAAAACAGACAATGGGGCGGTAATTTGACATTAAAAAGAGGATAATGTCTCCCACCAATGCAGCAAGCGAGGAAACAAAATATAGGCCCCAGACAACAAGACAGTGGGGCGGTTGTTTGACAGTAAAAAGAGGATAATGTCTCCCACCAATGCAGCAAGCGATGAAATGAAATATAGGCCCCTGACAACCAGACAATGTAAAGGTCATTTGACAGCATAAAGAGGATAATGTCTCCCACCAATGCAGCAAGCGATGAAACGAAATATAGGTCCGTGACAGCCCGACAATGTAGAGGTCATTTGACAGTAAAAAGAGGATAATGTCTCCCACAAATGCAGCAAGCGATGAAACGAAATATAGACTCTGACAACCAGACAATGTAGAGGTCATTTGACAGTAAAAAGAGGATAATGTCTCCCTCCAATGCAGCAAGTGATTAAACCAAATATAGGCCCCTGACAACCAGACAATGGGGCGGTCATTTGACAGTATAAAGAGGATAATGTCTCCCACCAATGCAGCAAGCGATGAAACAAAAGATAGGCCCCTGACAACAAGACAAGGGGTGGGTTATTTTACAGTAAAATGAGGATAATGTCTCCCACCAATGCAGCAAGCGAGGAAACAAAATATAGGCCCCTGACAACAAGACAGTGGGGCGGTCATTTGACAGTAAAAAGAGGATAATGTCTCCCACCAATGCAGCAAGCGAGGAAGGAAAATATAGGCCCCTGACAAAAAAACAGTGGGGCAGTCATTTGACAGTAAAAAGAGGAGAATGTCTCCCACCAATGCAGCAAGCGAGGAAGGAAAATATAGGCCCCTGACAACAAAACAGTGGGGCAGTCATTTGACAGTAAAAAGAGGAGAATGTCTCCCACCAATGCAGCAAGCGATGAAACGAAATATAGACCCCTGACAACCAGACAATGTAGAGGTCATTTAAAAGTAAAAAGAGGATAATGTCTCCCACCAAGTCAGCAAGCGATGAAACGAAATATAGATGCCTGACAACCAGAAAATGGAGAGGTCATTTGACAGCATAAAGAGCATATTGTTTCCCACCAATGCAGCAAGCGATGAAATGAAATATAGACAACTGGCAACCAGACAATGGGGCGGTCATTTGACATTAAAAAGAGGATAATGTCTCCCACCAATGCAGCAAGCGATGAAACGAAATATAGGCCCCTGACAACCCGACAATGTAGATGTCATTTGAAAGTAAAAAGAGGATAATGTCTCCCACCAATGCAGCAAGCGATGAAACGAAATATAGTCCCCTGACAACCAGACAATGTAGAGGTCATTTAAAAGTAAAAAGAGGATAATGTCTCCCACCAATGCAGCAAGCGATGAAACGAAATATAGGCCCCTGACAACCCGACAATGTAGATGTCATTTGAAAGTAAAAAGAGGATAATGTCTCCCACCAATGCAGCAAGCGATGAAATGAAATATAGACCCCTGACAACCAGACAATTTTGCGGTCATTTGACATTAAAAAGAGGAGAATTTCTCCCACCAATGCAGCAAGCGAGAAAACAAAATATAGACCCCTGTCAACCCCACAATGTAGAGGTCATTTGACAGTAAAAAGAGGATAATGTCTCCCACCAATGCAGCAAGTGATGAAACAAAATATAGACCCCTGACAACCAGACATGGAGGAGGTTATTTGACAGTAAAGAGAGGATAATGTCTCCCACCAATGCAGCCAGCGATGAAACGAAATATAGGCCCCTGACAACCAGACAATGTAGAGTTCATTTGACAGTAAAAAGAGGAGAATGTCTCCCACCAATGCAGCAAGCGAGGAAACAAAATATAGGCCCCTGACAACAAGACAGTGGGGCAGTCATTTGACAGTAAAGAGAGGATAATGTCTCCCACCAATGCAGCAAGCGATGAAATGAAATATAGGCCCCTGACAACGAGACAATGTAGAGGTCATTTGACAGCATAAAGAGGATAATGTCTCCCACCAATGCAGCCAGCGATGAAACGAAATATAGGCCCCTGACAACCCGACAATGTAGACGTCATTTGACAGTAAAAAGAGGATAATGTCTCCCACCAATGCAGCAAGCGATGAAACGAAATATAGGCCCCTGACAACCAGACAATTTAGAGGTCATTTGACAGCATAAAGAGGATATTGTCTGCCACCAATGCAGCAAGCGATTAGGATATTGTCTCGCACCAATGCAGCAAGCGATGAAACAAAATATAGGCCCCTGACAACCAGACAATTGGGCGGTCATTTGACATTAAAAAGAGGAGAATTTCTCCCACCAATGCAGCAAGCGAGGAAACAAAATATAGACTCTGACAACCCGACAATGTAGAGGTCATTTGACAGTAAAAAGAGGATAATGTCTCCCACCAATGCAGCAAGCGATGAAACGAAATATAGGCCCCTGACAACCAGACAAGGAGGCGGTTATTTGACAGTAAAGAGAGGATAATGTCTCCCACCAATGCAGCAAGCGATCAAATGAAATATAGGCCCTGACAACCAGACAATGTAGAGGTCATTTGACAGCCTCCCACCAATGCAGCAAGCGATGAAACGAAATATAGGCCCCTGACAACCCGACAATGTAGAGGTCATTTGACAGTAAAAAGAGGATAATGTCTCCCACCAATGCAGCAAGCGATGAAACAAAATATAGGACCCTGACAACCAGACAATGGGGCGGTCATTTGACAGTAAAAAGAGGATAATGTCTCCCACCAATGCAGCAAGCGATGAAACGAAATATAGACCCGTGACAACCAGACAATTTAGAGGTCATTTGCCAGCATAAAGAGGATAATGTCTCCCACCAATGCAGCAAGCGATGAAATGAAATATAGGCCCCTGGTAACCAGACAATGGGGCGGTCATTTGACAGTAAAAAGAGGATAATGTCTCCCACCAATGCAGCAGTCGATTAGGATATTGTGCCGCACCAATGCAGCAAGCGATGAAACAAAATATAGGCCCCTGACAACCAGACAATTGGGCGGTCATTTGACATTAAAAAGAGGAGAATTTCTCCCACCAATGCAGCAAGCGAGGAAACAAAATATAGACTCTGACAACCCGACAATGTAGAGGTCGTTTGACAGTAAAAAGAGGATAATGTCTCCCACCAATGCAGCAAGCGATGAAACAAAATATAGGCCCCTGACAACCAGACATGGAGGCGGTTATTTGACAGTAAAGAGAGGATAATGTCTCCCACCAATGCAGCAAGCGATGAAACGAAATATAGGCCCCTGACAACCAGACAATGTAGAGGTCATTTGACAGTAAAAAGAGAATAATGTCTCCCACCAATGCAGCAAGCGATGAAATGAAATATAGGCCCCTGACAACCAGACAATGTAGAGGTCATTTGACAGCATAAAGAGCATATTGTCTCCCACCAATGCAGCAAGCGATGAAACAATATATAGGCCTCTGACAACCAGACAATTGGGCGGTCATTTGAAATTAAAAAGAGGAGAATTTCTCCCACCAATGCAGCAAGTGAGGAAGCAAAATATAGACCCCTGACAACCAGACAAAGTAGCGGCCAATGCAGCAAGCGATGAAACGAAATATAGGCCCCTGACAACCACATAATGTAGAGGTCATTTGACAGTAAAAAGAGGATAATGTCTCCCACCAATGCAAGAAGCTATGAAACAAAATATAGCCCCTGAAAAACAGACAAGGAGGCTGTTATTTGATAGTAAAAAGATGATAATGTCTTCCACCAATGCAGCGAGCGATTAAACGAAATATAGGCCCCTGACAACCAGACATTGGGGCGGTCATTTGACGGTTAAAAGAGGATAATGTCTCCCACCAATGCAGCAAGCGATGAAACTAAATATAGACCCGTGACAACCAGACAATGTAGAGGTCATTTGACCGCATAAAGAGGATATTGTCTCCCTCCAATGCATCAAGCGATGAAAAAAAATATAGGACCCCGACAACCAGACAATTGGGCGGTCATTTGACAGTAAAAAGAGGAGAATGTCTCCCACCAATGCAGCAAGCGAGGAAACAAAATATAGGCCCCTGACAACAAGACAGTGGGGCGATCATTTGACAGTAAAGAGAGGATAATGTCTCCCACCAATGCAGCAAGCGATGAAATGAAATATAGGCCCCTGACAACGAGACAATGTAGAGGTCATTTGACAGCATAAAGAGGATAATGTCTCCCACCAATGCAGCCAGCGATGAAATGAAATATAGGCACCTGACAACCCGACAATGTAGACGTCATTTGACAGTAAAAAGAGGATAATGTCTCCCACCAATGCAGCAAGCGATGAAACGAAATATAGACCCCTGACAACCGACAATGTAGAGGTCATTTGACAGTAAAAAGAGGATAATGTCTCCCACCAATGCAGCAAGCGATGAAACAAAATATAGGCGCCTGACAACCATACAATGTAGAGGTCATTTGACAGCATAAAGAGCATATTGTCTCCCACCAATGCAGCAAGCGATGAAACGAAATAAAGGCCCCTGGCAACCAGACAATGTAGAGGTCATTTGACAGTAAAAAGAAAATAATGTCTCCCACCAATGCAGCAAGCGATGAAATGAAATATAGGCCCCTGACAACGAGACAATGTAGAGGTCATTTGACAGCATAAAGAGGATAATGTCTCCCACCAATGCAGCCAGCGATGAAACGAAATATAGGCCCTTGACAACCCGACATTGTAGAGGTCATTTGACAGTAAAAAGAGGATAATGTCTCCCACCAATGCAGCAAGCGATGAAACGAAATATAGACCCCTGACAACCGACAATGTAGAGGTCATTTGACAGTAAAAAGAGGATAATGTCTCCCACCAATGCAGCAAGCGATGAAACTAAATATAGGCGCCTGACAACCAGACAAGGAGGCGGTTATTTGAAAGTAAAAAGAGGATAATGTCTCCCACCAATGCAGCAAGCGATTAAACGAAATATAGCCCCCTGACAACCAGACAATGGGGCGTTCATTTGACAGTAAAAAGAGGATAATGTCTCCCACCAATGCAGCAAGGGATGAAACGAAATATAGTCCCGGGACAACCAGACAATGTAGAGGTCATTTGACAGCATGAAGAGGATATTGTCTCCCACCAATGCAGCAAGCGATGAAACAAAATATAGGACCCTGACAACCAGACAATTGGGCAGTCATTTGACAGCAAAAAGAGGAGAATGTCTCCCACCAATGCAGCAAGCGAGGAAACAAAATATAGGCCCCTGACAACAAGACTGTGGGCCGGTCATTTGACAGTAAATAGAGTATAATAACTCCCTCCAATGCAGCAAGCGATCAAATGAAATATAGGCCCTGACAACCAGACAATGTAGAGGTCATTTGACAGCATAAAGAGGATAATGTCTCCCACCAATGCAGCAAGCGATGAAACGAAATATAGACCCCTGACAACCCGACAATGTAGAGGTCATTTGACAGTAAAAAGAGGATAATGTCTCCCACCAAAGCTGCAAGCGATGAAACAAAATATAGGACCCTGACAACCAGACAAGGAGGCGGTTATTTGACAGTAAAGAGAGGATAATGTCTCCCACCAATGCAGCAAGCGATTAAACGGAATATAGGCCCCTGACAACCAGACAATGTAGAGGTCATTTGACAGCAGAAATAGGATATTGTCTCCCACCAATGCAGCAAGCTATTAAACGAAATATAGGACCCTGACAACCAGACAATGTAGAGGTCATTTGACAGCAGAAAGAGGATATTGTCTCTTCCCAATGCAGCAAGCGATGAAACAAAAAATAGGACCCTGACAACAAAACAGTGGGCAGTCATTTGACAGTAAAAAGAAGAGAATGTCTCCCACCAATGCAGCAAGCGATGAAACGAAATATAGGCCCCTGACAACCAGACAATGTAGAGGTCATTTGACAGTAAAAAGAGAATAATGTCTCCCACCAATGCAGCAAGCGATGAAATGAAATATAGGCCCCTGACAACCAGACAATGTAGAGGTCATTTGACAGCATAAAGAGCATATTGTCTCCCACCAATGCAGCAAGCGATGAAACAATATATAGGCCTCTGACAACCAGACAATTGGGCGGTCATTTGAAATTAAAAAGAGGAGAATTTCTCCCACCAATGCAGCAAGTGAGGAAACAAAATATAGACCCCTGACAACCCGACAAAGTAGCGGTCATTTGACAGAAAAAGAGGATAATGTCTCCCACCAATGCAGCAAGCGATGAAACGAAATATAGAACCGTGACAACCAGACAATGTAGAGGTCATTTGACCGCATAAAGAGGATATTGTCTCCCTCCAATGCAGCAAGCGATGAAAAAAAATATAGGACCCTGACAACCAGACAATTGGGCGGTCATTTGACAGTAAAAAGAGGAGAATGTCTCCCACCAATGCAGCAAGCGAGGAAACAAAATATAGGCCCCTGACAACAAGACAGTGGGGCGGTCATTTGACAGTAAAGAGAGGTTAATGTCTCCCACCAATGCAGCAAGCGATGAAACGAAATATAGGTCCCTGACAACCAGACAATGTAGAGGTCATTTGACACTAAAAAGAAAATAATGTCTCCCACCAATGCAGCAAGCGATGAAATAAAAATTTAGGCCCTGACAACCAGACAATGTAGAGGTCATTTGACAGCATTAAGAGGATAATGTCTCACACCAATCCAGCAAGCGATGAAACGAAATATAGTCCCCTGACAACCCGACAATGTAGAGGTCATTTGACAGTAAAAAGAGGATAATGTCTCCCACCAATGCAGCAAGCGATGAAACAAAATATAGGCGCCTGACAACCATACAATGTAGAGGTCATTTGACAGCATAAAGAGCATATTGTCTCCCACCAATGCAGCAAGCGATGAAACGAAATAAAGGCCCCTGGCAACCAGACAATGTAGAGGTCATTTGACAGTAAAAAGAAAATAATGTCTCCCACCAATGCAGCAAGCGATGAAATGAAATATAGGCCCCTGACAACGAGACAATGTAGAGGTCATTTGACAGCATAAAGAGGATAATGTCTCCCACCAATGCAGCCAGCGATGAAACGAAATATAGGCCCTTGACAACCCGACATTGTAGAGGTCATTTGACAGTAAAAAGAGGATAATGTCTCCCACCAATGCAGCAAGCGATGAAACGAAATATAGGCCCCTGACAACCAGACAATGTAGAGATCATTTGACAGTAAAAAGAGGATAATGTCTCCCACCAATGCAGCAAGCGATGAAACTAAATATAGGCGCCTGACAACCAGACAAGGAGGCGGTTATTTGAAAGTAAAAAGAGGATAATGTCTCCCACCAATGCAGCAAGCGATTAAACGAAATATAGGCCCCTGACAACCAGACAATGGGGCGTTCATTTGACAGTAAAAAGAGGATAATGTCTCCCACCAATGCAGCAAGCGATGAAACGAAATATAGTCCCGTGACAACCAGACAAAGTAGAGGTCATTTGACAGCATGAAGAGGATATTGTCTCTCACCAATGCAGCAAGCGATGAAACAAAATATAGGACCCTGACAACCAGACAATTGGGCAGTCATTTGACAGCAAAAAGAGGAGAATGTCTCCCACCAATGCAGCAAGCGAGGAAACAAAATATAGGCCCCTCACAACAAGACTGTGGGGCGGACATTTGACAGTAAATAGAGTATAATGTCTCCCTCCAATGCAGCAAGCGATGAAACGAAATATAGGACCCTGACAACCAGACAATGTAGAGGTCATTTGACACTAAAAAGAAAATAATGTCTCCCACCAATGCAGCAAGCGATCAAATGAAATATAGGCCCTGACAACCAGACAATGTAGAGGTCATTTGACAGCATAAAGAGGATAATGTCTCCCACCAATGCAGCAAGCGATAAAACGAAATATAGGCCCCTGACAACCCGACAATGTAGAGGTCATTTGACAGCATAAAGAGGATAATGTCTCCCACCAATGCAGCAAGCGATGAAATGAAATATAGGCCCATGGCAACCAGACAATGGGGCGGTCATTTGACAGTAAAAAGAGGATAATGTCTCCCACCAATGCAGCAAGCGATTAGGATATTGTCTCGCACCAATGCAGCAAGCGATGAAATAAAATATAGGACCCTGACAACCAGACAATTGGGCGGTCATTTGACATTAAAAAGAGGAGAATTTCTCCCACCAATGCAGCAAGCGAGGAAACAAAATATAGACTCTGACAACCCGACAATGTAAAGGTCATTTGACAGCAGAAAGAGGATATTGTCTCTCCCCAATGCAGCAAGCGATGAAACAAAATATAGGCCCCTGACAACAAAACAGTGGGCAATCATTTGACATTAAAAAGAGGAGAATGTCTCCCACCAATGCAGTAAGCGATGAAACGAAATATAGGCCCCTGACAACCAGACAATGTAGAGGTCATTTGACAGCATAAAGAGCATATTGTCTCCCACCAATGCAGCAAGCGATGAAACAATATATAGGCCACTGACAACCAGACAATTGGGCGGTCATTTGAAATTAAAAAGAGGAGAATTTCTCCCACCAATGCAGCAAGTGAGGAAACAAAATATAGACCCTGACAACCCGACAAAGTAGCGGTCATTTGACAGAAAAAGAGGATAATGTCTCCCACCAATGCAGCAAGCGATGAAACGAAATATAAAACCGTGACAACCAGACAATGTAGAGGTAATTTGACCGCATAAAGAGGATATTGTCTCCCTCCAATGCAGCAAGCGATGAAAAAAAACTATAGGACCCTGACAACCAGACAATTGGGCGGTCATTTGACAGTAAAAAGAGGAGAATGTCTCCCACCAATGCAGCAAGCGAGGAAACAAAATATAGGCCCCTGACAACCAGACAATGTAGAGGTCATTTGACACTAAAAAGAAAATAATGTCTCCCACCAATGCAGCAAGCGATGAAATGAAATATAGGCCCTGACAACCAGACAATGTAGAGGTCATTTGACACTAAAAAGAAAATAATGTCTCCCACCAATGCAGCAAGCGATGAAATGAAATATAGGCCCTGACAACCAGACAATGTAGAGGTCATTTGACACTAAAAAGAAAATAATGTCTCCCACCAATGCAGCAAGCGATGAAATGAAATATAGGCCCTGACAACCAGACAATGTAGAGGTCATTTGACAGCATTAAGAGGATAATGTCTCACACCAATCCAGCAAGCGATGAAACGAAATATAGTCCCCTGACAACCAGACAATGTAGAGGTCATTTGACAGTAAAAAGAGGATAATGTCTCCCACCAATGCAGCAAGCGATGAAACAAAATATAGGCGCCTGACAACCATACAATGTAGAGGTCATTTGACAGCATAAAGAGCATATTGTCTCCCACCAATGCAGCAAGCGATGAAACGAAATAAAGGCCCCTGGCAACCAGACAATGTAGAGGTCATTTGACAGTAAAAAGAAAATAATGTCTCCCACCAATGCAGCAAGCGATGAAATGAAATATAGGCCCCTGACAACGAGACAATGTAGAGGTCATTTGACAGCATAAAGAGGATAATGTCTCCCACCAATGCAGCCAGCGATGAAACAAAATATAGGCCCTTGACAACCAGACAATGTAGAGGTCATTTGACAGTAAAAAGAGGATAATGTCTCCCACCAATGCAGCAAGCGATGAAACGAAATATAGGCCCCTGACAACCAGACAATGTAGAGGTCATTTGACAGTAAAAAGAGGATAATGTCTCCCACCAATGCAGCAAGCGATGAAACTAAATATAGACGCCTGACAACCAGACAAGGAGGCGGTTATTTGAAAGTAAAAAGAGGATAATGTCTCCCACCAATGCAGCAAGCGATTAAACGAAATATAGGCCCCTGACAACCAGACAATGGGGCGTTCATTTGACAGTAAAAAGAGGATAATGTCTCCCACCAATGCAGCAAGCGAGGAAACGAAATATAGTCCCGTGACAACCAGACAATGTAGAGGTCATTTGACAGCATGAAGAGGATATTGTCTCCCACCAATGCAGCAAGCGATGAAACAAAATATAGGACCCTGACAACCAGACAATGGGGCGTTCATTTGACAGTAAAAAGAGGATAATGTCTCCCACCAATGCAGCAAGCGAGGAAACAAAATATAGGCCCCTCACAACAAGACTGTGGGGCGGTCATTTGACAGTAAATAGAGTATAATGTCTCCCTCCAATGCAGCAAGCGATGAAACGAAATATAGGACCCTGACAACCAGACAATGTAGAGGTCATTTGACACTAAAAAGAAAATAATGTCTCCCACCAATGCAGCAAGCGATCAAATGAAATATAGGCCCTGACAACCAGACAATGTAGAGGTCATTTGACAGCATAAAGAGGATAATGTCTCCCACCAATGCAGCAAGCGATAAAACGAAATATAGGCCCCTGACAACCCGACAATGTAGAGGTCATTTGACAGCATAAAGAGGATAATGTCTCCCACCAATGCAGCAAGCGATGAAATGAAATATAGGCCCATGGCAACCAGACAATGGGGCGGTCATTTGACAGTAAAAAGAGGATAATGTCTCCCACCAATGCAGCAAGCGATTAGGATATTGTCTCGCACCAATGCAGCAAGCGATGAAACAAAATATAGGCCCCTGACAACCAGACAATTGGGCGGTCATTTGACATTAAAAAGAGGAGAATTTCTCCCACCAATGCAGCAAGCGAGGAAACAAAATATAGACTCTGACAACCCGACAATGTAAAGGTCATTTGACCTCAGAAAGAGGATATGGCTCTCCCCAATGCAGCAAGCGATGAAACAAAATATAGGCCCCTGACAACAAAACAGTGGGCAATCATTTGACAGTAAAAAGAGGAGAATGTCTCCCACCAATGCAGTAAGCGATGAAACGAAATATAGGCCCCTGACAACCAGACAATGTAGAGGTCATTTGACAGTAAAAAGAGGATAATGTCTCCCACCAATGCAGCAAGCGATGAAACAAAATATAGGCCCCTGACAACCAGACAAGGAGGCGGTTATTTGACAGTAAAGAGAGGATAATGTCTCCCACCAATGCAGCAAGCGATTAAACGGAATATAGGCCCCTGACAACCAGACAATGTAGAGGTCATTTGACAGCAGAAAGAGGATATTGTCTCCCACCAATGCAGCAAGCTATTAAACGAAATATAGGACCCTGACAACCAGACAATGTAGAGGTCATTTGACAGCAGAAAGAGGATATTGTCTCTTCCCAATGCAGCAAGCGATGAAACAAAAAATAGGACCCTGACAACAAAACAGTGGGCAGTCATTTGACAGTAAAAAGAAGAGAATGTCTCCCACCAATGCAGCAAGCGATGAAACGAAATATAGGCCCCTGACAAACAGACAATGTAGAGGTCATTTGACAGTAAAAAGAGAATAATGTCTCCCACCAATGCAGCAAGCGATGAAATGAAATATAGGCCCCTGACAACCAGACAATGTAGAGGTCATTTGACAGCATAAAGAGCATATTGTCTTCCACCAATGCAGCAAGCGATGAAACAATATATAGGCCTCTGACAACCAGACAATTGGGCGGTCATTTGAAATTAAAAAGAGGAGAATTTCTCCCACCAATGCAGCAAGTGAGGAAACAAAATATAGACCCCTGACAACCCGACAAAGTAGCGGTCATTTGACAGAAAAAGAGGATAATGTCTCCCAACAATGCAGCAAGCGATGAAACAAAATATAGGCCCCTGAAAAACAGACAAGGAGGCTGTTATTTGATATTAAAAAGATGATAATGTCTTCCACCAATGCAGCGAGCGATTAAACGAAATATAGGCCCCTGACAACCAGACATTGGGGCGGTCATTTGACAGAAAAAGAGGATAATGTCTCCCACCAATGCAGCAAGCGATGAAACGAAATATAGACCAGTGACAACCAGACAATGTAGAGGTCATTTGACGCATAAAGAGGATATTGTCTCCCTTCAATGCAGCAAGCGATGAAAAAAAATATAGGACCCTGACAACCAGACAATTGGGCGGTCATTTGACAGTAAAAAGAGGAGAATGTCTCCCACCAATGCAGCAAGCGAGGAAACAAAATATAGGCCCCTGACAACAAGACAGTGGGGCGGTCATTTGACAGTAAAGAGAGGATAATGTCTCCCACCAATGCAGTAAGCGATGAAACGAAATATAGGCCCCTGACAACCAGACAATGTAGAGGTCATTTGACACTAAAAAGAAAATAATGTCTACCACCAATGCAGCAAGCGATGAAATGAAATATAGGCCCTGACAACCAGACAATGTAGAGGTCATTTGACAGCATTAAGAGGATAATGTCTCACACCAATGCAGCAAGCGATGAAACGAAATATAGTCCCCTGACAACCCGACAATGTAGAGGTTATTTGACAGTAAAAAGAGGATAATGTCTCCCACCAATGCAGCAAGCGATGAAACAAAATATAGGCGCCTGACAATTATACAATGTAGAGGTCATTTGACAGTAAAAAGAGAATAATGTCTCCCACCAATGCAGCAAGCGATGAAATGAAATATAGGCCCCTGACAACGAGACAATGTAGAGGTCATTTGACAGCATAAAGAGGATAATGTCTGCCACCAATGCTGACAGCGATGAAACGAAATATAAGCCCCTGACAACCCGACAATGTAGAGGTCATTTGACAGTAAAAAGTGGATAATGTCTCCCACCAATGCAGCAAGCGATGAAACGAAATATAGGCCCCTGACAACCAGACAATGTAGAGGTCATTTGACAGTAAAAAGAGGATAATGTCTCCCACCAATGCAGCAAGCTATGAAACTAAATATAGTCGCCTGACAACCAGACAATGTAGAGGTCATTTGACAGCATGAAGAGGATATTGTCTCCCACCAATGCAGCAAGCGATGAAACAAAATATAGGACCCTGACAACCAGACAATTAGTCAGTCATTTGACAGCAAAAAGAGGAGAATGTCTCCCACCAATGCAGCAAGCGAGGAAACAAAATATAGGCCCCTCAAAACAAGACTGTGGGGCGGTCATTTGACAGTAAATAGAGTATAATGTCTCCCTCCAATGCAGCAAGCGATGAAACGAAATATAGGCCCTGACAACCAGACAATGTAGAGGTCATTTGACAGCATAAAGAGGATAATGTCTCCCACCAATGCAGCAAGCGATGAAACGAAATATAGGCCCCTGACAACCCGACAATGTAGAGGTCATTTGACAGTAAAAAGAGGATAATGTCTCCCACCAATGCAGCAAGCGATGAAACAAAATATAGGACCCTGACAACCAGACAATAGGGCGGTCATTTGACAGTAAAAAGAGGATAATGTCTCCCACCAATGCAGCAAGCGATGAAACGAAATATAGACCTGTGACAACCAGACAATTTAGAGGTCATTTGACAGCATAAAGAGGATATTGTCTGCCACCAATGCAGCAAGCGATTAGGATATTGTCTCCCACCAATGCAGCAAGGGATGAAACAAAATATAGGCCCCTGACAACCAGACAATTGGGCGGTCATTTGACAGTAAAAAGAGGAGAATTTCTCCCACCAATGCAGCAAGCGATGAAACAAAATATAGGACCCTGACAACAAGACAGTGGGGCGGACATTTGACAGAAAAAACTGGATAATGTCTCCCACCAAAGCAGCAAGCGATTAAATGAAATATAGTGCCCTGACAACAAGACAATGGGGCGGTCATTTGACAGTAAAAAGAAGATAATGTCTCTCACCAATGCAGCAAGTGATGAAACGAAATATAGGACCATGACAACCCGACAATGTAGAGGTCATTTGACAGTAAAAAGAGGATAATGTCTCCCACCAATGCAGCAAGCGATGAAATGAAATATAGGCCCTGACAACCCGACAATGTAGAGGTCATTTGACAGCATGAAGAGGATATTGTCTCCCACCAATGCAGCAAGCGATGAAACAAAATATAGGACCCTGTCAACCAGACAATTAGTCAGTCATTTGACAGCAAAAAGAGGAGAATGTCTCCCACCAATGCAGCAAGCGAGGAAACAAAATATAGGCCCCTCAAAACAAGACTGTGGGGTGGTCATTTGACAGTAAATAGAGTATAATGTCTCCCTCCAATGCAGCAAGCGATGAAACGAAATATAGGCCCTGACAACCAGACAATGTAGAGGTCATTTGACAGCATAAAGAGGATAATGTCTCCCACCAATGCAGCAAGCGATGAAACGAAATATAGGCCCCTGACAACCCGACAATGTAGAGGTCATTTGACAGTAAAAAGAGGATAATGTCTCCCACCAATGCAGCAAGCGATGAAACAAAATATAGGACCCTGACAACCAGACAATGGGGCGGTCATTTGACAGTAAAAAGAGGATAATGTCTCCCACCAATGCAGCAAGCGATGAAACGAAATATAGACCTGTGACAACCAGACAATTTAGAGGTCATTTGACAGCATAAAGAGGATATTGTCTGCCACCAATGCAGCAAGCGATTAGGATATTGTCTCCCACCAATGCAGCAAGGGATGAAACAAAATATAGGCCCCTGACAACCAGACAATTGGGCGGTCATTTGACAGTAAAAAGAGGAGAATTTCTCCCACCAATGCAGCAAGCGATGAAACAAAATATAGGACCCTGACAACAAGACAGTGGGGCGGACATTTGACAGAAAAAACTGGATAATGTCTCCCACCAAAGCAGCAAGCGATTAAATGAAATATAGTCCCCTGACAACAAGACAATGGGGCGGTCATTTGACAGTAAAAAGAAGATAATGTCTCTCACCAATGCAGCAAGTGATGAAACGAAATATAGGACCATGACAACCCGACAATGTAGAGGTCATTTGACAGTAAAAAGAGGATAATGTCTCCCACCAATGCAGCAAGCGATGAAATGAAATATAGGCCCTGACAACCAGACAATGTAGAGGTCATTTGACAGCATAAAGAGGATAATGTCTCGCACCAATGCAGCAAGCGATGAAACGAAATATAGGCCCCTGACAACCCGACAATGTAGAGGTCATTTGACAGTAAAAAGAGGATAATGTCTCACACCAATGCAGCAAGCGATGAAAAGAAATATAGGCACCTGACAACGAGACAATGTAGAGGTCATTTGACAATAAAAAGAGGATAATGTCTCCCACCAATGCAGCAAGCGATTAAATGAAATATAGGCCCTGTCAACCAGAGAAGTGGGCGTTCATATGACAGTAAACAGAGAATATTGTCTTCCACCAATGCAGCAAGCGATTAAACAAAATATACGCCCCTGACAACCCGACAATGTAGAGGTCATTTGACAGCATAAAGAGGATAATGTCTCCCACCAATGCAGCAAGCGATGAAACAAAATATAGGTCCCTGAAAACCAGACAAGGTGGCGGTCATTTGACAGTAAAAAGAGGATAATGTCTCCCACTAATACAACAAGCGATTAAACGAAATATAGGCCCCTGGCAACCAGAGAATGTAGACGTCATTTGACAGTATGAAGAGTTTAATGTCTCCCACCAATGCAGCAAGCGATTAGGATATTGTCTCCCACCAATGCAGCAAGCGATGAAACAAAATATAGGCCCCTAACAACCAGACAATTGGGCAGTCATTTGACAGTAAAAAGAGGATAATGTCTCACACCAATGCAGCAAGCGAGGAAACAAAATATAGGACCCTGACAACAAGACAGTGGGGCGGTCATTTGACATTAAAAAGAGGATAATGTCTCCCACCAATGCAGCAAGCGATGAAACGAAATATAGGACCCTGACATCCAGACAATGTAGAGGTCATTTGACAGTAAAAAGAGGATAATGTCTCCCACCAATAAAGCAAGCGATGAAACGAAATATAGGCCCTGACAACCAGACAATGTAGAGGTCATTTGACAGCATAAAGAGGATATTGTCTCCCACCAATGCTGCAAGCGATGAAACAAAATATAGGCCCCTGACAACCCGACAATGTAGAGGTATTTGACAGTAAAAAGTGGATAATGTCTCCCACCAATGCAGCAAGCGATGAAACGAAATATAGGCCCCTAAAAACCAGACAATGTAGAGGTCATTTCACAGTAAAAAGAGGATAATGTCTCCCACCAATGTAGCAAGCGATGAAACAAAATATTGGCCCCTGACAACCAGACAAGGGGGCGGTCATTTGACAATAAAAAGAGGATAATGTCTCCCACCAATGCAGCAAGCGATTAAACGAAATATATGTCCCTGACAACCAGACAATGGGGCGGTCATTTCACGGTAAAAAGAGGATAATGTGTCCTACCAATGCTGCAAACTATGAAAATAAATATAGACCTGTGACAACCAGACAATTTAGAGGTCATTTGACAGCATAAAGAGGATATTGTCTCCCACCAATGCAGCAAGCGATTAAACGAAATATAGGCCCCTGACAATTAGACAATGTAGAGGTCATTTGACAGCATAACGAGGATAATGTCTCCCACCAATGCAGCAAGCGATAAAACAAAATATAGAACCCTGACAACTAGACAATGGGGCAGTCATTTGACAGTAAAAAGAGGATAATATCTCCCACCAATGCAGCAAGAGATTAAACAAAATATAGGCCCCTGACAACCATTCAATGTAGAGGTCATTTGACAGTAAAAGAGGATAATGTCTGCCACCAATGCAGCAAGAGATGAAACGAAATATAGGCCCCTGACAACCAGACAAGTGGGCGTTCATATGACAGTAAAAAGAGGATAATGTCTCACAGCAATGCAGCACGCGATAAAACGAAATATAGGTCCCTGAAAACCAGACAAGGTGGCGGTCATTTGACAGTAAAAAGAGGATAATGTCTCCCACTAATACAGCAAGCGATTAAACGAAATATAGGCCCCTGACAACAAGACAATGTAGAGGTCATTTGACAGGAAGAAGAGGATAATGTTTCCCACCAATGCAGCAAGCGATTAAACGAAATATAGGTCCCTGACAACCAGACAATGGGGCGGTCATTTCACGGTAAAAAGAGGATAATGTGTCCTACCAATGCAGCAAGAGATGAAACGAAATATAGGCCCCTGACAACCAGACAAGTGGGCGTTCATATGACAGTAAAAAGAGGATAATGTCTCACAGCAATGCAGCACGCGATAAAACGAAATATAGGCCCCTGACAACAAGACAATGTAGAGGTCATTTGACAGCATAAAGAGGATAATGTCTCCCACCAATGCAGCAAGCGATGAAACAAAATATAGGTCCCTGAAAAGCAGACAAGGTGGCGGTCATTTGACAGTAAAAAGAGGATAATGTCTCCCACTAATACAGCAAGCGATTAAACGAAATATAGGCCCCTGGCAACCAGACAATGTAGACGTCATTTGACAGTATGAAGAGTTTAATGTCTCCCACCAATGCAGCAAGCGATTAGGATATTGTCTCCCACCAATGCAGCAAGCGAGGAAACAAAATATAGGCCCCTGACAACAAGACAGTGGGGCGGTCATTTTACAGTAAAAAGAGGATAATTTCTCCCACCAATGCAGCAAGCGATGAAACGAAATATAGATCCCTGACAACCAGACAATGTAGAGGTCATTTGACACTAAAAAGAGAATAATGTCTCCCACCAATGCAGCAAGCGATGAAATGAAATATAGGCCCTGACAACCAGACAATGTAGAGGTCATTTGACAGCATAAAGAGGATAATGTCTCCCACCAATGCAGCAAGCGATGAAACAAAATATAGGCCCTTGACAACCCGACAATGTAGAGGTCATTTGACAGTCAAAAGAGGATAATGTCTCCCACCAATGCAGCAAGCGATGAAACAAAATATAGGCCCCTGACAACCAGACAAGGGGGCGGTTATTTGACAGTAAAAAGAGGATAATGTCTCCCACCAATGCAGCAAGCGATTAAACGAAATATAGGCCCCTGACAACCAGACAATGGGGCTGTCATTTGACAGTAAAAAGAGCAGTATGAGTCCCACCAATGCAGCAAGCAATAAAACAAAATATAGACCCTGACAATAAGACAGTGGGGCAATCATTTGACAGTAAAAAGAGGATAATGTCTCTCACCAATGCAGCAAGAGATGAAACGAAATATAGGCCCCTGACAACCAGACAATATAGAGGTCATTTGACAGAATGAAGTGGATAATGTCTCCCACCAATGCAGCAAGCGATGAAACAAAATATAGGCCCATGACAACCCGACAATGTGGAGGTCATTTGACAGGAAAAAGAGGATAATGTCTCCCACTAATGCAGCAAGCGATGAAACGAAATATAGGCCCCTGACAACCAGACAATGTAGGAGGTAATTTGACAGTATAAAGAGGATAATGTCTCCCACCAATGCAGCAAGCGATTAAACGAAATATAGGCCCCTGACAACCAGACAATGGGGCTGTCATTTGACAGTAAAAAGAGCAGTATGAGTCCCACCAATGCAGCAAGCAATAAAACAAAATATAGACCCTGACAATAAGACAGTGGGGCAATCATTTGACAGTAAAAAGAGGATAATGTCTCTCACCAATGCAGCAAGAGATGAAACGAAATATAGGCCCCTGACAACCAGACAATATAGAGGTCATTTGACAGAATGAAGTGGATAATGTCTCCCACTAATGCAGCAAGCGATGAAACGAAATATAGGCCCCTGACAACCAGACAATGTAGAGGTCATTTGACAGCATAAAGAGGATAATGTCTCCCATCAATGCAGCAAGCGATGAAACGAAATTTAGGCCCCTGGCAACCAGACAATGTAGAAGTAATTTGACAGTAAAAAGAGGATAATGTCTCCCAACAATGCAGCAAGCGATGAAACGAAATATAGGCCCCTGACAACCAGACAATGTAGAGGTCATTTGACAGTATAAAGAGGATAATTTCTCCCACCAATGCAGTAAGCGATGAAACGAAATATAGGCCCCTGACAACCAGACAATGTAGAGGTCATTTCACAGTAAAAAGAGGATAATGTCTCCCACCAATGTAGCAAGCGATGAAACAAAATATTGGCCCCTGACAACCAGACAAGGGGGCGGTGATTTGACAGTAAAAAGAGGATAATGTCTCCCACCAATGCAGCAAGCGATTAAACGAAATATAGGTCCCTGACAACCAGACAATGGTGCGGTCATTTGACAGTAAAAATAGGATAATGTGTCCTACCAATGCTGCAAACGATGAAACTAAATATAGACCTGTGACATCCAGACAATGTAGAGGTCATTTGACAGTAAAAAGAGAAAAATGTCTCCCACCAATGCAGCAAGCGATGAAACGAAATATAGGCCCCTGACAACCAGACAATGTAGAGGTCATTTGACACCATAAAGAGGATAATGTATCCCATCAATGCAGCAAGCGATGAAACGAAATATAGGACCCTGACAACCCGACAATGTAGAGGTCATTTGACAGTAAAAAGAGGATAATGTCTCCCACCAATGCAGCAAGCGATGAAATGAAATATAGGCCCCTGACAACCAGACAATGTAGAGGTCATTTGACAGTAAAAAGAGTATAATGTCTCCCACCAATGCAGCAAGCGATGAAATGAAATATAGGCCCATGACAAACTTACAATGTAGAGGTAATTTGAAAGCAATAAGAGGATAATGTCTCCGACCAATGCAGCAAGCGATAAAACGAAATTTTGGCCACTGACAACAAGACAATGTAGAGGTCATTTGACAGCAAAGAGAGGATATTGTGTCCCACTAATGCAGCAAGCGATGAAACAAAATATAGGCCCCTGACAAGCAGACAAGGTAGAGGTAATTTGAAAAAACAAAGAGGATAATGTCACCCACCAATGCAGCAAGCGATGAAACAAAATATAGGCCCCTGACAACCAGACAATGTAGAGGTCATTTGACAGCAAAAAAGAGCATATTGTCTCCCACCAATGCAGCAAGCGATGAATTGAAATATAGGACCCTGGCAACCAGACAATGGAGCGGTCATTTGACAGTAAAAGGAGGATAATGTCTCCCACCGATGCAGCAAGCGAGGAAACAAATTATAGGCCCCTGACAACCAGACAGTTGGGCGTTCATTTGACAGTAAAAAGAGAATAATATCTCCCACCAATGCAGCAAGCGATGAAACTAAATATAGGCCCCTGACAAGCAGACAATGTAGAGGTAATTTGACAGTATAAAGAGGATAATGTCTCCCACCAATGCAGCAAGCGATTAGGATATTGTCTCCCACCAATGCAGCAAGCGATGAAACAAAATATAGGACCCTGACAACCAGACAATGTAGAGGTCATTTGACAGTAAAAAGAGGATAATGTCTCCCACCAATGCAGCAAGCGATGAAACGAAATATAGGCCCCTGACAACCAGACAATGTAGAGGTCATTTGACAGTAAAAAGAGTATAATGTCTCCCACCAATGCAGCAAGCGATGAAATGAAATATAGGACCAAGACAAACTTACAATGTAGAGGTCATTTTAAAGCATTAAGAGGATAATGTCTCCGACCAATGCAGCAAGCGATAAAAGGAAATTTTGGCCACTGACAACAAGACAATGTAGAGGTCATTTGACAGCAAAGAGAGGATATTGTGTCCCACTAATGCAGCAAGCGATGAAACAAACTATAGGCCCCTGACAAGCAGACAAGGTAGAGGTAATTTGTAAAAACAAAGAGGATAATGTCACCCACCAATGCAGCAAGTGATGAAACAAAATATAGGCCCCTGACAACCAGACAATGTAGAGGTGATTTGACAGCAAAAAAGAGCATATTGTCTCCCACCAATGCAGCAAGCGATGAATTGAAATATAGGACCCTGGCAACCAGACAATGGGGCGGTCATTTGACAGTAAAAGGAGGATAATGTCTCCCACCAATGCATCAAACGAGGAAACAAAATATAGGCACCTGACAAGCAGACAATGTAGAGGTAATTTGACAGTATAAAGAGGATAATGTCTCCCACCAGTGCAGCAAGCGATTAGGATATTGTCTCCCACCAATGCAGCAAGCGATGAAACAAAATATAGGCCCCAAACAACCAGACAATTGGGCAGTCATTTGACATTAAAAAGAGGAGAATTTCTCCCACCAATGCAGCAAGCTATAAAATGAAATATAGGCCCTGACAACCAGACAATGTAGAGGTCATTTGACAGCATATAGAGGATAATGTCTCCCACCAATGCAGCAAGCGATCAAACGAAATATAGGCCCCTGACAACCCGACAATGTAGAGGTCATTTGACAGTAAAAAGAGGATAATGTCTCCCACCAATGCAGCAAGCGATGAAACGAAATTTAGGACCCTGACAGCCAGACAATGTAGAGGTCATTTGACAGTAAAAAGAGGATAATGTCTCCCACCAATGCAGCAAGCGATTAAACGAAATATAGGACCCTGACAACTAGACAAGTGGGCGGTCATTTGACAGTAAAAATAGGATAATGTCTCACAGCAATGCAGCAAGCGATAAAACGAAATATAGTCCCCTGACAACCCGACAATGGGGCGGTCATTTGACAGTAAAAAGAGAATAATGTCTTCCACCAATGCAGCAAGCGATTAAACGAAATATAGTCCCCTGACAACCCGACAATGGGGCGGTCATTTGACAGCATAAAGAGGATAATGTCTCCCACCAATGCAGCAAGCGATTAGGATATTGTCTGCCACCGATGCAGCAAGCGATGAAATGAAATATAGGACCCTGACAACCAGACAAGTGGGCGGTCATTTGACAGTAAAAATAGGATAATGTCTCCCACCAATGCAGCAAGCGATAAAACGAAATATAGGCCCCTGACAACCAGACAATTGGTCGGTCATTTGACAGTAAAAAGAGGAGAATGTCTCCCACCAATGCAGCAAGCGAGGAAACAAAATATAGGACCCTGACAACCAGACAATAGGGCGGTCATTTGACAGTAAAAAGAGGATTATGTCTCCCACCAATGCAGCAAGCAATGAAACGAAATATAGGCCCCTGACAACCAGACAATGTAGAGGTCATATGACAGCATAAAAAGGATAATGCCTCCCATCAATGCAGCAAGCGATTAAACGAAATATAGGCCCCTGACAACAAGACAATGTAGAGGTCATTTGACAGCATAAAGAGGATAATGTCTCCCACCAATGCAGCAAGCGATGAAACAAAATATAGGTCCCTGAAAACCAGACAAGGTGGCGGTCATTTGACAGTAAAAAGAGGATAATGTCTCACACCAATACAACAAGCGATTAAACTAAATATAGGCCCCTGGCAACCAGGCAATATAGACGTCATTTGACAGTATGAAAAGTTTAATGTCTCCAACCAATGCAGCAAGCGATTAGGATATTGTCTCCCACCAATGCAGCAAGCGATGAAACAAAATATAGGCCCCTGACAACCAGACAATTGGGCGGTCATTTGACAGTAAAAAGAGGAGAATGTCCCCCACCAATGCAGCAAGCGAGGAAACAAAATATAGGCCCCTGACAACATCACAGTGGGGCGGTCATTTGACAGTAAAAAGAGGATAATGTCTCCCACCAATGCAGCAAGCGATGAAACGAAATATAGGACCCTGTCAACTAAACAATGTAGAGGTCATTTGACACTAAAAAGAGAATATTGTCTCCCACCAATGCAGCAAGCGATGAAATGAAATATAGGACGCTGGCAACCAGACAATGGGGCTGTCATTTGACAGTAAAAAGAGGATAATGTCTCCCACCAATGCAGCAAGCGATTAGGATATTGTCTCCCACCAATGCAGCAAGCGATGAAACAAAATATAGGACCCTGATAACCAGACAATTGGGCAGTCATTTGACATTAAAAAGAGGAGAATTTCTCCCACCAATGCAGCAAGCGATGAAATGAAATATAGGCCCTGACAACCAGACAATGTAGAGGTCTATTGACAGCATATAGAGGATAATGTCTCCCGCCAATGCAGCAAGCGATCAAACGAAATATAGGCCCCTGACAACCCGACAATGTAGAGGTCATTTGATAGTAAAAAGAGGATAATGTCTCCCTCCAATGCAGCAAGCAATGATACGAAATATAGGCCCCTGACAACCCGACAATGGGGCAGTCATTTGACAGTAAAAAGAGAATAATGTCTTCCACCAATGCAGCAAGCGATTAAACGAAATATAGCCCCTGACAACAAGACAATGTAGAGGTCATTTGACAGCATAAAGGGGATAATGTCTCCCACCAACGCAGCAAGCGATGAAACAAAATATAGGTCCCTGAAAACAAGACAAGGTGGAGATCATTTGACAGTAAAAAGAGGATAATGTCTCCCACCAATGCAGCAAGCGATTAAACGAAATATAGGCCCCTGACAGCCAGACAAGTGGGCGGTCATTTGACAGTAAAAAGAGGATAATGTCTCCCTCCAATGCAGCAAGCAATGATACGAAATATAGGCCTCTGACAACCAGACAATTGGGCGGTCATTTGACAGTAAAAAGAGGATAATGTCTCCCACCAATGCAGCAAGCGATGAAACGAAATATAGGCCCCTGACAACCAGACAATGTAGAGGTCATTTGACAGTAAAGAGAATAATGTCTTCCACCAGTGCAGCAAGCGATTAAACGAAATATAGGCCCCTGACAACAAGACAATGTAGAGGTCATTTGACAGCACAAAGTGGATAATGTCTCCCACCAATGCAGCCAGCGATGAAACAAAATATAGGTCCCTGAAAACCAGACAAGGTTGCGGTCATTTGACAGTAAAAAGAGGATAATGTCTCCCACCAATACAGCAAGCGATTAAACGAATTATAGTCCCCTGGCAACCAGACAATGTAGACGTCATTTGACAGTATGAAGAGTTTAATGTCTCCCACCAATGCAGCAAGCGATTAGGATATTGCCTCCCACCAATGCAGCAAGCGATGAAACAAAATATAGGCCCCTGACAAGCAGACAATGTAGGAGGTAATTTGACAGTATAAAGAGGATAATGTCTCACACCAATGCAGCAAGCGATTAGGATATTGTCTCCCACCAATGCAGCAAGCGATGAAACATAATATAGGACCCTGACAACCAGACAATTGGGCAGTCATTTGACATTAAAAAGAGGAGAATTTCTCCCACCAATGCAGCAAGCGATGAAATGAAATATAGGCCCTGACAACCAGACAATGTAGAGGTCATTTGACAGCATAAAGAGGATAATGTCTCCCGCCAATGCAGCAAGCGATGAAACGAAATATAGGTCCCTGAAAACCAGACAAGGTGGCGGTCATTTGACAGTAAAAAGAGGATAATGTCTCCCACCAATACAGCAAGCGATTAAACGAAATATAGAGCCCTGGCAACCAGACATTGTAGACGTCATTTGACAGTATGAAGAGTTTAATGTCTCCCTCCAATGCAGCAAGCGATTAGGATATTGTCTCCCACCGATGCAGCAAGCGATTAAACAAAATATAGGCCCCTGACAACCAGACAA
This sequence comes from Bufotes viridis, assembly GCA_033119425.1. Taxonomy (NCBI): domain Eukaryota; kingdom Metazoa; phylum Chordata; class Amphibia; order Anura; family Bufonidae; genus Bufotes; species Bufotes viridis. Next base: position 128,751,260 of record CM065594.1, read on the forward strand.
TTGGGCGGTCATTTGACAGTAAAAAGAGGATTATGTCTCCCACCAATGCAGCAAGCGATGAAACGAAATATAGGCCCCTGACAACCAGACAATGTAGAGGTCATTTGACAGCATAAAAAGGATAATGTCTCCCATCAATTCAGCAAGCGATGAAATGAAATATAGGCCCCTGACAAACCCGACAATGGGGCGGTCATTTGACAGTAAAAAGAGAATAATGTCTTCCACCAATGCAGCAAGCGATTAAACGAAATATAGGTAGAGATGAGCGAACACCTGGATGTTCGGGTTCGACGATCGAAAAATGTTCGGGTTCGTGATCCGAACTCGACCCGAACTTAATCCCGAACCCGAACCCCATAGAAGTCAATGGGGACCCGAACTTTTGGGCACTAAAAAGGCTGTAAAACACACCCGGAAAGGGCTAGAGGGCTGCAAAAGGCAGCAAAATGTAGTTAAATCCCCTGCAAACAAATGTAGATAGGGAAATGATGAGTTAACATAAAATAAATAAAAATTAAACAATATTAATTGGAGTGAGGTCCCATAGCATAGAATCAGGCTTCAAGTCACCCACCAATGGAGAAGGTCACTTACTATTATTTTGACCACAGCACCCAGACAAAGGAGAGAGGTCCCACAGCAGAGAACCAGGCATCATATCACCCACCACAGGAGTAGGCCACCATTTAGTTACTTTGACCCCTACACCCAGACGGAGGAGAGAGGTTACACAGCAGAGAATCAGGCATTTAGATCACCCACCACAGGAGTAGGCCACCATTGAATCAGACCCCGGCAACCATGTCAGATGGCACAAGCATAAGCTTTATATCAATCAGCACAGGAGAAGGCGACTTTGACAGACTTTGACCCCTACACCCGGACGGAGGAGAGAGGTTTCAAAGCAGAGAATCAGGCATTTAGATCACCCACCACAGGAGTAGGCCCCAATTTAATGGGACCCCGGCAACCATGTCAGATGGCACAACCATCAGCTTCATATCAATCAGCACAGGAGAAGGCGACTTTGAAAGACTTTGACCCCTACACCCAGACGGAGGAGAGAGGTTTCACAGCAGAGAATCAGGCATTTAGATCACCCACCACAGGAGTAGGCCCCCATTGAATCAGACCCTGGCAACTATGTCAGATGGCACAACCATCAGCTTTATATCAATCAGCACAGGAGAAGGCGACTTTGAAAGACTTTGACCCCTACACCCAGATGGAGGAGAGAGGTTTCACAGCAGAGAATCAGGCATCATATCAACCACCACAGGAGAAGCCACCATTTAGTTACTTTGACCCCTGCACCCAGGAAGAGGAGAGAGGCACCACAGCACATATTCTGGCATCATATCAGCCACCACAGGAGAAGCCACCATTGAGTTACTTTGACCCCTGCACCCAGGAAGAGGAGAGAGGCCCCACAGCACATATTCTGGCATCATACTAACCACCACAGGAGAAGCCACCATTGAGTTACTTTGACCCCTGCACCCAGGAAGAGGAGAGAGGCCCCACAGCACATATTCTGGCATCATATCAGCCACCACAGGAGAAGCCACCATTGAGTTACTTTGACCCCGCACCCAGGAAGAGGAGAGAGGCACCACAGCACATATTCTGGCATCATATCAGCCACCACAGGAGAAGCCACCATTGAGTTACTTTGACCCCTGCACCCAGGAAGAGGAGAGAGGCCCCACAGCACATATTCTGGCATCATATCAGCCACCACAGGAGAAGCCACCATTGAGTTACTTTGACCCCTTCACCCAAACAGAGGAGAGAGGTTCCACATCAGAGAATCAGGCATCATATCAACCACCACAGGAGTAGGCCACAATTTAGTTTATTTGACCCCTGCACCCAGGAAGAGGAGAGAGGCCCCACAGCACATATTCTGGCATCATATCACACACCACAGGAGAAGGCCTCTTTCAGTGATTTAGGCCTTTGGACCCAGACAGAGGAGAGAGGTCAGAGATTAGCTTCATATCCCCAGCACAGCAGAAGACCGCTTTATTTGACTTAGGCCTCAGCACCCAGACAGAAGACAGAGGTAGCATGGCAGAGGTTATGGCTTCATGTCACCCGTTAGTTTAACCGGCCACTTTCATCTGGTTAGGCCCCGGCGCCCAGACAGAGAAGAGTTTCATTCAACTGTGGGTTTCATAAAATTTGTATCAAATAAAGAAGTGGCCCGTAGCACAACAAGACATGTTTTAGGCAGTTAATAAGGACTACTCTGCACAAGGGAGGGACAGGTCCTGTGGGATCCATGCCTGGTTCATCTTTATGAAGGTCAGCTTGTCCACGTTGGCTGTGGACAGGCGGCTGCGCTTGTCAGTAACGACGCCCTGCCGTGCTGAATACGCGCTCAGATAAAACGCTGGCCGCCGGGCAGGAAAGCACCTCCAAGGCATAACATGCTAACTCTGGCCACGTGGACAATTTCGAAACCCAGTAGTTGAATGGGGCCGAACCATCCGTCAGGATGTGGAGGGGTGTGCAGACATACTGTTCAACCATGTTAGTGAAATGCTGCCTCCTGCTAACACGTTCCGTATCAGGTGTCGGTGCAGATAGCTGTGGCGTGGAGACAAAACTTTTCCACATTTCTGCCATGCTAACCCTGCCCTCAGATGAGCTGGCCGTGACACAGCTGCGTTGGCGACCTCTTGCCACTCCTCTGCCTTCACCTTCCACCTGTTCCCCTGTGACATGTGGGAATGCTCTCAAGAGCGCTCTATCAGCGTGCGCTTGTACTCACAAGCATCTTACGGTCGCGCTCCAGTTCAGGAATTAAAGTGGGCACATTGTCTTTATACCGGGGATCCAGCAGGGTGGCCACCCAGTAGTCTGCACACGTTAAAACGTGGGCAACTCTGCTGTCGTTGCGCAGGCATTGGAGCATATATTCGCTCATGTGGGCCAGGCTACCCATGGGTAAGGACAAGCTGTCCTCTGTGGGAGGCGTATCGTCATCGTCCACCGTATCCCCCAGCCACGCACCAGTGATGGGCCTGGGCTGCCACCCCGCTGTGAACTTGCGCCATCCTCGTCCCCTCCACCTCCTCCTCCTCATCCTCCTCGTCCTCCAGTACAGTGCCTTGGCTGGCGACTTGTGAACCTGTCCTCTGCTGCTTAAACAAACCTCCCTCTGAGCCAATTCGAACAGACTGGCCCGAAAGTGTTAGAAACGAGCCCTCATCCTCCTCCTCCTCCTCCACCTGGGCCACCTCCTCTAACATCATTGCCCTAAGTGTTTTCTCAAGGAGACATAGAAGTGGTATTGTAACGCTGATAACAGTGTCATCGCCACTGGCCATGTTGGTGGAGTACTCGAAACAGCGCAGCAGGGCACACAGGTCTCGCATGGAGGCCCAATCATTGGTGGTGAAGTGGTGCTGTTCGGCAGTACGACTGACGCGAGCGTGCTGCAGCTGAAACTCCACTATGGCCTGCTGCTGCTCGCACAGTCTCTCCAGCATGTGCAAGGTGGAGTTCCACCGGGTGGGCACGCCGCATATGAGGCGGTGAGCGGGAAGGCCGAAGTTCCGCTGTAGCGCAGACAGGCGAGCAGCGGCAGGATGTGAACGGGCGGAAGCGCGCACAGACGGCCCGCACTTTATGCAGCAGCTCTGACATGTTGGGGTAGTGGTGAATGAACCTCTGCACCACCAAGTTCAGCACATGCGCCAGGCAAGGGATGTGCGCCAAACCGGCTAGTCCCAGAGCTGCCACGAGATTTCGCCCATTATCGCATACCACCAGGCCTGGCTTGAGGCCCACCGGCAGAAACCACTCGCCGGTCTGTTGTTCAATACCCCGCCACAACTCCTTTGCGCTGTGGGGCCTGTCCCCAAACATATGAGTTTCAGAATGGCCTGCTGACGTTTACCCCGGGCTGTGCTGAAGTTGGTGGTGAAGGTGTGTGGCTGACCGGATGAGCTGGTGGAAGCAGTGGAGGAGGAAGCCGAGTAGGAGGAGGAGGCTACAGGAGGCAGAGAATGATGCCCTGCGATCCTAGGGGGCGGAAGGACGTGCGCCAAGGAACTGTCCGCCGGGGCCCAGCCGCCACTACATTCATCCAGTGTGCAGTTAGTGAGATATAGCGTCCCTGGCCGTGCTTACTGGTCCACGTATCTGTGGTTAGGTGGACCTTGCCACAAATGGCGTTGCGCAGTGCACACTTGATTTTATCGGACACTTGCATGTGCAGGGAAGGCACGGCTGTCTTGGAGAAGTAGTGGCGGCTGGGAACCACATACTGCGGGACAGCCATGGCCATCAGCTGTTTGAAGCTGTCTGTGTCCACCAGCCGGAATGACAGCATTTCAAAGGCCAGCAGTTTAGAAATGCTGGCGTTCAGGCCAAGGGCTCGAGGGTGACTCGGGGGAATTTGCGCTTCCTCTCTAAGGTTTGAGATATTGAGAGCTGAACGCTGCTGTGTGATATAGTGGAGACGCTAGTTGACGGTGGCGGTGGTGGTGGTGTCGGTGGCACATCCTCTGTTTGCTGCTCGGCAGGTGGCAACATTCCTCTCGAGGCGGAAGCCGAGGCAGCAGCGGTAGAGGGAGCAGGGGAGCCTCAGCGAGTGCCTGGTTTTTAAGGTGTGTACCCCACTGCAGTTCATGCTTTGCATGTAGATGCCTGGTCATGCAGGTTGTGCTGAGGTTCAGAACGTTAATGCCTCGCCTCAGGCTCTGATGGCAGAGCGTGCAAGTCACTCGGGTCTTGTCGGTAGGACATTGTTTAAAGAAGTGCCATGCCAGGGAACTCTTTGAAGCTGCCTTTGTGGGGCTGGGTCCCTGTTGGCGATGTCCAGTAGCAGGCGAACTCTGGGGCGGCGGCTCGTCTGCTTTGGCCCCCTGCTCTCTCTTTGGCTTCGCTGTTGTCTCGGTCTCACCACTACCTCTTCCTCTGAACTGTGAAAGTCATCGCCACGACCTTCAGTCCATGTGGGGTCTAAGACCTCATCGTCCTCTGCATCGTCTTCCACCCAGTCTCCCTCCCTGACCTCCTCCTGTTCAGTCTGCACACTGCAAAAAGACGCGGCAGTGGGCACCTGTGTTTCGTCATCATCAGAGAGTCGGTGACTCTGCTGTGGTGGTATTCCCATGTCCTCTTCATCTGGAGACATAAGTGGTTGTGCGTCAGTGCATGGTATGTCTTCCTCCACTGGGGAAGGGCTAGGTGGACGCCCCTGGGAAACCCTGGAAGCAGAGTCTTCAAACAGAAGAAGAGACTGCTGCATAACTTGTGGCTCAGACCGTTTCCCTGATATGCTTGGGGGTGATGTGACAGACTGATGGGCTTGGTTTTCAGGTGCCACCTGTGCGCTTCCGCAGAAGACTGGGTGGAAGACCATGTGGTGAACGTGCTGGAAGCACTGTCGGCCACCCAATCGATTAATGCCTGTACCTGCTCAGGCCTTACCATCCTAAGAGCGGCATTGGGCCCCACGAGATATTGCGGTACATTCTGCCGGCTAGTTGAGGGAGTTCGCTTCCTACTGTGTGCGCCTGGGGCCGAACGGCCACGTCCTCTACCAGCAACAGAGGCTCCACGGACACCACCACGACCGCGCCCTCGTCCCTTAATAGTATTTTTCTTCATTGTTGCGATTCAACTCGCACCACAATGAAATATATTATTTTTTATAAGCAAAATCCCCTCACTGGAATACTTTCAGTCTTTTGACTGTATGGATTACAGATGGAATGACTGTTATATGTGAGTACCGCTTTCTTTGACAGATTCTAGTATGGGTACATATATGTTTTCCCAACCCCAGCACATTAGTTTGCTAATTCCAGATGTATGAAACGCAGGCCTAACTGTATCTAGTATATTGAACGCCAGATAAACTAACTTGGCCTTTTTTAAATAAAAAAATTCCCTCACTGGAATACTTTCAGTCTTTTGACTGTATGGATTACAGATGGAATGACTGTTATATGTGAGTACCGCTTTCTTTGACAGATTCTAGTATGGGTACATATATGTTTTCCCAACCCCAGCACATTAGTTTGCTAATTCCAGATGTATGAAACGCAGGCCTAACTGTATCTAGTATATTGAACGCCAGATAAACTAACTTGGCCTTTTTAAATAAAAAAATTCCCTCACTGGAATACTTTCATGTCTTTTCGACTGTATGGATTACAGATGGAATGACTGTTATATGTGAGTACCGCTTTCTTTGACAGATTCTAGTATGGGTACATATATGTTTTCCCAACCCCAGCACATTAGTTTGCTAATTCCAGATGTATGAAACGCAGGCCTAACTGTATCTAGTATATTGAACGCCAGATAAACTAACTTGGCCTTTTTTAAATAAAAAAATTCCCTCACTGGAATACTTTCATGTCTTTTGACTGTATGGATTACAGATGGAATGACTGTTATATGTGAGTACCGCTTTCTTTGACAGATTCTAGTATGGGTACATATATGTTTTCCCAACCCCAGCACATTAGTTTGCTAATTCCAGATGTATGAAACGCAGGCCTAACTGTATCTAGTATATTGAACGCCAGATAAACTAACTTGGCCTTTTTTAAATAAAAAAATTCCCTCACTGGAATACTTTCAGTCTTTTGACTGTATGGATTACAGATGGAATGACTGTTATATGTGAGTACCGCTTTCTTTGACAGATTCTAGTATGGGTACATATATGTTTTCCCAACCCCAGCACATTAGTTTGCTAATTCCAGATGTATGAAACGCAGGCCTAACTGTATCTAGTATATTGAACGCCAGATAAACTAACTTGGCCTTTTTAAATAAAATAAAATTCCCTCACTGGAATACTTTATGGCTTTTCACTGTATGGATTACAGGTGGACTGGTATTAGTAGGGGTGACACAAGCACACCCAAGTCCCTGATGTAGGATTTCTATGGCACAGACCACTATTACAAGTGATTAATGGACGTTGGGAGAGATTGTGCTGCAGCACTAGTCCCAAGATGGCCGCCGCCTATCAGCCCAGTAACATGTGCCACAAAATGGTCTGCACAACCTTTAAAAAAAATAGCCTTGGACTGTGCTGCTAAATCGCTATTGGTCTGAATCCCAGGTGTAGATGTCTGACTTGTTTGGAGCTTTGGAATGCACACTGTGGCAGCTTCTGCTGCAGCACTACAAGTCGCAAAATGGCGGCCGGCGGTCAGCCCAGGTACATGTGGATGGAAAAATCACTCTGGCCACTCTAAAAATAGCCAATCCCTATCAAAAAAGCAGCTCAGCTGCAGTTGTTCAGATGAATCACAGGTGGAGGAGAGAAATTTGCTTCCAGTTATTCAATTATCCCTGCCTATTCTCGCCCTAGCATCAGCTGCGTCTATCCCTGTTCTATTCACATCGGGAGTGAGCACGTCCCGACGTGCGCACAAGCTTATAAAGAGGCTGAGTCACATGCTGCACTTGGCCAATCACAGCCTTGCCAATAGTAGGCATGGCTGCGATGGCACCTTAGGGCAAGTAGTATGATGCATGTTGATTGGCTGCTTTGCAGCCTTTCAAAATGCGCCAAAATACATGCCGAACGACGAACCCGAACCCGAACTTTTACGAAAAAGTTCGGGTTCGGGTCCGTGTCACGAACACCCAAAAATTCGGTACGGACCCGAACTATGCTCGAACTGTTCGCTCAACACTAAATATAGGCCCCTGACAACAAGACAATGTAGAGGTCATTTGACAGCATAAAGAGGATAATGTCTCCCACCAATGCAGCAAGCGATGAAACAAAATATAGGTCCCTGAAAACCAGACAAGGTGGCGATCATTTGACAGTAAAAAGAGGATAATGTCTCACACCAATACAGCAAGCGATTAAACTAAATATAGGCCCCTGGCAACCAGACAATGTAGACGTCATTTGACAGTATGAAGAGTTTAATGTCTCCAACCAATGCAGCAAGCGATTAGGATATTGTCTCCCACCAATGCAGCAAGCGATGAAACAAAATATAGGCCCCTGACAACCAGACAATTGGGCGGGCATTTGACAGTAAAAAGAGGAGAATGTCTACCACCAATGCAGCAAGCGAGGAAACAAAATATAGGCCCCTGACAACAAGACAGTGGGGCGGTCATTTGACAGTAAAAAGAGGATAATGTCTCCCACCAATGCAGCAAGCGATGAAACGAAATATAGGACCCTGTCAACCAGACAATGTAGAGGTCATTTGACACTAAAAAGAGAATATTGTCTCCCACCAATGCAGCAAGCGATGAAATGAAATATAGGACCCTGACAACCAGACAAGTGGGCGGTCATTTGACAGTAAAAATAGGATAATGTCTCCCACCAATGCAGCAAGCGATAAAACGAAATATAGGCCCCTGACAACCAGACAAGTGGGCGGTCATTTGACTGTACAAAGAGGATAATGTCTCACAGAAATGCTGCAAGCGATAAAACGAATTATAGGCCCCTGACAACCCGACAATGGGGCGGTCATTTGACAGTAAAAAGAGAATAATGTCTTCCACCAATGCAGCAAGCGATTAAACGAAATATAGGCCCCTGACAACAAGACAATGTAGAGGTCATTTGACAGCATAAAGAGGATAATGTCTCCCACCAATGCAGCAAGCGATTAGGATATTGTCTGCCACCGATGCAGCAAGCGATGAAATGAAATATAGGACCCTGACAACCAGACAAGTGGGCGGTCATTTGACAGTAAAAATAGGATAATGTCTCCCACCAATGCAGCAAGCGATAAAACGAAATATAGGCCCCTGACAACCAGACAATTGGGCGGTCATTTGACAGTAAAAAGAGGAGAATGTCTCCCACCAATGCAGCAAGCGAGGAAACAAAATATAGGCCCCTGACAACAAGACAGTGGGGCGGTCATTTGACAGTAAAAAGAGGATTATGTCTCCCACCAATGCAGCAAGCAATGAAACGAAATATAGGCCCCTGACAACCAGACAATGTAGAGGTCATATGACAGCATAAAAAGGATAATGCCTCCCATCAATTCAGCAAGCGATGAAATGAAATATAGGCCCCTGACAAACCCGACAATGAGGCGGTCATTTGACAGTAAAAAGAGAATAATGTCTTCCACCAATGCAGCAAGCGATTAAACGAAATATAGGCCCCTGACAACAAGACAATGTAGAGGTCATTTGACAGCATAAAGAGGATAATGTCTCCCACCAATGCAGCAAGCGATGAAACAAAATATAGGTCCCTGAAAACCAGACAATATAGGCCCCTGGCAACAAGGCAATATAGACGTCATTTGACAGTATGAAAAGTTTAATGTCTCCAACCAATGCAGCAAGCGATTAGGATATTGTCTCCCACCAATGCAGCAAGCGATTAAACAAAATATAGGACCCTGACAACCAGACAATTGGGCGGTCATTTGACAGTAAAAAGAGGAGAATGTCTCCCACCAATGCAGCAAGCGAGGAAACAAAATATAGGCCCCTGACAACAAGACAGTGGGGCGGTCATTTGACAGTAAAAAGAGGATAATGTCTCCCACCAATGCAGCAAGCGATGAAACGAAATATAGGACCCTGTCAACCAGACAATGTAGAGGTCATTTGACACTAAAAAGAGAATATTGTCTCCCACCAATGCAGCAAGCGATGAAATGAAATATAGGACGCTGGCAACCAGACAATGGGGCTGTCATTTGACAGTAAAAAGAGGATAATGTCTCCCACCAATGCAGCAAGCGAGGAAACAAAATATAGGCCCCTGACAACCAGACAGTTGGGTGTTCATTTGACAGTAAAAAGAGAATAATGTCTCCTACCAATGCAGCAAGCGATGAAACGAAATATAGGCCCCTGACAAGCAGACAATGTAGAGGTAATTTGACAGTATAAAGAGGATAATGTCTCCCACCAATGCAGCAAGCGATTAGGATATTGTCTCCCACCAATGCAGCAAGCGATGAAACAAAATATAGGACCCTGATAACCAGACAATTGGGCAGTCATTTGACATTAAAAAGAGGAGAATTTCTCCCACCAATGCAGCAAGCGATGAAATGAAATATAGGCCCTGACAACCAGACAATGTAGAGGTCATTTGACAGTATAAAGAGGATAATGTCTCCCGCCAATGCAGGAAGCGATCAAACGAAATATAGGCCCCTGACAACCCGACAATGTAGAGGTCATTTGACAGTAAAAAGAGGATAATGTCTCCCTCCAATGCAGCAAGCAATGATACGAAATATAGGCCCCTGACAACCCGACAATGGGGCGGTCATTTGACAGTAAAAAGAGAATAATGTCTTCCACCAATGCAGCAAGCGATTAAACGAAATATAGCCCCTGACAACAAGACAATGTAGAGATCATTTGACAGCATAAAGGGGATAATGTCTCCCACCAACGCAGCAAGCGATGAAACAAAATATAGGTCCCTGAAAACCAGACAAGGTGGAGATCATTTGACAGTAAAAAGAGGATAATGTCTCCCACCAATGCAGCAAGCGATTAAACGAAATATAGGCCCCTGACAGCCAGACAAGTGGGCGGTCATTTGACAGTAAAAAGAGGATAATGTCTCCCTCCAATGCAGCAAGCAATGATACGAAATATAGGCCCCTGACAACCAGACAATTGGGCGGTCATTTGACAGTAAAAAGAGGATAATGTCTTCCACCAGTGCAGCAAGCGATTAAACGAAATATAGGCCCCTGACAACAAGACAATGTAGAGGTCATTTGACAGCACAAAGTGGATAATGTCTCCCACCAATGCAGCCAGCGATGAAACAAAATATAGGTCCCTGAAAACCAGACAAGGTTGCGGTCATTTGACAGTAAAAAGAGGATAATGTCTCCCACCAATACAGCAAGCGATTAAACGAATTATAGTCCCCTGGCAACCAGACAATGTAGACGTCATTTGACAGTATGAAGAGTTTAATGTCTCCCACCAATGCAGCAAGCGATTAGGATATTGTCTCCCACCAATGCAGCAAGCGATGAAACAAAATATAGGCCCCTGACAAGCAGACAATGTAGGAGGTAATTTGACAGTATAAAGAGGATAATGTCTCCCACCAATGCAGCAAGCGATTAGGATATTGTCTCCCACCAATGCAGCAAGCTATGAAACAAAATATAGGACCATGACAACCAGACAATTGGGCAGTCATTTGACATTAAAAAGAGGAGAATTTCTCCCACCAATGCAGCAAGCGATGAAATGAAATATAGGCCCTGACAACCAGACAATGTAGAGGTCATTTGACAGCATAAAGAGGATAATGTCTCCCACCAATGCAGTAAGCGATAAAACGAAATATAGGCCCCTGACAACCAGACAATGTAGAGGTCATTTGACAGTAAAAAGAGGATAATGTCTCCCTCCAATGCAGCAAGCAATGATACGAAATATAGGCCCCTGACAACCAGACAAGTGGGCGGTCATTTGACAGTAAAAAGAGGATAATGTCTCCCACCAATGCAGCAAGCGATTAAACGAAATATAGGCCACTGACAACAAGACAATGTAGAGATCATTTGACAGCATAAAGAGGATAATGTCTCCCACCAATGCAGCAAGCGATGAAACGAAATATAGGTCCCTGAAAACCAGACAAGGTGGCGGTCATTTGACAGTAAAAAGAGGATAATGTCTCCCACCAATACAGCAAGCGATTAAACGAAATATAGAGCCCTGGCAACCAGACAATGTAGACGTCATTTGACAGTATGAAGAGTTTAATGTCTTCCACCAATGCAGCAAGCGATTAGGATATTGTCTCCCACCGATGCAGCAAGCGATGAAACAAAATATAGGCCCCTGACAACCAGACAATTGGGCGGTCATTTGACAGTAAAAAGAGGATTATGTCTCCCACCAATGCAGCAAGCGATGAAACGAAATATAGGCCCCTGACAACCAGACAATGTAGAGGTCATTTGACAGCATAAAAAGGATAATGTCTCCCATCAATGCAGCAAGCGATGAAACGAAATATAGGTCCCTGAAAACCAGACAAGGTGGCGGTCATTTGACAGTAAAAAGAGGATAATGTCTCCCACCAATACAGCAAGCGATTAAACGAAATATAGAGCCCTGGCAACCAGACAATGTAGACGTCATTTGACAGTATGAAGAGTTTAATGTCTTCCACCAATGCAGCAAGCGATTAGGATATTGTCTCCCACCGATGCAGCAAGCGATGAAACAAAATATAGGCCCCTGACAACCAGACAATTGGGCGGTCATTTGACAGTAAAAAGAGGATTATGTCTCCCACCAATGCAGCAAGCGATGAAACGAAATATAGGCCCCTGACAACCAGACAATGTAGAGGTCATTTGACAGCATAAAAAGGATAATGTCTCCCATCAATTCAGCAAGCGATGAAATGAAATATAGGCCCCTGACAAACCCGACAATGGGGCGGTCATTTGACAGTAAAAAGAGAATAATGTCTTCCACCAATGCAGCAAGCGATTAAACGAAATATAGGCCCCTGACAACAAGACAATGTAGAGGTCATTTGACAGCATAAAGAGGATAATGTCTCCCATCAATTCAGCAAGCGATGAAACGAAATATAGGACCCTGACAACCAGACAATGTAGAGGTCATTTGACAGTAAAAAGAGGATAATGTCTCCCACCAATGCAGCAAGCGATGAAACGAAATATAGGCCCCTGACAACCAGACAATTTAGAGGTCATTTGACAGTAAAGAGAATAATGTCTTCCACCAATGCAGCAAGCGATTAAACAAAATATAGGCCCCTGACAACAAGACAATGTAGAGGTCATTTGACAGCATAAAGTGGATAATGTCTCCCACCAATGCAGCAAACGATGAAACAAAATATAGGTCCCTGAAAACCAGACAAGGTGGCGGTCATTTGACAGTAAAAAGAGGATAATGTCTCCCACCAATACAGCAAGCGATTAAACAAATTATAGTCCCTGGCAACCAGACAATGTAGACGTCATTTGACAGTATGAAGAGTTTAATGTCTCCCACCAATGCAGCAAGTGATTAGGGTATTGTCTCCCACCAATGCAGCAAGCGATGAAACAAAATATAGGCCCCTGACAACCAGACAATTGGGCGGTCAATTGACAGTAAAAAGAGGAGAATGTCTCCCACCAATGCAGCAAGAGAGGAAACAAAATATAGGCCCCTGACAAAAAGACAGTGGGGCGGTCATTTGACAGTAAAACGAGGATAATGTCTCCCACCAATGCAGCAAGCGATGAAACGAAATATAGGACCCTGTCAACCAGACAATGTAGAGGTCATTTGACACTAAAAAGAGAATATTGTCTCCCACCAATGCAGCAAGCGATGAAACGAAATATAGGCCCCTGACAAGCAGACAATGTAGAGGTAATTTGACAGTATGAAGAGGATAATGTCTCCCACCAATGCAGCAAGCGATTAGGATATTGTCTCCCTCCAATGCAGCAAGCGATGAAACAAAATATAGGACCCTGACAACCAGACAATTGGGCAGTCATTTGACATTAAAAAGAGGAGAATTTCTCCCACCAATGCAGCAAGCGATGAAATGAAAAATAGGCCCTGACAACCAGACAATGTAGAGGTCATTTGACAGCATAAAGAGGATAATGTCTCCCACCAATGCAGCAAGCGATCAAACGAAATATAGGCCCCTGACAACCCGACAATGTAGAGGTCATTTGACAGTATAAAGAGGATAATGTCTCCCACCAATGCAGCAAGCGATGAAACGAAATATAGACCCCTGACAACCAGACAATGTAGAGGTCATTTGACACCATAAAGAGGATAATGTCTCCCACCAATGCAGCAAGCGATCAAACGAAATATAGGCCCCTGACAACCTGACAATGTAGAGGACATTTGACAGTAAAAAGAGGATAATGTCTCCCACTAATGCAGCAAGCTATTAGGATATTGTCTCCCACCAATGCAGCAAGCGAAGAAACGAAATATAGGCCTCTGACAACCAGACAATGTAGAGGTCATTTGACAGTAAAAAGAGGATAATGTCTCCCACCAAAGCAGCAAGCGATGAAACGAAATATAGGCACCTGACAACCCGACAATGGGGCAGTCATTTGACAGTAAACAGAGAGTAATGTCTTCCACCAATGCAGCAAGCGATGAAACAAAATATAGGCCCCTGACAACAAGACAATGTAGAGGTCATTTGACAGCATAAAGAGGATAATGTCTCCCACCAATGCAGCAAGGGATGAAACGAAATATAGGACCCTGACAACCCGACAATGTAGAGGTCATTTGACAGTAAAAAGAGGCTAATGTCTCCCACCTATACAGCAAGCGATTAAACGAAATATAGAGCCCTGGCAACCAGACAATGTAGACGCCATTTGACAGTATGAAGAGTTTAATGTCTCCCACCAATGCAGCAAGCGATTAGGATATTGTCTCCCACCAATGCAGCAAGCGATGAAACAAAATATAGGCTCCTGACAACCAGACAATTGGGCGGTCATTTGACAGCATAAAGAGGATAATGTCTCCCATCAATGCAGCAAGCGATGAAACGAAATATAGGCCCCTGACAACAAGACAATGTAGAGGTCATTTGACAGCATAAAGAGGATAATGTCTCCCACCAATGCAGCAAGCGATGAAACAAAATATAGGTCCCTGAAAACCAGACAAGGTGGCGGTCATTTGACAGTAAAAAGAGGATAATGTCTCACACCAATGCAGCAAGCGAGGAAACAAAATATAGGCCCCTGACAACAAGACAGTGGGGCCGTCATTTGACAGTAAAAGGAGGATTATGTCTCCCACCAATGCAGCAAGCGACGAAACGAAATATAGGCCCCTGACAACCAGACAATGTAGAGGTCATTTGACAGCATAAAGAGGATAATGTCTCCCATCAATTCAGCAATCGATGAAACGAAATATAGGCCCCTGACAACCAGACAATGTAGAGGTCATTTGACAGTAAAAAGAGGATAATGTCTCCCACCAATGCAGCAAGCGATGAAACGAAATATAGACCCCTGACAACCAGACAATGTAGAGGTCATTTGACACCATAAAGAGGATAATGTCTACCATCAATGCAGCAAGCGATTAAACGAAATATAGGACCCTGACAACCCGACAATGTAGAGGACATTTGACAGTAAAAAGAGGATAATGTCTCCCACCAATGCAGCAAGCGATGAAACGAAATATAGGCCCCTGACAACCAGACAATGTAGAGGTCATTTGACAATAAAGAGAATAATGTCTTCCACCAATGCAGCAAGCGATTAAACGAAATATAGGCCCCTGACAACAAGACAATGTAGAGGTCATTTGACAGCATAAAGTGGATAATGTCTCCCACCAATGCAGCAAGCGATGAAACAAAATATAGGTCCCTGAAAACCAGACAAGGTGGCGGTCATTTGACAGTAAAAAGAGGATAATGTCTCCCACCAATACAGGAAGCGATTAAACGAATTATAGTCCCCTGGCAACCAGACAATGTAGACGTCATTTGACAGTATGAAGAGTTTAATGTCTCCCACCAATGCAGCAAGCGATTAGGGTATTGTCTCCCACCAATGCAGCAAGCGATGAAACAAAATATAGGCCCCTGACAACCAGACAATTGGGCGGTCAATTGACAGTAAAAAGAGGAGAATGTCTCCCACCAATGCAGCAAGAGAGGAAACAAAATATAGGCCCCTGACAAAAAGACAGTGGGGCGGTCATTTGACAGTAAAACGAGGATAATGTCTCCCACCAATGCAGCAAGCGATGAAACGAAATATAGGCCCCTGACAACCAGACAATGTAGAGGTCATTTGACAGCATAAAAAGGATAATGTCTCCCATCAATTCAGCAAGCGATGAAATGAAATATAGGCCCCTGACAAACCCGACAATGGGGCGGTCATTTGACAGTAAAAAGAGAATAATGTCTTCCACCAATGCAGCAAGCGATTAAACGAAATATAGGCCCCTGACAACAAGACAATGTAGAGGTCATTTGACAGCATAAAGAGGATAATGTCTCCCATCAATTCAGCAAGCGATGAAACGAAATATAGGACCCTGACAACCAGACAATGTAGAGGTCATTTGACAGTAAAAGAGGATAATGTCTCCCACCAATGCAGCAAGCGATGAAACGAAATATAGGCCCCTGACAACCAGACAATGTAGAGGTCATTTGACAGATAAAGAGAATAATGTCTTCCACCAATGCAGCAAGCGATTAAACAAAATATAGGCCCCTGACAACAAGACAATGTAGAGGTCATTTGACAGCATAAAGTGGATAATGTCTCCCACCAATGCAGCAAACGATGAAACAAAATATAGGTCCCTGAAAACCAGACAAGGTGGCGGTCATTTGACAGTAAAAAGAGGATAATGTCTCCCACCAATACAGCAAGCGATTAAACAAATTATAGTCCCCTGGCAACCAGACAATGTAGACGTCATTTGACAGTATGAAGAGTTTAATGTCTCCCACCAATGCAGCAAGTGATTAGGGTATTGTCTCCCACTATTGCAGCAAGCGAGGAAACAAAATATAGGACCCTGACAACCAGACAATTGGGCAGTCATTTGACATTAAAAAGAGTAGAATTTCTCCCACCAATGCAGCAAGAGATGAAATGAAAAATAGGTCCTGACAACCAGATAATGTAGAGGTCATTTGACAGCATAAAGAGGATAATGTCCCCCACCAATGCAGCAAGCGATCAAACGAAATATAGGCCCCTGACAACCCGACAATGTAGAGGTCATTTGACAGTATAAAGAGGATAATGTCTCCCACCAATGCAGCAAGCGATTAGGATATTGTCTCCCACCAATGCAGCAAGCGAAGAAACGAAATATAGGCCTCTGATAACCAGACAATGTAGAGGTCATTTGACAGTAAAAAGAGGATAATGTCTCCCACCAAAGCAGCAAGCGATGAAACGAAATATAGCCCACTGTCAACTGTACTATTGGGCGGTAATGTGACAGTAAAAAGAAGATATTGTCTCACACCAATGCAGCAAGCGATTAAACGAAATATTGGCCTCTGAGAACCAGACAATGTAGAGGTCATTTGACAGTAGGAAGAGTTTAATGTCTCCCACCAATGAAGCAATCGATTAAGCAAAATGTAGGCCCCTGACAACCAGACAATGTTGCAGTGATTTGACAGTAAAAGAGGATAATGTCTCCCACCAATGCAGCAAGCGATGAAACGAAATATAGGCCCCTGTCAACTATACAATTGGGCGGTCATTTGACAGTAAAAAGAGGATATTGTCTCCCACCAATGCAGAAAGCGATGAAACAAAATATAGGACCCTGACAACCAGACAATTTAGATGTTATTTGACAGTATAAAGAGGATAATGTCTCCCACCAATGCAGCAAGCGATGAAACGAAATATAGGCCCCTGACAACGAGACAATGTAGAGGTCATTTGACATCATAAAGAGCATATTGTCTCCCACCAATGCAGCAAGCGATGAAACAAAATATAGGTCCCTGAAAACCAGACAAGGTGGCGGTCATTTGACAGTAAAAAGAGGATAATGTCTCCCACCAATACAGGAAGCGATTAAACGAATTATAGTCCCCTGGCAACCAGACAATGTAGACGTCATTTGACAGTATGAAGAGTTTAATGTCTCCCACCAATGCAGCAAGCGATTAGGGTATTGTCTCCCACCAATGCATCAAGCGATGAAACAAAATATAGGCCCCTGACAACCAGACAATTGGGCGGTCATTTGACAGTAAAAAGAGGATAATGTCTCCCACCAATACAGGAAGCGATTAAACGAATTATAGTCCCCTGGCAACCAGACAATGTAGACGTCATTTGACAGTATGAAGAGTTTAATGTCTCCCACCAATGCAGCAAGCGATTAGGGTATTGTCTCCCACCAATGCAGCAAGAGAGGAAACAAAATATAGGCCCCTGACAAAAAGACAGTGGGGCGGTCATTTGACAGTAAAACGAGGATAATGTCTCCCACCAATGCAGCAAGCGATGAAACGAAATATAGGACCCTGTCAACCAGACAATGTAGAGGTCATTTGACACTAAAAAGAGAATATTGTCTCCCACCAATGCAGCAAGCGATGAAATGAAATATAGGACCCTGGCAAACAGACAATGGGGCGGTCATTTGAGAGTAAAAAGAGAATAATGTCTCCCACCAATGCAGCAAGCGATGAAACGAAATATAGGCCCCTGACAAGCAGACAATGTAGAGGTAATTTGACAGTATAAAGAGGATAATGTCTCCCACCAATGCAGCAAGCGATTACGATATTGTCTCCCTCCAATGCAGCAAGCGATGAAACAAAATATAGGACCCTGACAACCAGACAATTGGGCAGTCATTTGACATTAAAAAGAGTAGAATTTCTCCCACCAATGCAGCAAGAGATGAAATGAAAAATAGGTCCTGACAACCAGATAATGTAGAGGTCATTTGACAGCATAAAGAGGATAATGTCTCCCACCAATGCAGCAAGCGATCAAACGAAATATAGGCCCCTGACAACCCGACAATGTAGAGGTCATTTGACAGTATGAAGAGTTTAATGTCTCCAACCAATGCAGCAAGCGATTAGGATATTGTCTCCCACCAATGCAGCAAGCGAAGAAACGAAATATAGGCCTCTGATAACCAGACAATGTAGAGGTCATTTGACAGTAAAAAGAGGATAATGTCTCCCACCAAAGCAGCAAGCGATGAAACGAAATATAGCCCACTGTCAACTGTACTATTGGGCGGTAATGTGACAGTAAAAAGAAGATATTGTCTCACACCAATGCAGCAAGCGATTAAACGAAATATTGGCCTCTGAGAACCAGACAATGTAGAGGTCATTTGACAGTAGGAAGAGTTTAATGTCTCCCACCAATGAAGGAATCGATTAAGCAAAATGTAGGCCCCTGACAACCAGACAATGTTGCAGTGATTTGACAGTAAAAAGAGGATAATGTCTCCCACCAATGCAGCAAGCGATGAAACGAAATATAGGCCCCTGTCAACTATACAATTGGGCGGTCATTTGACAGTAAAAAGAGGATATTGTCTCCCACCAATGCAGAAAGCGATGAAACAAAATATAGGACCCTGACAACCAGACAATTTAGATGTTATTTGACAGTATAAAGAGGATAATGTCTCCCACCAATGCAGCAAGCGATGAAACGAAATATAGGCCCCTGACAACGAGACAATGTAGAGGTCATTTGACATCATAAAGAGCATATTGTCTCCCACCAATGCAGCAAACGATGAAATGAAATATAGGCCCCTGACAACCATACAATGTACAGGTCATTTGACAGTAAAAAGAGGATAATGTCTCCCACCAATGCAGCAAGCGATGAAACGAAATATAGGCCCCTGACAACCAGACAATGTAGAGGTCATTTGACAATAAAGAGAATAATGTCTTCCACCAATGCAGCAAGCGATTAAACGAAATATAGGCCCCTGACAACAAGACAATGTAGAGGTCATTTGACAGTAAAAAGAGGAGAATGTCTCCCACCAATGCAGTAAGCGAGGAAACAAAATATAGGCCCCTGACAACAAGACAGTGGGGCGGTCGTTTGACAGTAAAAAGAGGATAATGTCTCCCACCAATGCAGCAAGCGATGAAACGAAATATAGGCCCCTGACAACCAGACAATGTAGAGTTAATTTGACTGTAGAAAGAGGATAATGTCTCCCACCAATTCAGCAAGCGATGAAATGAAATATAGGCCCCTGATAAACTTACAATGTAGAGGTCATTTGAAAGCATTAAGAGGATAATGTCTCTGACCAATGCAGCAAGCGATGAAACGAAATATAGGACCCTGACAACAAGACAATGTAGAGGTCATTTGACAGTAAAAAGAGGATAATGTCTCCCACCAATGCAGCAAGCGAGGAAACAAAATATTGGCCCCTGACAACAAGAGAATAGGGAGGTCTTTTGACAGTAAAAAGGAGGATAATGTCTCCCACCAATGCAGCAAGCAATTAGGATTTTGGCTCCCACCAATGCAGCAAGCGATGGAACAAAATATAGGCCCGTGACAACCATACAATGTAGAGGTTATTTGACAGCATAAAGAGGATATGGCCTCCCACCAATGCAGCAAGCGATTAAACAAAATATAGAGACCCGAAAACCAGACAATGTAGAGTTCATTTGACAGTAAAAAGAGGATAATGTCTCCCACCAATGCAGCAAGCGAGATAACAAAATATAGGCCCCTGACAACAAGACAGTGTGGCGTTCATTTGACAGTAAAAAGAGGATAATGTCTCCAACAAATGCAGCAAGCGATGAAACGAAATATAGGCCCCTGACAACCAGACAATGTAGAGGTCATTTGACAGTAAAAAGAGAATAATGTCTCCCACCAATGCAGCAAGCGATGAAATGAAATATAGGCCCTGACAACCAGACAATGTAGAGGTCATTTAACAGCATAAAAAGGATAATGTCTCCCACCCATGCAGCAAGCGATGAAACGAAATATTGGCCCCTGACAACCCGACAATGTAGAGGTCATTTGACAGTATGAAGAGTTTAATGTCTCCAACCAATGCAGCAAGCGATTAGGATATTGTTTACCACCAATGCAGCAAGCGATGAAACAAAATATAGGCCCCTGACAACCAGACAATTGGGCGGTCATTTGACAGTAAAAAGAGGAGAATTTCTCCCACTATTGCAGCAAGCGAGGAAACAAAATATAGGCCCCTGACAACAAGACAGTGGGGCAGTCATTTGACATTAAAAAGAGTAGAATTTCTCCCACCAATGCAGCAAGCGTTGAAACGAAATATAGGCCCCTGACAACCAGACAATGTAGAGGTCATTTGACATCATAAAGAGGATATTGTCTCCCTCCAATGCAGCAAGCGATTAAACGAAATATAGGCCCCTGACAACTAGACAATGTAGAGGTCATTTGACAGTAAAAAGAGAATAATGTCTCTCACCAATGCAGCAAGCGATGAAACGAAATATAGGCCCCTGACAACCAGACAATGTAGAGGTCATTTGACTGTATGAAGAGTTTAATGTCCCCCACCAATGCAGCAAGCGATTAGATTATTGTTTACCACCAATGCAGGAAGCGATGAAACAAAATATAGGCCCCTGACAACAAGACAGTGGGGCAGTCATTGGACAGTAAAAAGAGGATAATGTCTCCCACCAATGCAGCAAGCGATTAGGATATTGTCTCCCACCAATGCAGCAAGCGAGGAAACAAAATATAGGCCCCTGACAACAAGACAGTGGGGCAGTCATTGGACAGTAAAAAGAGGATAATGTCTCCCACCAATGCAGCAAGCGTTGAAACGAAATAAAGGGCCCCTGCCAACTAGACAATTGGGCGGTCATTTGACAGTAAAAAGAGGATATTGTCTCCCACCAATGCAGAAAGCGATGAACCTAAATATAGGCCCCTGACAACCAGACAATGTAGAGGTTATTTGACATCATAAAGAGCATATTGTCTCCCACCAATGCAGCAATCGATGAAATAAAATATAGGCCCCTGACAACCCGACAATGTAGAGGTCATTTGACAGTAAAAAGAGGATAATGTCTCCCACCAATGCAGCAAGCGATGAAACGAAATATAGGCCCCTGACAACCAGACAATGTAGAGGTTATTTGACATCATAAAGAGCATATTGTCTCCCACCAATGCAGCAAGCGATGAAATGAAATATAGGCCCCTGACAACCCGACAATGTAGAGGTCATTTGACAGTAAAAAGAGGATAATGTCTCCCACCAATGCAGCAAGCGATGAAACAAAATATAGGCACCTGACAACAACACAAGGGGTCGGTCATTTGACAGTAAAAACAGGATAATGTCTCCCACAAATGCAGCAAGCGATGAAACGAAATATAGGACCCTGACAACCAGACAATGTAGAGGTCATTTGACAGTATAAAGAGTTTAATGTCCCCCACCAATGCAGCAAGCGATTAGATTATTGTTTACCACCAATGCAGGAAGCGATGAAACAAAATATAGGTCCCTAACTACCAGACAATTAGGCGGTCATTTGACAGTAAAAATAGGAGAATTTCTCCCACCAATGCAGCAAGCGAGGAAACAAAATATAGGACCCTGACAACAAGACAGTGGGGCGGTCAATTGACAGTAAAAAGAGGATAATGTTTTCCACCAATGCAGAAAGCGATGAAACTAAATATAGGCCCCTGACAACCAGACAATGTAGTTGTCATTTGACAGTAAAAAGGGAATAATGTCTCCCACCGATGCAGCAAGCGAGGAAACAAAATATAGGCCCCTGATAACCAGACAATGTAGAGGTCGTTTGACAGTAAAAAGAGGATAATGTCTCCCACCAATGCAGCAAGCGATGAAACGAAATATAGGCCCCTGACAACCAGACAATGTAGAGGTTATTTGACAGCATAAAGAGGATAATGTCTCCCACCAATGCAGCAAGCGATGAAACGAAATATAGGCCCCTGACAACCAGACAATGTAGAGGTCATTTGACAGCATAAAGAGGATAATGTCTCCCACCAATGCAGCAAGCGATGAAACGAAATATAGGCTATAGGCTATAGGCTATTCCACAACAAGGACTAGACATATAAAACATAGCTTTTAATTCATGCTATTAAAATTCTGTATAAAAATTTCCCCGCTGTTTAAAATTTCTATTAATTAGTGCATATTCACAAACAAACACAGCTTACCTCAAGCCTTCACAATGAATGCTACTTACATATTTTGAATGCACACAAATGCGGGGTATAGATGCCTGCTTGCTTGATATTGTGACAGTTGCCGACTCATCCTATATATCCCTTGTTATCCCTATAGTAGATGGGGTAAAGGACCTACAATGACGCCTGCCTACACAAGCAGTGCACCCGCCCCGACAGGGGCGACCCCACACCGAACCTGACCCTGTGTATTGGGCCTATTCCCTATTAATTCCTTACTTCATCCCTACGTGTTACGTTTCATCCATAAAGATGGACTCATCAGGGGATTTTTTGTCCACACTAAAGGGAGAAAAGGCACAGACCAAAAAATACTATAAGTATATGCATCCAAATAAAAAAGGAAGATCCCATTAGCTCCTATTTATAGCAAATTGACATACCTTAATATCTATCAAGATGCAGGGATAAATATTCTCCTTTTGTCCTGAAACTCTGAATAACCAGTGGGCCAGTTCAGACAAATGAACAAACAAATCGGGGTCACAGTCACCCCCCAAGAACGTACAGCGAGGCCAGTGAGCGAGCGCTATCAATATCAGACCCACCTTAAATAACCCACCTCATCAATGTGCCGGCTGCCTCCTCATGTTTTTTTTGTTCAATGGCAAGCTCTTCCACCAGCTTAGGGGCACCGCGATGGGGAGTTCCTGTGCCCCATCGAAAGGCAATGTGTTCCTGTGCTGGTGGGAGAGCACCGTTGTGTTTACTGAGGACACCTTGGAAGAGACAGGGTCTATATTAATGTGGGCATGTTTTATAGACGATGTCTTTGTAATCTGGAGGGGGGCCTCATAGACCTTCTCAAATTGGGCCCAGAACCTGAAGAAGAACTCGATTGGTTTGAAATTTACGTATGAATCAAATGTTACATGTTTACCGTTCTTGGATGTTTCAATAACTAAGCGTTCGGATGTTACGCTGGATACTTATGTCCATAGAAAACCAACCTCTACCAATTCCTTTTTACGTTGGGAAAGTGGACACCCTTTTGCACTTAAGAAGAGTATTCCATGTGGGCAGTTCCTGCGGTTACGCAGAAACTGCTCTGATGAATCAGAATTCCAGCGTAAATGTCTGGATTTGAAAACACGCTTTGTGGTACGTGGGTACCCTCTAAAGGTTATTGAGCCAGCATATCAAAATGCTTGTATGAAAGAGAAGACATCCCTCCTGGCTCCGAAGTCACAACAAAATGAGCCAAAGGAAGGATCCAGAGAAATTCGCCTGATTAATACATTCAGTGAGGCAGCAAGTAGTGTACGAGGGATCATGGAAAAATATTGGCATGTTCTAAGAATGGACCCAGATGTCTGTGAAGTATTAGGAGAACGTCTGGGTATCACCTATAGAAGAGGCCGTAGCATTAAAGATCAGATAGTGAAGAGTCATTTTTCCCCTGATGGGGGCCCAACAACATGGTTGGGAAAGATTAAAATAGTGGGCAATTACAGGTGTTCTGAATGTGTTATATGTAAACATATGGAATGTGGAAAGATCTTTGTCAGTAGTAATACTCAGAAAAAGTATCAAATACGTGATTTCATCAACTGTCGTTCAAAGGGGGTGGTCTATAAGATTACGTGCAAGTGTAAACTTGAGTACATAGGCAAGACAAAAAGAGAATTGCGCCGAAGAATAGGTGAACACTTAAATGATATTGAAAATCAGAAGGACCCCCCTGGTCTCGCGGCATGTGAGAAACATGCATGGAGGGGATGCTACATGTTTAAGTGTAATGGGGATTGAGCTAATAAAACCGGATCCGAGAGGAGGTAATTGGGAAATTGGCAAATTTTGCAGAGTGATGCCAAATGGTTCTATTATTCAGGCCCTTTGGAGTGAATGAGCAACAAAATTATGCCTGCTTTTTGTGAATAATGAAATTATAAATTCCCTTGGTAGAGAATAACTTAAGACAAAATGTGACATTGACAGGACGAACATCTAACGGTCCATTGATGGGACTATGAGCCAAGATTTGTACAGCCTTTTTTCTTTGAACTATGGTATAAAATATAATGAGAATTGATAATCCTGCCATTTACCTCTTTTTCTGGTCTACCATGACATTAAGTAGTTAACTTTATATAATGCAGCAAGCCGTGCCCCCGATCGGTATGCGGGCGGCGGAGCTGGCGCAGGCATGTGTTCCACACATCCGGCGTCCTCTGGTTGCCAGGCAGCTGGGGGAGGGCACGGTAGCGTGTTTTCCCTGCGATCATCAAGCGGCGTGACGTCGCTTCCGGTCTGTGAAGCGCACGCGGCGGCGTGCGTTACATGCACATGAGGAGGCAGCCGGCACATTGATGAGGTGGGTTATTTAAGGGGCGGGAGGTCTGATATTGATAGCGCTCGCTCACTGGCCTCGCTGTACGTTCTTGGGGGGTGACTGTGACCCCGATTTGTTTGTTTATTGGTTATTCAGAGTTTGAGGACAAAAGGATAATATTTATCCCTGCATCTTGATAGATATTAAGGTATGTCAATTTGCTATAAATAGGAGCTTTTTAATGGGATCTTCCTTTTTTATTTGGATGCATATACTTATAGTATTTTTTGGTCTGTGCCTTTTCTCCCTTTAGTGTGGACAAAAAATCCCCTGATGAGTCCATCTTTATGGATGAAACGTAACACGTAGGGATGAAGTAAGGAATTAATAGGGAATAGGCCCAATACACAGGGTCAGGTTCGGTGTGGGGTCGCCCCTGTCGGGGCGGGTGCACTGCTTGTGTAGGCAGGCGTCATTGTAGGTCCTTTACCCCATCTACTATAGGGATAACAAGGGATATATAGGATGAGTCCTCAACTGTCACAATATCAAGCAAGCAGGCATCTATACCCCGCATTTGTGTGCATTCAAAATATGTAAGTAGCATTCATTGTGAAGGCTTGAGGTAAGCTGTGTTTGTTTGTGAATATGCACTAATTAATAGAAATTTTGCACAGTGGGGAAATTTTTATACAGAATTTTAATAGCATGAATTAAAAGCTATGTTTTATATGTCTAGTCCTTGTTGTGGAATATAATTGTCAAAGTGGTCAAGGGACGTTTTCCTCTGGATAGGATTGGTTGAGAAATGGTGGAGTTATTTTAACGAAATATAGGCCCCTGACAACCACACAATGTAGAGGTCATTTGACAGTATAAAGAGGACAATGTCTCCCACCAAAGCAACAGCTGATTATCTTAAATGTAGGTCCCTGGCACCCAGACAGAGGATAGAGGTCTCATTGCAGAAAATTAGTCTTCATGTCACCCAGCAATGGAAAAGGCCACTTTCAGTTATTTAGGCCCCAGCAGCCAGACAGAGGAGAGGTTGATTCAATTGGGGTTGCCCCCAAAATAAAGGTACAATTAAAAAAAGAGGATTAAATAAAGAAGTGCCCTGGAGTACAAGAATTTATGGTTGAGGGCGAGGAAGTTATAAATGTCTACTCTGCACAAGGTACGGACAAGTCCTGTGGGATCCATGCCTGGTTCATTTTAATGAACGTGAGCTTGTCCACGTTTGCTGTGGACAGGCGGCAGCGTTTGTATGTAATGACGCCCCCTGTCGTGCTAAATACACGTTCAGACAATACTCTAGCCGCAGGGCAGGCCAGCACCTCCAAGGCATAAAGGGCAAACTCTGGCCATGTGGACAATTTTGAGACCCAGAATTTGAATGGGGCAGAACCATCAGTCAGTACGTAGAGGCGTGTGCACACGTACTGTTCCACCATGTTGTTTAAATGTTGCCACCTGCTAACACTTTCCCTATCAGCTGGTGGTGCAGTTTTTTGGGGCGCGGTAACAAAACTTTTCCACAGCTCAGCCATGCTAACCCTGCTGTCTGAGGAGCTGGCCGTGACACAGCTGCGCCTCTTCCTCCTTCGCCTCTTCCTTCGTCTTGTGCGTCTACTTGTCAGTTGGGAATACTCTCAGGAGCGAGTCTACCAGCGTGCGCTTGTAGTCACGCATCTTCCTATCACGCTCCAATGTGGAATTAAGGTGGGCACTTTGTCTTTGAAGCGGGGGTCCAGCAGGGCGGCAACCCAGTAGTCAGCACAAGTTAAAATGTGGGCAACTCTGCTGTCATTGCGCAGGCACTGCAGCATGTAGTCGCTCATGTGTGCCAGGCTGCCCAGAGGTAACGATAAGCTGCCCTCTGTAGGTGGTGTATCGTCTTTGTCCTTCGTATCCCCTCAGCCACGCTCCAGTGATGGCCCTGAGCTGTGTAGGGTGCCACCCTGAAGTGAAACCGGTTCCTCCTCCTCCTCCTCATCCTCCAGAAGTGTGCCCTGGCTGTCTGCATGTGTTCCTGGCCTCTGCTGGTGCAGGAACCCACCCTCTAAACCACTTCTGTATGACCGGCCCGAAACCCTGTGAAATGCCCCCTCTTCCTCCTGTGCCGGATCCTCTTCCATCATCGCTGTAATATTTTTTTCAAGGAGACATAGAAGGGGTATTTTAATGCTAACAACGGCGTCATCAGCACTGGCCATGTTGGTTGAGTACTCCAAAGACTGCAACAAGGTACACAGGTCTCGCATGCAGGCCCAGTCACTGGTGGTGAAGTGAGGGCCGGTGCAAGGATTTTTGCCACCCTAGGCAAAAGAAAAGTTTGCGCCCCCCCCCCATGTGACATCACAATGCCCCACCCATATGATCTGCCATATTAAAGGGGTTCTGCAGTTTATTTAAACTGATTGGCAGGGGTCCGACACCCGGGACCCCCGGCAATTAGCTGTTTGAGAAGGTAGCGGCGCTGGCAGTGGCGCCTCAGCCTTCTCGCAGTGACGTCACAATTAGTATCGTTGGCCTGGGTGGGGCTAAGCTTCATTCAAGTGAACAGAGATTAACCCCGCGGCCAGTGATACTAGTCGTGACGTCACTGCGCCTGCGGTAAACAGCAAGAAGGCCGAGGCTCTCCTGCCAGCGCCGCTGCCTTCTCAAACAGCTGATCGGCGGGGGTCCCGGGTGTCAGACCCCGGCCGATCAGATGCTGATGATCTCTCCAGAGGATAGATCATCAGTTGTAACAAACTGCAGAACCCCTTTAACTAACGCCAGTTCTCTCTTCCCCCCCCCCTTGTCATTCTCTCCCCCTCTTGTCATTCTTCACTCCCCCCCTTGTTATTCTCTCCCCCCTCTTGTCATTCTCCCCCCCCCCTTGTCATTCCCTTTCCCCCTCTTTTCATTCTCCCCCCTCCCCTTGTCATTCTCTTTTCCCCCTTTTCATTCACTGCCCCCCCCACACCTCTAGTGTAGCGCGGCCGAGCTCTTTATGCTCCACGGGTACAGGAGCTTTCGTTTCCTGTATCCGGGCGGACTGACAGGAAGCGCACACTGTGTGCGCACTTCATGTCAGTCCGGCCAGGTACAGGAGACAGATGCTCCTGTACCCGCGGACCTTAAAGAGCTCGGCCACGCTACAATGGAGTGACAGGAGGGAGCGCTCAGCGCTTCACTCCTGTCAACTCCTCTCTTCATGCTGCGCCCGGGCGGTGCGCCCTCATGGACGCGCCAGCCCGGGGAGTGCTGCAGCCGCCAGAGGCTCAATTCAGAGCGCTCGGGCGGCTGCAGAATGAGGCGGGGCCGGCGCTCCTAGCAGCGCCCCTTCCCAAGGGGCGCTCTAAGCGGCGGCCTATTCCACGTATAGGACGCACCGGCCCTGGGTGAAGTGGTGCTGATCCGCAGAGCGACTGACCCGTGCATACTGCATCTGAAACTCCACTATCGCCCGCTGCTGCTCGCACAGTCTCTCCAGCATATGCAAGGTGGAGTTCCACCTGGTGGGCATATTGCAAATGAGGCGGTGAGCAGGAAGGCCGAAGTTACGCTGCAGCGCAGACAGGTGAGCAGCAGCAGGGTGAGAATGCTGAAAGCGTGCACATATGGACCGCACTTTTAGCAGAAGCTATGATATGTCTGGGTAGTTTTTAAGAAGCTTCTGCACCACCAGATTCAGCACATGTGCCAGGCAAGGGATGTGCGTCAAACCGGCTAGTCCCAGAGCTGCAATGAGATTTTACCCATTATCGCACACCACCAGGCCGGGCTTGAGGCTCACCGGCAGCAACCACTCATCAGTCTGCTGTTCTATGCCCCTCCAAAGCTCCTTTGTGGTGTGGGGTTCGTCACCCAAACACATGAGTTTTAAAATCGCCTGCTGACGTTTACCCCGGGCTGCGCTGAAGTTGGGGGTGAGTTTCTTTTGATGACCGAATTTGGGGCTGGTAGAAGAGGAGTAGGAGGAAGAGGAGGATGATGCGGAGTAGGAGGAGGAAGAAACAGGAGGCAACGAATAATGCCCTGCGATCCTCGGTGGTGGAAGGACTTGCGCCAAACCACTATCCGCCTCGGGCCCAGCCGCCACTACATTTACCCAGTGTGCAGCTTGGGAGATATAGCGACCCTAGCTGTGCTTACTGGTCTATGTATCTGTAGTTATGTGGACCTTGCCACAGATAGCATTGTGCAACGCACACTTGATTCTATCCTCCACTCGGTTGTGCAGGGAAGGGTCGGCTCGCCTGGAAAAGTAGTGGCGGCTGGGAACAACGTACTGGGGGACAGCCACCGCCATCAGCTGTTTGAAACAGTTCGTCTCCACCAGACAGAATGACAGAATTTCAAAGGCCAGTAATTTTGAAATGCTGGCATTCAGGGCCAGGGCTCGAGGGTGGGTAGGTGGGTATTTCCTCCTTCTCTCCAATGTTTGGGAGATGGACAGCTGAATGCTGCCGTGTGACATGGTGGAGATGCTTGGTGATGGTGTCGTATGTGGTGGTGTTGGTGGAACATCCTCTGTTTGCTAGTCACCAGGTGCCACGGTGACGCCAGAGGTGGAGGGAGAGGCCGAGCCAGCAGCAGGAGAGAGTTCCTTGTTTTTAAGGTGTTTACTCCACTGCAGTTCATGCTTTGCATGTAGATGCCTGGTCATGCAGGTTGTGCTCAGGTTAAGAACGTTTATGCCTCGCTTCAGGTTCTGATGGCACAACATACAAACCACTCGTGTCTTGTCGTCAGGACATTGTGTCAAAAACTGCCACGACAATGAACTCCTTGGAGCAGAACTTGGTGCCTGGGTGCGGTGGACAGTAGAAGGCGTACTGTCTATGGAACGCCCGCTGCGCTTTTGCACCCTGCTCCCTCTTTTGCTGGCCTAAAACACGTTTTTTTTCAATAAAACCCCAAAATACAGTTTTTAACTGCTGTACATTAAAAGTAGATATTTATACTATGTATGGACACCATATTTGGGGACCCAAAACACGGAATTTGTCACAAAAATTCACAAATGCAGTATTAGACTGTTATAAATTCAAAATAATTATTTAAACGAAGGATGCACAACTGTTTTTTCAGCCTAAAACACTGCTTTTTTTAATAAAACCCCAAAATGCAGTTTTTGACTGCTGTACATTAACAGTAGATATTTATACTAAGTATGGACACCAGATTTGGGGACCCAGAACACGGATTTGGTCACCAAGATTCATAAATGCAGTATTAGACTGTTAAAAATTGATAATAATAGTTAAACGACGGATGCACAACAGTTTTTTCGGCCTAAAACACAGCTTTTTTCAATAAAACCCCAAAATGCTGTTTTTAACTGCTGTACATTAACATAAGATATTTATACTATCTATGGACACCAGATTTGAGGAACCAAGACAAGGATTTGGTCACCAAAATTCACAAATGCATTATTAGACTGTTATAAATTGGAAATAATTATTTAAACGAAGGATGCACAACAGTTTTTTCGGCCTAAAACACGGCTTTTTTCAATAGAATCTCAAAATGCAGTTTTAACTAGTGATGCCGCAAACATAAAATTTTCCGTTCGCGAACGGTGAACGCGAACTTCCGCGAACATGCGAACAGTGCGAACCGCAATAGACTTTAATAGACAGGCGAATTTTAAAAACCAAAGGGACTCCTTCTGGCCACAATAGTGATGGAAAAGTTGTTTCAAGGGGACTAACACCTGGACTGGGGCATGCCGGAGGGGGATCCATGGCAAAACTCCCATGGAAAAATGCCTAGTTGACGCAGAGTGTGGTAGTTGTAATCGCAATGCGATTAATACAGGTTATATTAATCGCATTGCAAATTCAACTTAGAGCTGGGTTCCTAATGGTTGTATTGCTAGAAATTCTAGCAATACAACCATTAGGAACCCAGCTCTAAGTTGAATTCGCAATGCGAGCAATACAGGTTATATTAATCGCATTGCGATTACAACTACTAACACTGCAGCTTCAGAATGAATCTAAGATGGATGCCGTCCTTGCTTTTTGATAGGAGGTGGGAGGGTCTGGGAGGGAGACTAATGTACTAGCCCTAAAAAGGGCTTTTTGGGGTGCTGTCAGGACGCTCTCCTTACAGCAGAGATCTGATGAGTCTTTCAGGACTGGAGTGGACACTGAATACACTAGCCTAGCTATCGATTTCCCTATTAAATCAGCAGCAACTACACTCTCCCTCCTCTCACTAAGACTGCAGCTTCCGAATGAATCTAAAATGGATGCTGTCCAGGAGATGGGAGGGTCTGGGAGGGAGGGTATGATAATTGGCTGGAATGCATCTGCTGACTGTGAGGTAGAGGGTCAAAGTTTACTCAATGATAGGGGTGGACCTAACATCGCATATGTTCGCCCGCCGTGACGAACGCGCACAAGCTATGTTCGTCGGGAACTATTCGCCGGTGAATAGTTTGGGACATCTTATTTGCGAATTCAACTTAGAGATGGGTTCCTAATGGTTGTATTGCTAGAAAATAACGAAGATTGAGAATTTAGCGCTATATTCTCAATCTTCGTTATATTCTAGCAATACAACAACCATTAGGAACTCAGATCTAAGTTGTAATCGCACTGCGATTAATATAACCTGCATTAATCGCATTGCGAATTCAACTTAGAGCTGAGTTCCTAATGGTTGTTGTATTGCTAGAATATACGTTATATTCTAGCAATACAACCATTAGGAACTCAGCTCTAAGTTGTAATCACAATGCGAATAATACTTACAATTATTAATCGCTTTGCGAATCCATTTGATGCCTCTATTTGATTGTATATGACGGTTGACTATGACTACCACCAACGTTCTTCTGCCTCCAAAGCAAGATATCTGAACCCCCCAGGGGCCATTTGGGCGTTTTTGATAAAAAAAACGCATCAAAAACGCATCTGCGTTTTTATAATTTTTTCATTTTCTAGTTTATTTTTTTGTGTATTTTGCCACATTTGGTTGCATATTTACATTTGGTATAGGCAAATATGGTAGTCTAGATCATGTGTCTATACCAAAACCCAGGATCATTGTTTGACAGCATATTTTCTAAGCCATGTAGCTGACTATAGATTTGGTCAGAGTAATGATCTAGACTACCATATTTGCCTATACCAAATGTAAATATGCAACCAAATGTGGCAAATAACACAAAAAAAATAAACTAGAAAATGAAAAAATTATAAAAACGCAGATGCGTTTTTGATGCGCTTTCTATCAAAAACGCCCAAATGGCCCCTGGGGGGTTCCGATATCTTGCTTTGGAGGCAGCAGAACATTGGTGGTAGTCATAGTCAACCGTCATATACAATCACATAGAGGCATCAAATGGATTCGCAAAGCGATTAATAATTGTAAGTATTATTCGCATTGCGATTACAACTTAGATGTCACGACCGCTATCCCAGCAGCAGTCGTGTCGCACCAGACGGAGGGGAAGGGGGACCCTTATCTACGGATGGGAAATAGAACGGCCACCCCTGACAAACCCTAAGCTGGCACCTGTCTGCCCTAATACCCTAGACGGGGTGTGAACCCGTGCGGCGAGCAGGATGCCTAAACCCTGAGTCACCCTCAGAAGACTAGACTGGGGAAAGGCAGATGGGAGCACTAGTCACCATCACTCATGTCTAGGAGAGCAACAGGGGAAGACAGGGGAAGACAGCAACAAACAAACAATCTCCAGCAGAGATAGACTTATCCAGTCACGAGCAGAGAAGATGATCCCAATAACGACAGTCCACGCCAGACAAGAGCTCCACAGCAATACCGTCAAACGATCTCCTTCAAAGGTCAGAATAGCACTGGAAGTGAAACTGAAACTAATATAGTAGCTGGGAGTGGCAGACAGCACTCACCTGAGAAGAATGCCTACAAACTCCCAGTCAGGACAAAAAGGTTCACAAGGCAAAACCCGGATGACATACCCTGAACCACCGAGCAAACTCACAAGCTATCGCGAGTAGCAAGTCGCTGCGACCTTCTCTTCCCAGACCTATCTGGATCAGTCACAGTCGTGACACTTAGAGCTGAGTTCATAATGGTTCTATTGCTAGATTATAACGTATATTCTAGCAATACTACAACCATTAGGAACTCAGCTCTAAGTTGAATTCGCAATGCGATTAATGCAGGTTATATTAATCGCATTGAGAATTCAACTTAGATCTGAGTTCCTAATGGTTGTTGTATTGCTAGAATATAACGAAGATTGAGAATATAGCGCTATATTCGTTATCTTCGTTATATTCTAGCAATACAACCATTTGGAACTCAGCTCTTAGTTGTAATACAGGGTATATTAATCGCATTGCGATTTACAATTACTATTACTGCAGCTTCAGAATAAATCTAAGATGGATGCTGTCCTTGCATTTAGATAGGAGGTGGGAGGGTCTGGGAGGGAGGGTATGCTGATTGGCTGGAATGTGTCTGCTGACTGTGAGGTACAGGGTCAAAGTTTGCTCAATAATAAAGTATAGGGGCGAACGCGAACATCGAATATGTTCACCCGCCGTGGCGGACGCGAACAAGCTATGTTCGCCGGGAACTGTTCGCCGGCGAATAGTTCGGCCCATCTCTAGTATTAACTGCTGTACATTAACAGTAGATATTTATACTATGTATGGACACCAGATTTGGGGACCCAGAACACGGATTTGGTCAC
Source organism: Bufotes viridis (assembly GCA_033119425.1). NCBI lineage: Eukaryota > Metazoa > Chordata > Amphibia > Anura > Bufonidae > Bufotes > Bufotes viridis. Next base: position 128,784,987 of record CM065594.1, read on the forward strand.
AAACATTCACAAATGCAGTATTAGACTGTTATAAATTGGAAATAATTATTTAAACGACGGATGCATAACAGTTTTTTCGGCCTAAAACACGGCTTTTTTCAATAAAAGCCCAAAATGCCGTTTTTTACTGCTGTAAATTAAAATTTGTTATTTATACTGTGTATGTACAACTGCTTTGTGAAGCAAGAATATTGCTTTTTTCACACAAAAAAGAATAATGCACTATTTCTCAGCTGTAATGTGAAATCGGTATTTAAGCGGTGTATTTCAGTATGCTCTGTGGATCAGGATTACCACTCTTTTGTAAAAAAAAATACACTTATGCTATATTTCACAGCAGCAATGTAAAATAGGTGTTTGTAATTGGTATTTCAGACTGTTTGGTGGACCTTGAATAATGTTTTTTTTCTATAAAATACAAAGAAGCACTATTTCCATGCAGAAATATAAAATATGTCGTTGGACGGTGTATGCAAACTGTTTTGTGGACAAGGAATATGGTTTTTCCCCCAAATTTACACGGATTCTCTATTTCACCGCAGAAATGTCAAATATATATTTTGGCGGTGTAAAATAGGCTTGGTGGATCAGCATGACCAATTTTTTTTTTTTAACTAAAATACACTGATGCACTATTTGGTAGCTGAAATGGAATATATGGTTTAGTGCATAATATACAAAAGTGCTCTGTGGCACCACAGAACCCAGGCTAGACAAATGGACTATGTCACACCTTAAACATACAAAAGACAGTATAGGGGACTTGAGCAGCCAGAAAAAAAAAGTTTTTTTTCCATCACTGAGCAACAAAATAGGATTAGGCTGATGTCCCTGGCAGGCTGGCAGACATGCAGTACACTTCAGTGCCTAAAATGACCGCCGACCCCCACCTCAGTAACAGATGGATTACAAAAAAATCTCCCTGGCAGTGGCTAGGTACACAAATGTTGGATTGCTGAGGCTCCCTCGCTCTCTATATGCTGTATCTTGTGGATTAATGTTGCACAGGTTCTTCAGATTTCTGCACTATTCTGTCCCTCGTAGCACCAGCATCCTCTCCCTAAGCTCAAATCAGCAGTGACGTGCGGCAGTACATGACTCCAGCTTATAAAGAGGCTGGGTCACATGCTGCACTCAGCCAATCACAGCCATGCCATTAGTAGGCATGTCTGTAATGGCTTCTTAGGGCAAGAAGTAAAACGCTTGCTGATTGGCTGCTGTGCATCCCTTCAGAAAGCGGGAATAAATCGCCGAACAACGGACCCAAACCCGAACTTTTTTGAAAATGTTCAGGTTCGGGTCCATGTTCCGAACACCCAAAAATTCGGTACGAACCCGAACTATACAGTTCGGGTTCGCTCAACACTAAAAGCAATGAGAGACTCATTAACCACGACCTCCCTTCCAGGTGCATAGGCCTCCAAAAATTTGGCCCCAAAGTGATCGATCACCGGCCAGATTTTGTACAGGCGGTCATAGGCAGGATCACCTTGGGGGGGACATGCTGCATTAGCTGCATAATGCAAGCATTTCTGAATGGCCTCAAAACGGGAGCATGTCATGGCCACACAGTAGAGTGGAGTCTGGTAGAGGACGTCCTCACTCCAGTACAGCCTGACACTGGTTTTTTTTACTAAGTCCATGTGCAGCACGAGGCCCCAAAACGTCCTCATCTCGGCTGCACTGACCGGAGTCCAGCCACCGGCCCTAGCAAAAAAGGAGCCCGGGTGTTGAGCAATGAACTGTTGGGCGTACAAGTTCTTTTGCTCCACCATCAGATTCACAAAGTGGTCACTGAAAAAAAGACTAAAATAGTCATATTCAGTGAAGCCCACTGTGGGAATCTGGATTCCTGGTTGGCCAACAAAATCAGGAATCACAGGCTCAAAATTCTCTGGGGTACTCCAGTAGGGGGCTCAGGTGGACTTATCTGGTGGGCCAGAAAACTAGTATGAGCCCCAGAGCTGCTCATGCTAGTGTGTGCCACAGGGTTCCTGGCATGGTGGTCCCCTTGCTCCGCCTGGCAGCGTCTCCACGACCTTGGGGGCTCATTATCATCGCTAGATGATGAGGAGGACACGGATGACAAGAGGAAATTGAGGTCATCCTCATCCTCACTGGGGCTCCCGGAGTCGGAGGCAAGCTGGGCGTATGCCTCCTCGGCCAAGAACGTCTGGCGGGCCATATTTGAGTGTGTGTGGAAAACTTTATTTAGTGTGTGTGTGTGGGGGCACGGGTGTACGCAGACTATGCCCTAAACCTAACAGAAAAAAAATAAATAAAAAAAAGTGAAAACCCCAAATAAGTGAACAAAAAAAGATTCAAGCTCACTGATCAGCGGTCCGAAGCTGATCAGTGGTGGGGTGGGCAATGAGCTAACAGTGGCCAGATGCTAAGCGTGCCAGCCACAGTCAGCGTTTGCAAAAAACAAAGAAGCTTGCACCCCAAAAAATGTGTGTGGGGAGGTGGGGAGGGGCAGGGGGCAAGCTGCAGCAACCCTGGGGGTCTAAGGTCACACAGCTGTGCTGTGGACCCTAGACACCTGATCAGGTTTTTTCCCCCGAATCTTTCCCTGAATATCCCTGCCTAACCTAAACTTTCCCTAACCTGTCCCTATGTAACTTTTAGTGTCAGATGGCACTGTGGTGGGTCATATCTGGGGGTGCTGGTCATAGATGGGGGTGCTGGTCTCAGGAACTCCACGCAGGCTGCTCTCTCCTCGCTCCCGGATGCAGAATAGAGGAGGCGCGGAGGTGATCGTAAATGTGTCCATAAGTACCAGGACATAAGGACGTACCGGTACGTCCTGCGTCCCTAACAGGTTAAAATATATATTCCCTTTGCCGGTGGCAAGCAAAATGTAATAGTTATTCAGCCGGTTAATTGGGTCTGTGTGAATTACCTATATATTGGGTTGAAAAAACTGTGCAATTGACAATGTAATACACTGTACTTGCCACCGTAAAAGAGAATATATAATAGTTATTCAGCTGGTTAATTGGGTCGGTGTGACCTACCTATTTATTGGGTCGAAAAAACAATGTACTTCCCACCGTCATAGGGAACATATGATAGTGAATTAGCCAGTTAATTGGGTCGTTGTGACCTACCTTTTTTTTGTTTAAAATACATTGTACTTGCCAAAGTCAATGAGGTATATAATAGTTTTTCAGCCGGTTAATTGGGTCAGTGTGACCTACCTATATTTTGGTTTGAAAAAACACTGTACCTGCCTAGTCACAGGAAAATCTAATAGTTATTCAGCCGGTTAATTGGGTCAGTTTGACCTACCTATATATTGGGTTGAAAAAAACACTGTACTTGCCACCGTCAAAGGGAATATATAATAGTTATCAGCTGGTTAATTTGGACATGTGAGACCTAACTTTTTTTTTTAGATTAAAATATACTGTACTTGCCACAGTCAAATAGATATATAACAGTTATTCAGCCAGTTAATTGGGTCAGTGTGGCCTACCTATATATTGGGTTTAAAATACACTGTACTTGCCACCGTAAAAGGGAAAATATAATAGTTATCCAGCCAGTAAATTTGGGTGGGTGTGACCTACCTATAGTTTGCATTAAAATAACACTGTACTTGCCAACGTCAAAGGGATATATAACAATTATTCAGCCGGTTAATTGGATCGGTGTAACCTACCTATATATTGGGTTGAAAGATCACTGTACTTGCCACCGTCAAAGTGATATATAACAGTTATTTAGCCGGTTATGTGGGTCGGTGTGTCCTACCTTTTTTTTGTTTAAAATACACTGTACTTGCCACTGTCAAAGGGATATTTAACAGTTATTAAGCCGGCAAATTGGGTCGGTTTGACCTACCTATATTTTGGGTCTAAAAATCACTGTACTTGCCACTGTCACAGGAAAATATAATAGTTATTCAGGCAGTTGATTGGGTCAGATTGACCTACTTATATTTTGCATTGAAAAAACACTGCACTTGCCACAGTCGAATAGATATATAACAGTTCTGCAGCCAGTTAATAGGTTCGATGTCTCCTGTCTTTTCTTGGTTTAAAATACATTTTACATGCCACCGTCAAAGGGTATATATAATAGTTATTAAGCCGGTTAATTGGGTCATGTGAATTAACTATATATTGGGTTGAAAAACAGTGTAATTGCCACCGTCAAAGGGATATATAACAGTTATTCAGATGGTTAATTGGGTCGGTGGGTCATACCATTTTCTTTAAAATACACTGTACTTGCCACAGTCCAAGGGAATATATAAAAGTTATGCAGCCGGTTAATTGGGTCGGTGTGACCTACCTTTTTTTTTGTTTAAAATACACTGTACTTGCCACCGTCAAAGAAATATATAAGAGTTATTTGGCCGATTAATTGGGTCGGTGTGACCTACCTTTTCTTTTGGATTAAAAAAGACGGTACTTGCCACAGTCAAAGGGATATATAACAGTTATTCGGCCAGTTAATTGGGTCGGTGTGTCTTTCCTTTTGTTTTTTTGTTTAAAATACACTGTACTTGCCATCGTAAAAGGCATAAATAGCAGTTTTTCAGCCGGTTAATTGGGTCTGTGTGACCTACCTTTTCTTTTGGATTAAAAAAGACGGTACTTGCCACAGTCAAAGGGATATATAACAGTTTTTCAGCCAGTTAATTGGGTCGGTGTGTCCTACCTTTTGTTTTTTTTGTTTAAAATACACTGTACTTGCCATCGTAAAAGGCATAAATAGCAGTTATTCAGCCAGTTAATTGGGTCGGTGTGACCTGCCTTTTCTTTTGGATTAAAAAAGACGGTACTTGCCACAGTCAAAGGGATAAATAGCAGTTATTCAGCCGGCTAATTGGGTCGGTGTGACCTACCTATATTTTGCGTTGAAAATACACTGTACTTGCCACCGTCAAAGGGATATATAACAGTTATTCAGCCAGTTAATTGGGTCGGTGTGACCTACCTATATTTTGCGTTGAAAATAGACTGTACTTGCGACCGTCAAAGGGATTCAGCAGGTTAATAGGGTCGGTGTGTCCTACCTGTTTTTGGTTTAAAATGAACTGCACTTTCCACTGTAAAAGAGAATATATCATAGTTATACAGCCGGTTAATTGGGTCCGATTGACCTACCTATATTTTGTGTTGAAAAAACATTGTACTTGCCACCGTCAAAGGGAATATATAATAGTTATTCAGGCCGTTATTTGGGACACTGTGACCTACCTTTTTTTGTTTAAAATAAACTGTATTTGCCACCATCAAAGGGAATATATAATAGTTATTCAGCCGGTTAATTGGGTCGGTGTGACCTATCTTTTTTTTTTTTTTGTTTAAAATACAATGTACTTGCCAACATCAGGGATATAAAAAAAATATTCAGCCGGTTAATTGGGTCGGGTGTCCTACTGCCTTTTCTGTTTTAAAATACACTGTAGTTACAACAATCAAATGTATATATAGCAGTTATTAAGAGGTAAATTGGGTTGGTATGACCTACCTATGTTTTTCATTGAAAAAACACTGTACTTACCACCGTCAAAGGGATATATAGCAGTTATTCAGCCGGTTAATTGGGTAGGTGTAACCTACCTATATATTGGGTTGAAAGATCACTGTACTTGCCACCGTCAAAGTGATATATAACAGTTATTTAGCAGGTTATGTGGGTCGGTGTGTCCTACCTTTTTTTTGTTTAAAATACACTGTACTTGCCACTGTCAAAGGGATATATAACAGTTATTAAGCCAGCAAATTTGGTCGGTTTGACCTACCTATATTTTGCATTGAAAAAACACTGGACTTGCCACAGTCGAAGAGATATATAACAGTTCTGCAGCCAGTTAATAGGTTCGATGTCTCCTGTCTTTTCTTGGTTTAAAATACATTTTACATGCCACGGTCAAAGGGTATATATAATAGTTATTAAGCTGGTTAATTGGGTCATGTGAATTAACTATATATTGGGTTGAAAAACAGTGTAATTGCCACCGTCAAAGGGATATATAACAGTTATTCAGATGGTTAATTGGGTCGGTGTGACCTATCTTTTTTTTTTTTGTTTAAAATGCAATGTATTTGCCAAGATCAAAGGGATATAGATAACAGTTTTTCAACCAGTTAATTGGTTCGGTGTGACCTAACTTTGTTTTTTTGGTTTAAAATACATTGTACTTGCCACCGTCAAAGGGATATAAAACAAATATTCAGCCGGTTAATTGGGTCGGGTGTCCTACTGCCTTTTCTGTTTTAAAATACACTGTAGTTACAACAATCAAATGTATATATAGCAGTTATTAAGAGGTAAATTGGGTCAGTATGACCTACCTATGTTTTGCATTGAAAAAACACTGTACTTGCCACCGTCAAAGGGATATATAGCAGTTATTCAGCCGGTTAATTGGGTCGGTGTGACCTACCTATATTTTGCATTAAAAAAGTACTGTACTTGGCACAATCAAAGGGATATATAGCAGTTTTTCAGCTGGTTAATTACGTCGGTGTAACCTACCTATATTCTGTGTTGAAAAAAGACTGTACTTGCCACCATCAAAAGGATATATAACAGTTATTTAGCTGGTTAATTGGGTCTGTGAGTCCTACTTTTTGTTTTGTTTAAAATACACTGCAGTTGCCACCGTTTAAGAGAATATATAATAGTTATTCAGCCGGTTAATTGGGTCGGTGTGACCTACCTATATATTGGATTGAAAAAACACTGTACTTGCCACCCTCACAGGAAAATATGATTTTATTATGAAGTTATTCAGCTGGTTAATTGGGTCAGCTTAACCTACCTATATATTGGATTGAAAAAGCAGTGTACTTGCCACCGTCAAAGGGAATATATAATAGTTATTCAGCCAGCTAATTGGGTCGTGTGACCTACCTTTTTTTAAAATTTAAAATACACTGCACTTGCCACCGTCAAAGGGAATATATAACATTTATTCAGCCAGTTAATTCGGCCAATGTGACCTACCTATATATTGGGTTCAAAATACACTGTACTTACCACTGTCTAAGAGATATATAACAGTTATTAAGCCAGTTATTAAGTCTTTGTGTCCTACTTTTTTTGTTTGTTTAAAATACATTGTACTTGCCACCATTAAAGATAAGATATAATAGGTATTCAGCCGGTTATTTGGGTCGGGGTGTCCTACCTTTTTTTTTTGTTTAAAAATATTGTACTTGCCACCATCAAAGGGATAAATAGTAGAGTTGAGCGAACCCGAACTGTACCGAATTTTGGGATGTTCGGGACCCGGACCCGAACATTTTCAAAAAAGTTCGGGTTCGGGTTCGTTGTTCGGCGATTTCTTCCCGCTTTCTGAAGGGCTGTACAGCAGCCAATCAGCTAGCGTTTTACTTCTTGCCCTAAGAAGCCATCACAACCATGCCTACTAATGGCATGGCTGTGATTGGCCAAGTGCAGCATGTGACCCAGACTCTATTTAAGCTGGAGTCACGTAGCGCCGCACGTCACTCTGCTCTGATTAGTGTAGAGATAGGACGCAGCTGCTGTCAGGGTGAGATTAGGCAGGGAAAACTCAGCAAAAACACCTAATGAAGTGATCGATCTACAGCTGTGAATAATTTAACTTCTAGTTAATTGCTCACTGGTTTTTAGGCTGCACAGAGCGTTTTTCTGGGGTCATCGGCGGAAATTTTGTGTCTTGTGGTGCACCAGCACAAGCTGCCACCAAGTCCATCAATCCATCAATCCTAGTTTTTTTTTGCTATATCCTACATCAAGGGCTTGGCTGTGCTTATTGTCACCCCTAGAAACTCAGGATAGAAATTTCTATATTTTATTGAGGGGTTAAATTCAATTGCCAAAATAGCAATCCCCCAAATCTGGTGTTCCAGCTGTGGCTAGCCAAGTGTAATACTGTCTGCTGTCTGGCAAAGGATAGATTTTTTTCTGTGGTGAGATTCAATTGCCAAAATAGCAATCCCCTAAATCTGGTGTCCCAGCAGTGGCTGACCAAATTTAATAGTGTCCGGCAAAGGATAGATAATTTTCTGGGGTGAAATTCAATTGCCAAAATAGCAATCCCCTAAATCTGGTGTCCCAGCAGTGTCTGGCCAAGTTTAATAGTGTCCGGCAAAGGATAGATAATTTTCTGGGGTTATATTCAATTACCAAAATAGCAATACCATAATTCAGTGGTTTCAGCTGTGGCTGGCCAAGTTTAATAGTGTCCGGCAAAGGATAGATAATTTTCTGGGGTGAAATTCAATGGCCAAAATAGCAATCCCCTAAATCTGGTGTCCCAGCAGTGGCTGGCCAAGTTTAATAGTGTCCGGCAAGGGATAGATAATTTTCTGGGGTGAAATTCAATTGCCAAAATAGCAAGCCCCTAAATCTGGTGTCCCAGCAGTGGCTGGCCAAGTTTAATAGTGTCCGGCAAAGGATATATTTTGTTATGAGGTGAAATTCAATTGCCAAATTAGCAGTACCGTAAATCAGTGGTTTCAGCTGTGGCTGGCCAAGTTTAATAGTGTCCGGCAAAGTATAGATAATTTTCTGGGGTGAAATTCAATTGCCAAAATAGCAATCCCCTAAATCTGGTGGCCCGGCAGTCGCTGGCCAAGTTTAATAGTGTCCGGCAAAGGATAGATAATTTTTTGCGGTGAAATTCAATTGCCAAAATAGCAATCCTCTAAATCTGGTGTCCTAGCAGTGGCTGGCCAAGTTTAATAGTGTCCGGCAAAGGATATATTTTGTTCTGGGGTGAAATTCAATTGCCAAAATAGCAATACCCTAAATCTGTTGTTCCAGCAGTGGCTGGCCAAGTTTAATAGTGTCCGGCAAAGGATATATTTTGTTCTGGGGTGAAATTCAATTGCCAAAATAGCAGTACCGTAAATCAGTGGTTTCAGCTGTGGCTGGCCAAGTTTAATAGTGTCCGGCAAAGGATAGATAATTTTCTGGGGAGAAATTCAATTGCCAAAATAGCAATCCCCTAAATCTGGTGTCCCATCAGTGGCTGACCAAGTTTAATAGTGTCCGGCAAAGGATATATTTTTTTCTGGGGTGAAATTCAGTTGCAAAAATAGAAATACCGTAAATCTGGTGTACCAGCTGTGACTGGACAAGTTTCATAGTGTCCATCAAAGGATAGATAATTTTCTGGGGTGAAATTCAATTGCCAAAATAGCAATCCCCTAAATCTGGTGTCCCAACAGTGGCTGGCCAAGTTTAATAGTGTCCGGCAAAGAATAGATTTTGTTCAGGCGTGAAATTCAATTGCCAAAATAGCAATACTGTTAATCAGTGGTTCCAGCTGTGGCTGGCCAAGTTTAATACTGTCCGGCAAAGTATAGATTTTAACCACCTCAGCCCCCCTAGCTTAAACAACCTTAATGACCAGACAACTTTATACAATTCTGCTCTACACTACTTTCACGGTTTATTGCTCGGTCATGCAAATTACCACCCAAACGAATTTTACCTCCTTTTCTTCTCACTAATAGAGCTTTCATTTGGTGGTATTTCATTGCTGCTGACATTTTTACTTTTTTTGATATTAATCAAAAATGACAGAAATTTTTGCAAAAACATGACATTTTTCACTTTCAGTTGTAAAATTTTTAAAAAAAAATAAATTTCTATATAAATTTTTCCTCTAAATTTATTGTTCTACATGTCTTTGTTTAAAAAAAATCCAATAAGTGTATATTTATTGGTTTGGGTAAATGTTATAGTGTTTACAAACTATGGTGCAAAAAAAGTGAATTTCCTCATTTTGACTTTCTGAGCACCTGTCATGTTTCCTGAGGCACTACAATGCCCAGAGAGTAGAAACACCCCACAAATGACCCCATTTCGGAAATTACACACCCTAAGGTATTCGCTGATGGGCATAGTGAGTTCATGGAAGTTTTTATTTTTTGTCGCAAGTTAGCGGAAATGGAATTTATTTTTTTTTTAAATTTAATTTTCCGCTAACTTGTGACAAAAAATAAAAACTTCCATGAACTCACTATGCCCCTCACGGAATACCTTGGGGTGTCTACTTTCTAAAATGTGGTCACTTGTGGGGTATTAATACTGCCCTGGCATTTTAGGGGCCCCTAAAATGTGAGAAGAAGTCTGGAATGCAAATGCATAAAAATGCCCTGTGAAATCCTAAAGGTACTCATTGGAATTATGGCCCCTTTGCGCATCTTGGCTGCAAAAAAGTGTCACTCATGTGGTATCACCGTACTCAGGAGAAGTAGGGCAATGTGTTTTGGGGTGTATTTTTACATATACCCATACTGTGAGTGAAAAATATCCCTGTAAATTACAACTTTTTCCAAATTGCAAAATTGTCAATTTACAGAGATATTTCTCTCACCCAGCATGGGTATATGTAAAAATACACCCCAAAACACATTTACCTACTTCTCCTGAGTACGGAGATACCACATGTGTGACACTTTTTTGCAGCCAAGATGCGCAAAGGGGCCCTAATTCCAATGAGTACCTTTTAAGAAGGCATTTTTACGCATTTTTCTTCTCACGCTTTAGGGCCTCTAAAATACCAGGGCAGTATAAATACCCCACATGTGACCCCATTTTAGAAAGAAGACACCCCAAGGTATTACGTGAGAGGCATGGCGAGTTCATAGAAGATTTTTTTTGGCACAAGTTAGCAGAATTTGATTTTTTTTTGTTTTTTCTAACAAAGTCTCCCTTTCCGCTAACGTGTGACAAAAAGTTTAATCTTTCATGGACTCAATATGCCCCCCAGCAAATAACTTGGGGTGTCTTATTTCCAAAATGGGGTCACATGTGAGGTTTTTGTACTGCTCTGGCATTTGAGGGTCTCCGCAATCATTACATGTATGGCCAGCATTAGGAGTTTCTGCTATTCTCCTTATATGGAGCATACGGGTAATGAGATTTTTTCGTTCAGCCTCTGGGCTGAAAGAAAAAATGAATGGCACAGACTTCTTCATTCGCATCGATCGATGCCAGGACATAGGGGCTCCGCCCAAACATCCATACCCACTTCAGCTCCTATGTCCTGGCAAATGTGATTTCTCCATTCAAGTCGATCAATCGATCGTTGTGGAGGAAGACATCTTTGCCAGATTTTTGATACAAAGTTTTTGCCAAAGCATATGAACTCCTACACCTCTCCTCAGCTCATATGCCTGGGCAAACGTACCTGTACTGCCGAGAAGAAATCTCGTCCTGCAGCGCCGCATACACCGACTTCGCGTGTCTTCTGACAGCAGCGCAATGCTTCTCTCAGAATGCACATCAGTGCTGCAGCTTTTCGTCGGTTGGTCCAGCTGGAAAATAAAGGGTGGTTAGTAAAAAAAAAAAAAAAAAGAAGAAAATACAAGCAGCAGGCTCATAAATTTGAACATTACAAACTTTATAAACCTGAACATCATAAAACTTAAAACCTAAACTAACTCAAGATTTCTTTTTCTTGCTACCTGTTTAATTTTTCAATTTTTTTCACTCTTTATTTTCCTAGCAGAAACCTCTACTTTCCCATGGGACAATGTGTAAAGTGTAAATCACACAGAGATGGTGCGAAGTACATTATGCACTTTATCCCAAGTAAAAGGAGACGTTTCTACCATTTCACATAGCTGCAGTAGCACACTAGCACCCCTGTGTGTTAGGGTCTCTCAAAACCTAGTATCCTGAGAGACCCTAGATCCTGAGTGTAAAAACTACCTGTGTCCTGCGGTCCCTACGTCCCTAAGTGTACCTGAATGTGGTACTTTCGGAAACATTCCCCTAGGCATAGGGCAGGGTGGTCAGGGCAGTCAGGACAGAAATAGCGGGTGTCACGCCTTATTCCACTCCTGCTACAGACACGACATCTTTGTCGGGGCGGCGGTTGGTTTGAGGTACCAGCAACGACATTGGGGAAATGTCGCTCGTGTAGACGGCTCACTACACTGGTGGTTGGGGCCACGGAATCTCCTGGATACAGGAGGTTCTCCATGATCTCTTCCTGAAATTTGAGGAAGGATCCTGTTCTCCCAGCCTTACTGTAGAGAACAAAACTATTATATGTAGCCAATTGAATTCGATATTCAGACACCTTCCTTTACCAGCGTCTGGTCTTTCGGGAAAGCAAATATGGGGCCAACATCTGGTCATTGAAGTACACCCCTCCCATGAGCAAATTATAGTCGTGGACCGAGAGGGGCCTTTCAATGACACTGATTACCCTTTCAATTTGGATTGTCGTGTCTGCGTGAATGGAGGAGAGCATGTTAACGTCTCTCCATTTCACACCGAGCAGTTCTTCGTTACACAAGGCAGCCCTCTCCCTCCTAGGTCGCGCGGTGCCACAGCAGCCAATCTGTTCTAGGAACAAATGCCTGAAGAGGGGCACACTTGTGTAGAAATTGTCCACATAAAGATGGTACCCCTTGCTGAATAAGGGTGACACCAAGTCCCAGACTGTCTTCCCACTGCTCCCCAGGTAGTCAGGGCAACCGACCGGCTCCAGGGTCTGATCTTTACCCTCATAGACACGAAATGTGTGGATATAGCCTGTGGTCCTTTCACAGAGCTTATACAATTTGACCCCATACCGCGCTTGCTTGGGATGTATTGTTTGAAGCCAAGGCGCCCGGTAAACTGTATTAGGGACTCGTCTACGCAGATGTTTTGCTCAGGGGTATACAAATCTGCAAATTTGGTGTTGAAGTGGTCTATGAGGGGCCTAATTTTGTGGAGCCGGTGAAAAGCTGGGTGGCCTCTGGGACGAGAGGTGCTGTTATCCCTAAAGTGCAGGAAACGCAGGATGGTCTCAAATCGTGTCCTGGACATGGCAGCAGAGAACATGGGCATGTGATGAATTGGGTTCGTGGACTAATATCACCGCAATTCATGCTTTTTTGTTAGGCCCATGTTGAGGAGAAGGCCCAGAAAAGTTTTAAATTCGGAAACTTGGACTGGTTTCCACCGGAAAGACTGGGCATAAGAGCTTCCCCGGTTGGCGGTTATAAATTGAGTGGCATACCGATTTGTTTCTGCCACGACTAGGTCAAAGAGCTCCGCAGTGAAGAACAGCTCAAAAAACCCCAGTGCCAATCCGATCTGAGCTGTCTCCACCCAAACTCCTGACTGGGCGGTGAAAGGGGGAACTAATGGTGCGGCTGAAGTTGGGGGCTGCCAATCAGGGTTTGCCAGCACCTCAGGGATTCTAGGGGCTCTACGGGCCTGTCTGTGTGGTGGCTGCGACGGGGGAACTACTGTACATGCCACCGTACCAGCTTCAACTGCTCTTCTGGTGCTCGCCACTTCACCATGTTCTACGGCAGTGCTGGTACTAGGTCCAGGAAGGGCTGCGCTGCTGGTGTATGCCTCACCACGTAATCCGACAGCACCTGCTCCACTCTGCTGCCCTTGAAGCGGATTCTGCACAACCTGTGGTCTAGCAACATGGGGCCGGGTACGCCTGGTGGTATCAGGGACCTCAACCTCCTCGTCCGATCTTTGGGTCAGACTGCCACTGCTTTCTACAGGTTTGTATTCTGACCCGCTAGATTCGTCAGATGAGGGTTCCCATTCCTCATCCGACTGAGTCAGAATCCTGTAGGCCTCTTCAGACGAATACAAATACCTCTTCAGACAAGCAAGCGTGTCTTACAAATGGGAGGCTAGCGAAGTACAGGAAGCCGCTGCGATTGATAAAAAAGATCAAAACTGATTTTTTTATTGCCGCAGCGCTTGTGAAGTGATTGTGCAGTGATGAAAAAAATAATAATTTTGTCACTGTGTCGGGGTGGACGTGGGTGAACACACGTGTGGGCGACTGATCAGGCCTGATTGGACAAACACTGCGTTTTGGGTGGGGGGCGAACTAAGGTGACACTAATACTATTATAGATCTGACTGTGATCAGTTCTGATCACTTACAGATACTATAAAAGTACAAATGCTGATTAGCACTACGCTAATCAGCGAATCAGTGACTGCGGTGCGGTGGGCTGAGCACTAACGGAAGCTAACTACCTACCAGAGGGGCCTAAATGAAACTAAACCTAGCAGTCAATACTAGTGAAAAAAAAAAGTGACAGTTTACACTGATCACTTTTTTCCCTTTCACTAGTGATTGACAGATGATTGAAAGGGGTGATCAAGGGGTTAATTGGGGTGATGGGGGGTGATCTGGGGCTAAATATGTAGTGCTTGGTGTACTCACTGTTACATGTGCTCTCTGCAGGGTCCAACCGACGAAAATGACCCAGCAGAGAGCACAGAAGCCATTTAACACATTATATTTATAAATATAATGTGTTATATGGCTTTTGATTAGTTTTTTTTAAAAGTCATCAGCCTGTCAGCGCTGATCATTGGCTGGCAGGCTGATGAGCAACTCCTTCTGAAACTTTTTAACGCCGCGCACTGTGCATGCGCGGCGGCATCAGCGCGTCGTCTCGCGTCTCGTGAGATGATGCGCCAATGCGTCAAGCCAGAGAAAGGAGACCGCCCGCCGAACGCATCTGTGCATTAGGCGGTCCTGTAGCGGTTAAATTGTTGGGTGAAATATTACCATTTTTGCCAGGTCCAAACCCCTGCACTGCATAACTGACAGGGAACTTACAATTGGCGGTTACATTCTTGCATGGTTCTTGGTTTTTTATTTTTTATTTTTTTAAATAAATTAGTGTATACCCGAAAACATTGGGAAAATATAAAAAATAAAACAAAGTGTAAGTGCACGGTAGTATAACAGTGGTTGGGTGAGGCCGGTATACATGTCTATTCTGCATAAGGTACAAACAAGTCCTGTGGGATGCATGCCTGGTTCATTTTAATAAACAAAAGCTTGCCCACATTGTCTGCGGACAGGCGGCTGCGCTTGTCTGTGATAATGCCACCTGCTATGCTAAACACACGTTCAGATAATACAGTGGCTGCAGGGTAGGCCAGCACCTCCAAGGCGTAAAGGGCAACCTCAGGACATGTGCTCAATTTGATGACCCAGAAGTTGAATGGGGCAGACCCAGTGGCGTAGCTAGAAATGATTGGGCACCACAGCAAATTTTTGAATGGGGTCCCCCTCCCCCAGTAATTTTTGCGAAACCGTTCCTTTCATGCTGCCATGCCTGTGGCTACTAAAGATCGCTCTCTCAGACCAGGCCAAGCAGCTGTTCCATTCGCTTTCTACACTGTCTATACTGCCATTGTATATAATTTCATTGTATAATACTGTTAGTCCTCCTCCTCCTCCTGGATGGGCCCTTTCTAGGTCACAGCCCCAAAGCAGTTGCTTTCCCTGCTTCCCCCATAGCTATTCCCCTAGGCAGACCCATCAGTCAGTACGTGTACTGTTCCACCATGTTGCCGAAATGCTCCAGATGCTGCCAAGATGTTCCAGATCTCCTGGTGGTGCAGGTTGTTGTGGCATGATGACAAAGCTTTTCCACATTTTGCCCATGCTAACCATGCCTTCTGAGGTGTTGCTGGTGACCCAGCTGCATTGGCAAATTCTTCCTCCTCCTCCTCTGCCTTCACCTTGTGCTTCCACTGAGTCCCCGGTGTCAGGTGTGAATGCCATCGGCAGCATGTCTACTAGCGGGCTCATCTTCCTATTACACTCCATTATTAAGGACAGCACGTTGTCCTTGTAACGGGGATGCAACAGGGTGGCCACTTAGTAATCAGCAAAAGTTAGAATGTGGCAGTCATTGGGCGGTCGTTGCGCAGGCAGCGCAGCATGTAGTCGCTCATGTCTGCCAGGCTGCTCAGAGGCAAGGACAAGCTAACCTCTTTGAGGGAGGTATATCCTCTGTGTCCTCTGTATCCCTCAGCGTTTTTCCTACTCCTCTTCCTCATCCTCCAGTACTGTGCCCTGGCTGGACAATTGTGTTCCAGGCCAGGGCCTATGTTGGTGCAGATACCCATCCTCCGAGCCACTTGTATTTGGTTGGCCTTAAGTTAAGGATAAGGCGTGTATATAGTTTTGTTTCTTTATATGGTTAGTTTAGCTGCATTATAGTTATTTTAATATGTTTTTAAGAAAATTTGTAAATAGTTTGTTAATGGTTTGAGTGAAAGGGGGGGTGGGGGTGTTGTGTGTTTTCGATTAACTGAATTGATTTTCACTGTCTGGTGTTTAGGAATTTCTGCAGCCCAAATTCAGCACATGTGGCAGGCAGGGGATGTGTGTCAAACCGGCTAGGCCCAGACCTGCTAGTATATTTCGCCCATTAGCGCACAACACCAGGCCGGGCTGGAGGCTCAGTGGCACCAACCAATGGTCGGTCTGTTGTTCCATGCCTGTTCACAGCTCCTGCGCGGTGCAGGGTTTGTCCCACAAACACACAAGTTTTAAAACATCCTGCTGTCGTTTTCCCCTGGCTGTGCTGCTGTGGGTGGTGAAAGTATTACTCTGAGTTGATGAGGAGGAGGTAGAGGAGGAGAAAGCCGAGGAGGAGGAGGTAACAGGATACAAAGAGAAATGCCCAGCAATCCTCGGGGGCGGAAGGACATTCGCAAAAATGCTATCCGCCTTTGGGCCAGCCGCTACATTTACCCACTGTGTTGTTGGTTATATGGACGTTGCCACAGATAGCGTTGCGCAGTGCACACTTGATTTTGTCCGCCACTTGGTTGTGCAGGGAAGGGATGGCTCGCCTGCAAAAGTAACGGCATCTGGGATACACGTACTGTGGGACAGCCACCGCCATAAGGTTTTTAAAACTGTCCACCAGACAGAATGACAGCATTTCAAAGGACCAGGAAGTTTGAAATAAGGCATTAAGAGCCATGGGTAGGGGGGTACTTCCTCTTTCTATTTCTTTTTCTCTCCAGTGTTTGCGAGATGGACAGCTGATAGCTGAACACTTCCATGGGATTTGGTGGAGATGCTTGGTGACAATGCCAGATGTGGTGGGTTTGCTGGGTGACAGGTGCCACTGTCACTCACTTGGGCTCAAGTTTAGAATGTTTATTTATTATTTTTATGTATTTTATTTTATTTTAAGTCATTTCCCTATTCAAATATGTTTGCAGGGCATTTACCTACATTTTTCTGCCTTTTGCAGCCCTCTACCCTTTCCAAGGCTATTTTACAGCCATTTAAGTGCCCAAAAGTTCGGGTCCCTATTGACTTCAATGGGGTTCGGGTGAAGTTTGGGTCGAGTTCGAATCCCGAACCCGAACATTTTCTTGAAGTTCGGCCGAACTTCTCGAACGCAACATCCAGGTGTTCGCTCAACTCTACTGGCTAAGTTTAATACTGTTCGTCAAAGGATAGATTTTTTTTCTGGGATGAAATTCAATTGCTAAAATACCAATCCTCTAAATCTGGTGTTCCAGCTGTGGCTGGCTAAGTGTAATACTGTACGTCAAAGGATAGATTTTTTTCTGGGGTGAAATTCATTTGCCAAATTAACAATCCCCTAAATCTGGGGTTCCAGCTGTGGCTGCCCAAGTGTAATACTGTCCGTCAAAGGATAGATTTTTTTCTGTGGTTAAATAAAATACCTGAAATAGAAATCCTAAACATCTGTGATTTCCGCTGTTCCTCTCCAAGTGTAATTCTGTCCGCAATAGGGTATATTACATTCAGCGTGTCAGCGTCTAAATACAATGGCTGAAAGCTAAATCCTCTATATTTGCACATGCTACTGTGCATCTCCAAGTGTATTTCTGTCCGTAAAAGGGTATATTACACTCAAGGTCTAAAAACAAGGGCTGAAAGCGCAATCCTCTACACAGGCTACACCGGCTATTGTGCATCTCCAAGTGTAATTCTGTCCGAAAAAGGATACCTTTCAGCCAGGGCCTAAATACTAGGCCTAAAATTGAAATTCCCCTAAATCTGTGGTTTCTGCTGTGCCTGTATTAGTGTAATATGGTACATAAATAGATAGATAGATAGTGTTAGGTGCCTGTACATAAAGGCCTTAATTTGAACTCTATACATTGGGCCAAATAAGATTTTTCTTATTGTGGTGAACTGTAACAATGAGAAAAACATCTAATAAGGGACGCGGACATGGTCGTGGTGGTGTTAATGGACCCTCTGGTGCTGGTAGAGGACGTGGCCGTTATGCCACAGCTAAACGTCCTAGTGAACCAAATACCTCAGGTCCCTGTAGCCGCCAGAATCTACAGCGATATTTGGTAGGGCTTAATGTAGTTCTAAGGATGGAAAGGCCTGAGCAAGTACAGGAGCTAGTCGATTGGGTGGCCGACAGTGGATCCAGCAGGTTCACATTATCTCCCACCCAGTCTTCTGCAGAAAGCGCACAGGTGGCGCCTGAAAACCAAGCCCATCAGTCTGTCACATCACCCCTATGCATATCATGTTATGCAGCAGTTTCTTATGCTGTTTGAAGAATCTGCTGGCAGGGTTTCCCAAGGGCATCCACCTAGCCCTACCCCAGCGGTGGAAGACATAGAATGCACTGATGCACAACCACTTATGTTTCCTGATGAGGACATGGGAATATGACCTCAGCAGAGTCAGCACGTTCAAGGAGTTCCCTGGCATGGCACTTCTTCACACAATGTGCTGACAAAAAGACCCGAGTGGTTTGCACGCTGTGCCATCAGAGCCTGAAGCGAGGCATTAATGTTCTGAACCTTAGCACAACCTGCATGACCAGGCATCTACATGCGAGACACGGGCTGCAGTGGAGTAAGCACCTTCAAAACCAAGAAAGGGCTCAGGCCTCTCCTTCTCCCTCTTCTGCTGCTGCCTCTGCCTCTTCCTCCACCTCTGGAGAAATGTTGGCACCTGCCGTCCACATAACAGAGGATGTGCCACCAACACCACCACCTCCGTCACCAAGCATCTCCACCATGTCACATGTCAGCGTTCAGCTCTCCGTCTAACAAACCCTGGAGAGAAATTGTAAATTCCCATCTAGCCACCCTCGATCCCTGGCCTTGAATGCCAGCATTTCTATACTACTGGCCTTTGAAATGCTGTCAATCAGGCTGGTGGACACGGACAGCTTCTAACAGCTGATTGCGGTGGCTGTCCCACAGTACGTCGTTCCCAGCTGCCACTACTTCTCCAAGAGAGCCGTGCCTTCCCTGCACAACCAAGTATCGGATAAAATCAAGTATGCACTGCGCAATGCCATCTGTGGTATAAATGTAGTGGCGGCTGGGCCCCAGGCGGAGAGCTGTTTGGTGCACGTCCTTCCGCCGCCAAGGATCACGGGGCATCATTCTTTGCCTCCTGTTGCCTCCTCCTCCTC
This sequence comes from Bufotes viridis, assembly GCA_033119425.1. Classification (NCBI taxonomy): domain Eukaryota; kingdom Metazoa; phylum Chordata; class Amphibia; order Anura; family Bufonidae; genus Bufotes; species Bufotes viridis. The sequence continues at coordinate 128,804,165 of CM065594.1, forward strand.
CTCTTCTTTTACCTGCTCATACGGTCAGCCACAGACCCTCATGTGTTTGGGGGACAGGCCCCATACCGCGCAGGAGTTGTGGCGGGGTATAGAACAACAGACCGACGAGTGGTTGCTACCGGTGAGCCTCAAGCCCGGCCTGGTGGTGTGTGATAATGGGCAAAAACTCGTTGAAGCTCTGGGACTAGCCGGTTTGACGCATATCCCTTGCCCGGCACATGTGCTGAATTTGGTGGTGCAGAAATTCATTCACAACTACCCTGACTTGTCAGAGCTGCTGCTGCATAAAGTTCGGGCCGTCTGTGCGCGCTTCCAGCGTTCTCATCCTGCCGCTGCTCGCCTGTCAAATCTGCAGCGTAACTTCGGCCTTCCTGCTCACTGCCTCATATGCGACATGCCCACCAGGTGTAACTCTACCTTGCACATACTGGAGAGACTGTGCGAGCAGCAGCAGGCCATAGTGGAGTTTCAGCTGCAGCACGCACGGGTGAGTAGCACTGAGGAACAGCATCACTTCACCACCAATGACTGGGCCTCCATGCGAGACCTGTGTGCCCTGTTGCGCTGTTTCAAGTACTCTACCAACATGGGCAGTGGCGATGATGCCGTTATCAGCACTACAATACCACTTCTATGTCTCCTTGAGAAAACACTTAGGTTGATGATGGAAGAGGATGTGGCCCAGGAGGAGGAGGAAAAGGGGTCATTTCTAACACTTTCAGGCCAGTCTTTTAGTGGCTCAGAGGGAGGTCTTTTGCAACAGCAGAGGCCAGGTAAAAATTTGGCCAGCCAGGGCCCACTACTGGAGGACGAGGATGAGGAGGAGGTGGAGGAGGATGAGGATGAAGCATGTTCACAGCGGGATGGCACCCAATGCAGCTCGGGCCCATCACTGGTGCGTGGCTGAAGGGAAACGGAGGACGATGACGATACGCCTCCCACAGAGGACAGCTTGTCCTTACCTCTGGGCAGCCTGGCACACATGAGCGACTACATGCTGCAGTGCCTGCGCAACAACAGCAGAGTTGCCCATATTTTAACGTGTGCTGACTACTGGGTGGCCACCCTGCTGGATCCCCGGTACAAAGACAACGTGCCCACCTTAATTCTCGCACTGGATCATGATAGGAAAATGCGCGAGTACAAGCGCACGCTGGTAGACGCGCTCCTGAGAGTATTCCCAACTGACACGGGAGGACAAGTAGAGGCACAAGGCGAAGGCAGAGGAGGAGCAAAAGGTCGCCAACGCAGCTGTGTCACGGCCAGCTCCTCTGAAGGCAGGGTTAGCATGGCTGAGCTGTGGAAAAGTTTTGTCACAGCCCCACAGCTAACTGCACCACCAGCTGATAGGGAACGTGTTGCAGGAGGCATCATTTCAACAACATGGTGGAACAGTACTTGTGCACATGCCTCCACGTACTGATTGATGGTTCAGTCCCATTCAACTTGGGTCTCCAAATTGTCCACATGGCCAGAGTTTGCCCTTTATGCCTTGGAGGTGCTGGCCTGCCCTGCGGCTAGAGTATTGTCTGAACGTGTATTTAGCACGACAGGGGGCGTCATTACATACAAACGCTGCCGCCTGTCCACAGCAAACGTGGACAAGCTCACGTTCATTAAAATGAACCAGGCATGGATCCCACAGGACTTGTCCATCCCTTGTGCAGAATAGACATTTATAACTGCCTCACCCTCAACCATACATTCTTGTACTCCAGGGCACTTCTTTATTGAATCCTCTTTTTTAAATTGTACCATTATTTTGGGGGCAATACCAAGTTGAATTAACCTCTCCTTTGTCTGGGTGCCAGGGGCCTACATTTCAGCTAATCGCCTGCTGCTTGGTGCGTGACATGAAGCCTGATTTTCTGCTATGGGACCTCTCTCCTCTGTCTGGGTGCTAGCGCCAAAAAAACTGAAAGTGGCCTGTTCCATTGGTGGGTAACATGATGCCAGTTTTGCTGCTATGGGACCTCTCTCCTCTGTCTGGGTGCTGGGGCTTAAATTACTGAAAGTTGCCTGTTCCATTGGTGGGTAACATGATGCCTGTGTTGGTGCTATGGGACCTCTATCCTCTGTCTGGGTGCTGGGGCCTAAATAACTGAAAGTGGCCTGTTCCATTGGTGGGTAACATGATGCCTGTTTTGCTGCTACGGGACCTCTCTCTTCTGTCTGGGTTCTGGGGCTTAAATTACTGAAAGTGGCATGTTCCAATGGTGGGTATCATGATGCCTCTTTTGCTGCTATGGGACCTTTCTCCTCTGTCTGGATGCCAGGGGCCTACATTTCAGATAATCGCCTGTTGCTTTGGTGGGTGACATTATCCTCTTTTTGATGTCGAATGACCTCTACTCTGTCTGGGTGTCAGGGGCCTATATGTCATTTAATCATTTGTTGTCTTGGTGGAAGATATTAAACTCTTTTTACTGTCAAATGACTGCCCCATTGTGTGGGTGTCAGGGGCCTATATGTCATTTAATTATTTGTTGTCTTGGTGGGAGATATTAAACTATTTTTACTGTCAAATGACCACCCCATTATGTGGGTGTCAGGGGCCTATATGTCGTTTAATCATTTGTTGCTTTGGTGGTTGACATTATCCTCTTTATACTGTCAAATGACCTCTATTTTGTCTGGTTGTCAGGGGCCTATATTTTGTTTCATCGCTTGCTGCATTGGTGGGAGATATTAAACTCTTTATACTGTCAAATGACCTCTACCTTGTCTGGTTGTCAGGGGCCAATATTTTGTTTAATTGCTTGCTGTCTTGGTGGGAGACATTAAACTCTTTTTACTGTCAAATGAGCTCTCCTCTGTCTGTGTGTCAGGGGCCTACATAAATGATAATGGCCTGTTCCATTGCAGGTTGACCTAAGGCCTGTGTTGCTGTTATGAGACCGCTCTCCTCTTTGCGGGTGCTATGGTCCACCTGAATTAGTAAATGAGGCCTGTGGCACTGCTGGGTGAAATCAATACTGATTTGGCATGACTGTAACTCTCCTCTTTGTGGGTGCCATGGGTCTTAATCTGTGAATGAGGCCTGTGGCATTGCTGGGTGAAATCAATACTGTCTTGGCATGATTTTAACTCTCCTCTTTGTGGCTCCTGTGGGCCTGAATGTTTGAAAGAGGCCTGTGGCCCTGCAGGCAGACATGATTCCTTCTTGGCTGTGATGTGAACTTCAACTCCCATGTATGGTTGCCATGGCCCTGAGTCTGTGAATGAGGCCTGTGGCACTGCAGGCAGACATGAATCCTTTTTGGCTGTGATGAGAACTTCAACTCCCATAGCATTCCCACCTGACGCCACCCCAACCTCCTATTCCACCTCCTCTTCCAAGTTGGCAATTGATATTGGTTAATTTTTTTATTTTTATTTTTTATTTTAAGTCATTTCCCTATTTACATTTGTTAGCAGGGGATTTACCTACATTTTGATGCCTTTTGCAGCACTCTAGCCGATTTCCAGGGCTATTTTACAGCCTTTTTAGTGCCCAAAAGTTCGGGTCCCAATTGACTTCAATGGGGTTCGGGTTCGGGGTCAAGTTCGGGTCGAGTTCGGATCCCGAACCCGAACATTTTCGTGAAGTTCGGCCGAACTTCTCGAATCCGAACATCCAGGTGTTCGCTCAACTCTAATAAATAGCAGTTACTCAGTCGGTTAATTGGGTCTGTGTGACCTACCTATATTTTGCTTTAAAAAAACATTGTACTTGCCACCGTCAAAGGGATATACAACAGTTTTTAACCGGTTAATTGGGTCGGTGTGTCCTAATGTGTCTTTTGTTAAAATACACTGTACTTGCCACTGTCAAAGGCATATGTAGCAGTTATTAAGCTGGTTAACTTGGTCGGTGTGTCCTATATGTTTTTCTATTAAAATACATTGTACTTGCCACCGTCAAAGGGAAAATATAACAGTTATTCAGCCGGTTAATTGGGTCGGTGTGACCTGCCTATATTTTGGGTTAAAAAAACACTGTACTGGCCAAGGTCACTGGAAATATAATAGGTATTCAGCCAATTAATTGGGTGGGTTTGACCTACCTACATATTGGGTTTAAAAAACACTACACTTGCCACCATCAAAGGAAATATATAATAGTTATGTAGTCAGTTAATTGGGTCGGAGTGACCTACCTTTTTTTTTGTTTAAAATACACCATGCCTTCGTCAAAGAGATATAGAACAGTTATTCAGCCAGTTAATTGGGTCTGTGTACCTTTTTATTATTTTTTCAAATACACTGTATTTGCCACTGTGAAAGGGATATGAAGCAGTTATTCAGCCGTTTAATTGGGTCGTGTGTCCTGCCTTTTTTTGGTTTAAAATACACTGTATTTGCCACTGTAACAGAGAATATATAATAGTTATTCCGCCGCATAATTGGGTTGGTGTGACCTACCTATATATTGGGTTAAAAAGAGTCAATTTCTCTTACCGGTAATTGGTTTTTCCAATAGCCTCCACAACGGCACTCCGGGAGGATGTCCCAGCCTCCCCAGGACAGGAAACAACGTAGAAGTCCAGGTTTAAAAGGCCCCCTCCCCTTACCTGCTTCAGTTAATGATATAGGACTCAGTTGAGATTGAACCAAAAGGAACTGTATTGATAATGCACAAACAGTTAATAATAACAAGGCATGGCAAAACATAATATGTCCCACAAAAACAAATTTAACCAATGGGTACGGAATCCAGTGCCGTTGTGGAGGCTATTGGAAAAACCAATTACCGATAAGAGAAATTGACTCTTTCCCCGGGCGCCTCCACAATGGCACTCCAGGAGGATTTAATAGAGAAATAAATATTATTTAGGGTGGGACTACAGCAGACAAAACCTTTCTGCCAAAATATGTCAGAATCTTGAACATTTAACTTGTAATGTCTGAAGAACGTATTTGGGTTTGCCCAGGTGGCTGCCCTGCAGATTTGTTCTATTGATGCCGAGGCATTCTCAGCCCAGGAGGTTGACACAGCTCTATTGGAATGAGCTTTAATGCCAGTAGGAGGCGTCAGATACTTTTGACGATAGCAGAACTCAATGGTGTTCCTTATCCATCTGGATATAGTGCTTTACTTGCTGCTGCCCCTTTATTCTGGCCTTGGTACTGGAGGAGGAGATGGTCGACTTCCTGGTCTCTTTTGAGGCGTCTAGATAGGCTAACACACACCTTCTCAGATCCAAGTTGTGAAATTTTCTTTCTGCATCTGTAGATGGTCTGTTGCAAAAAGAAGGGAGACAGATTTCCTGTTGGCGATGGAATTTAGATGCCGCCTTTGGTAGAAAGGAAGGGGAGTGCCTCAGGATGATACTGTCTTCAAGAATCGTCAAATATGGAGCTTTGCAGGAGAAGGCTTGAATTTCGCCTACCTGTCTAGCAGATGTTATCGCCAGAAGAAAAGTAGTTTTCCAGGTAAGAAGTTTAAGAGGAACTTTCTGTAAAGAGGTTCGTCCATTAGGACCTGCAAGACAAGGTTTAAGTTCCATGGTGGGATGACAGAACGGACTAACAGACATTTTACTGGATGCCCCTTTCACAAAGCGCTTAATTAGAGGGAGGTCTGCTAACTTCACTTCAAAGAAGTTACTTAAGGTGGAGATCTGTACCTTTAGTGTACTTGGTCTTAATCCTTTGTCCAATCCGGCTTGCAGGAAATCTAGTATAAGTGGTATGTTTGGATTATGATCTTGGAAAGACTTGGCACCTGAGAACTTTAAAAAAGCTTTCCATGTTCTCATATAGATCTTGGAGGTTACTTGTTTTTTGCTGAATAGAAGAGTAGCGATCACAGCATCTGAAAGGCCTTTGGCTTTCAATTGCTCATGTTCAGTCTCCAGGCTGTCAGCCGTAGTCTCTCTACCCCTGGATGAAGAACCCGTCCCTGACGCAGGAGACCCGGGTACATTGGGAGAGTCCAAATTTGACCCCCTGCCAGATTGAACAACAGAGGGAACCAGGCCCTTTTGGTCCAGACGGGCACTATTAGAATGATGTGTGCTTTTTCTTCCATTGCCTTCATCAATACTTTGGATATTAGATTGTAAGGAGGGAAGCATATAACAGGCACTTGGGCCATGGGACTCACAGGGCATCTAATAAGAGGGCCTGATCGTGGCTGGCGAGGGAACCGAACAGCTTTACTTGTGCATTTCTTCGGTTGGCAAAAAGGTCCAATTCTGGAGTGCCCCACTTTTTTGTTATTTCTCTGAACATCTGGGGATCCAAAGACCATTCTCCACTCTTCAGATCTTTTCTGCTGAGATAGTCTGCTATCCCATTGTCTGTGCCTTTTAAATGAACAGCTGGTATAGACTTGAGGTTTCTCTCCCCCCAAGAGAAAATGCTGTTTGCGATTTTCATTAAGGCAATGCTTCTGGTGCCACCTTGACGATTTATATGATCTACAGCAGTGGCATTGTCGGTCAGGATCTTGACGTGTCGACCTTCCAGAGATTGATGTAGAGACTGCAACACTCTGAGAATTGCTGACAATTCTCTCACGTTTGAGGAAGACTGGATCATCTCTGAGTCCCATGTTCCTTGTACCACCTCTTCTGATGTGAATCCTCCCCAGCCGCGCCGCTGGCGTCTGTAGCAATAATTACCTGATTTGCTGCATGCCAAAAGACTCCTCTTTGTAGATTTTTTATTATCTTCCACCAGTATAGGAAGAGCTTTAACTTTAAGGGAATTTTTACTTTAAATCTTTGTTCCCCATCCCAAACCTGCAATAGGAATTGTTAAGGGTTCTGGTGTGATGTTGTGCCCATCTGACTGCTGGTATGGTGGCTGTCAAGTGACCCAGGAGCTTCATTATTTCCCTGATAGAGTTTCTTCTGGCTTCGCAAAGAGGGATATTCTCTGGCACAATGTCATCTGTTTGTCTGGAGGCAAAAGGACATGAGATTGTGAGAATCCAGAATTACTCCTAAAAATGTTTTCCTTTGACTGGGAATCAAATCAGAATTTTGCTCGTTTATCAACCAGCCTAGGTCTTCCAGAATTTTTCGGATCGTCTGTAGATGTTCTTGAATAGATGGAAGGGATGGTCCTACTATTAGGGGTCGTCCAAGGAAGGCACTACAATGATTCCCAGAAGATGCAGATGACCAGTTACTTCTGCCATAATTTTTGAGAACACCCTGGGAGCGGATGCAAGGCCAAATGGAAGCTCCTGAAACTGATAGTAAAGAGTTTGATCGTGTAACTGTACTGCTATCCGGAGATACTTCTGGTATGCACTGTGGATGGGAATATGATAGTATGCATCCGAGAGGTCAATTGTCAGCATGTAGCAGTCTCGGGCAAGAAGGTTTATTGTGGATCTGATGGACTCCATTTTTAACTTCTTGTAGATCATATATTTGTTTAGTTTCTTCAAGTTGATGATCAGTCTGAAGGATCCGTTCGGTTTCTGTATGAGGAAGACAGGAGAATAAAATCCTTTCCCTTCCTGGATTTTTGGGACTGGCACAATCACATTCTTCTGGAGAAGAGAAAGAATTTCGGATTCCAGAGAATTTTGCTTTTGTGACCTTTTTTTGCGGCTTGTTGAGACAGAAGTGATCTGGAGGTATGTCGTTGAATTCTAATTTGTAACCCATGGTGATCGTACTTAGGACCCATGAGGAGGAGGATATTTTTTCCCAGACGGCGGTGAATCTTTTTAGTCTGCCTCTGACCAGAAGGTTGGCGTCATTGAGTGGTTTTTGAGGTGGATTCTGGGTTGAAAAGGAAACCCTTTACTCTACCGCTGGAATTTTGCCATCTACCCGTAGTTTCTTTTTTCTTTTGGTCCTGTCTGTTTCTTTTTTGGAAACAAAAGGACCGGCGCTGTTGATAGTAACGGGACTCTGCAGGAAACCCTTCCTGTCAGAAGCTTTTTCCAGTATGTCCTCAAGGACAGATCCAAAGAGTTTGTCCCCTTCGCAAGGAATAGAACAAAGGCGACTTTTGAAGAGGCATCCCGGACCAGGATCTAAGCCAGATTTCCCGCCGGGTGGCATTGGATAGGGCTGAGGACCTGGCTGCTAACTTTACCATGTCAGCAGAGGCATCCGAAAGGAAATTTGAGGCCTGTTTTAACATTGGAATTGAGGCTAAAATCTATTCCCTTGGCGTCCCAGCCACTAAGTGCTCCTCTAGTTGAGATAGCCAGATAGATAAGGACCTGGATATGCATGTGGCCCCAATACCTGGATGCAGCATGGCCGTATTTGTCTCTCATGATCCCGGAGGATCAGCAGGCTTGCAGGGAGCTGTGTCCAGAGGAGCAGACATGCTTGCAGGTAGTGAGGAACACCATCACTGCGCTCCTCTGGCTCCTATTTGAATCTCCCACCAGTACTCTGACGTTAGACGCAACCGGAAGTGACGACAGTACTGGCAAATGCGACTTCCGGCCCGGGAGTGCGGGGAACGGAGGCCCGGGGCTGTCTTCAGGGAAGGACTTATGCCTAAGGTGCGGCCTGAATCGGAGCTCATGTGGCCCGACCTCTGCACAGTCCTCCCGGCTGGGGTAAAGACCAGACCGTGCACGATGCTGATGCGGCTTCTGAGCGGCCCCTACGTTCTCCCGAGGACAGGAAACAACAACTGAAGCTGGTAAGTGGAGGGGCCTTTTAAACCTGGACTTCTACGTTGTTTCCTGTCCTGGGGAGGCAGGGACATCCTTCTGAAGTGCCGTTGTGGAGGCGCCCTGAAAAACACTGTACTTGCCACCATCAACGGGAATACATAATAGTTATTCAGCAAGTTAATGGTGTCAGTGTGACCTACCTTTTTTATTTTAAAAAAAAAACTGTACTTGCTACCGTCATTGGAAAATATAATAGTTATTCAGCCGGTTAGTTGAGTCTGTTTGACCTACCTTTTTTTGTTCTTTAAAATACAATATACTTGCCACTGTTGAAGGGATGTATAACAGTTCTTCGGTCGGTTAATTGGGTTACACCTACCTATTTTTGTTTTTAAATACATTGTATTTGCCACTGTCAAAGGGAATATTTAATAGTTATTTAGCTGGTTAATTGGGTCGGTGTGACTTACCTATATATTAGGTTTAAAAGACACTGTACTTGCCACCGTCAAAGGGATATATAACAGTTATTCAGCCGGTTAATTGAGTCTGTGTGTCTTATCATTATCTTTATTTAAAATACACTGCACTTGCCACCGTAAAAGAGTATATATAATAGTTATTCAGCTGGTTATTTGGGTCGGATTGACCGACATATATATTGGGTTGAAGAAACACTGTACTTGCCATTGTCAAAGGAATATATAACAGCTATTCAGCCGCTTAATTGGGTCTGTTAGTCCTACCATTTTTTTTTTGTTTAAAATACACTGCACTTGCCACCGTAAAAGAGAATATATAATAATTATTCAGTCGGTTAATTGGGTCGGTGTGACCTACCCATATATTGGATTGAAAAAACACTGTACTTGCCACCGTCACAGGAAAATATAATAGTTACTCAGCCGGTGAATTGGGTCAGATCGACCTACCTATATATTGGGTTGAAAAACTGTGTACTTCCCACCGTCAAAGGGAAAATATAATAGTTATTTAGCCAGTTATTTGGGTCGGTGTGACCTACCTTTTTTTTTGGTTTAAAAAAGACTGTGCTCGCCACTGTCAAAGGGATATATAACAGTTATTTAGCCAGTTAAATGGGTCGGTGTGTCCTATCTTTTTTTTGTTTAAAATACATTGTACTTGCCGCCGGTCAAAGGGATATATAGCAGTTATTCAGCCAGTTAATTGGGTCAATGTGACCTACCTATATTTTGCGTTGAAAAAACAATGTACTTGCCAACGTCAAAGGTATATATAACAGTTATTTAGTCGGTATATTGGGTTTGTTTGTCGCTACCTTTTTTTCGGTTAGAGTACACTGTACTTGCCACCGTCAAAGGGATATGTAGCAGTTATTCAGCCGGTTAATTTGGTCGGTGTTACCGTCGTATATTTTGAGTTAAAAAACAGTGTAATTGCCACCGTCCAAGGGATATATAACCGTTATTCAGCCGGTTAATTGGGTCGGTGTGTCCTACCTGTTTTTTGTTTAAAACACACCTTACTTGCCACCATAAAAGAAAATACATAGTTATTTTGCCGGTTTATTAGGTAGGTGTGACCTCCCTACATATTGGGTTGAAAAAACCCTGTACTGGCCACCGTCAAAGGGAACATGTAATAGTTAATTAGCCAGTTAATCGGGTCGTTGTGATGTACCTTTTTTGTTTTGTTTAAAATACACTATACTTGCCATCGTCAAAGAGATATATAGCAGTTTTTTGCCGTTTAATTGGGTTAGTGTCACCTACCTCGATTTTAGGTTGAAAAACACTGTACTTGCCACCATCACAGGGATATATAGCAGTTATTCAGCCAGTTAATTTGGTCAGTATGACCTACCTTTTTTTTAAATACACTGTACTTGCCACCGTCACAGGGATATTTACTAGTTATTCAGCCAGTTAATTGGGTCAGTATGACCTACCTTTTTTTTTTTATGAAACTGACTGTAAAGACTTTGGCTCCATGGCGATTAAACTGTATTCGTGTGGTCTGAGCGCCATTCACTTAATAATGTGCGCTCAGACCTGAGCTATCTGGGGATATGTTAAATGTATAGTTTTAATGTAATGTGTCTTACCTGGTGTATTTTAACAGTAATGCTTGTTTTGTGTCCCCATGTGCATAATGGAGTCTTGTCTCTGACATGTCTGTGTTTTATGTATAAAATGGGACTTTGTGTATTGTACAGTATTTTAATGCTTTGTGCTAACCATGTGCATAATGGAGTCTTGTCTCTGTCCTGGGAGATAATTTAATTACTTCTCAATTGTCTCCTGAACAGAGGAGAGGAAGCCAGGATGCATTGTGGTAAAAAGTATGTGTAATTGGGTTACCTCTCAGGATAAGGGGAGGGAATCTGTGGGTTGCAACTAATATGTTACTGGATATTTTATACCTCCCTGTGGGCGGTCCTGTATTTGCAAGTCTGTAATAAAACCAGGCTGGGTGTGCCAGCACCTCAGACCACTGCTGGACCCTCAACACAGAGCCTTGTCTCTGTTCTTGGGGATTCACTGTATGCTGTTAGAGACTATGGAATTTAGATGCCTTGGTAGAGCAAGGGGAGTGCCTCAGGACATACTGTTCAAGAATCGGCTAAATATGGAGCTTTGCAGGAGAAGGCTTGAATTTTCGCCACTCTGTCTAGCAGATGTTATCGCCAGAAGAAAAGTAGCTTTCCAGGTAAGAAGTTTAAGAGGAACTTTCTGTAAAGAGGTTCGGCCCATTAGACCTGCAAGACAGTTTAAGTTCCATGGTGGGATGACAGAACGGACTAACAGACATTTTACTGATGCCCTTTCACAAAGCGCTTAATTAGGAGGGAGGTCTGCTAACTTTTCACTTCAAAGAAGTTACTTAAAGGTGGAGATCTGTACCTTTAGTGTACTTGGTCTTAACTCCTTTGTCCAATCCGGCTTGCAGGAAATCTAGTATAAGTGGTATGTTTGGATTATGATCTTGGAAAGACTTGGCACCTGGAGAACTTTAAAAAGCTTTCCATGTTCTCATATAGATCTTGGAGGTTACTTGTTTTGGTTGAATAGAAGAGTAGCGATCACAGCATCTGAAAGGCCTCTGGCTTTCAATTGCTCGTCATTCAGCTCCCCAGGCTGTCAGCCGTAGTCTCTCTACTCCTGGGATGAAAGAAACCCGTCCCCTGACGCGGAGACCCGGGCACATTGAGGAGTCCAAATTTGACCCCCTGCCAGATTGAACAACCAGAGGGAACCAGGCCCTTTTGGTCCAGGCGGGCACTATTAGAACAGATGTGTGCTTTTTTCTTCCATTGCCTTCACTCGAATACTTCTTGGATATTAGATTGTAAGGAGAGGAAGCATATAACGAGCATACTTGGAGCCATGGGACTCACAGGGACATCTAATAAGATGAGGGCCTCGATCGTGGCTGGCGAGGAACCGAACAGCTTTACTACAGTGCATTTCTTCGGTTGGCAAAAAGGTCCACCGTGGAGTGCCCCCTCTTGTTGTTATTTCTCCTGAACATCTGGGGATCCAAAGACCATTCTCACTCTTCAGATCTTTTCTGCTGAGATAGTCTGCTATCCCATTGTCTGTGCCTTTTAAATGAACAGCTGGCATAGACTTGAGGTTTCTCTCCCCAAGAGAAAATGCTGTTTGCGATTTTCATTAGGCAATGCTTCTGGTGCCACCTTGACGATTTATATGATCTACAGCAGTGGCATTGTCGGTCAGGATCTTGGCGTGTCGACCTTCCAGGAGATTGATGTAGAGACTGCAACACTCTGAGAATTGCTGAGCAATTCTCTCACGTTTGAGGAAGACTGATCATCTCTGAGTCCCATGTTCCTTGTACCACCTCTTTCTGATGTGAATCTCCCCAGCCGCCCGCTGGCGCTCAGCAATACTACCTGATTTGCTGATGCCAAAAGACTCCCTTTGTAGATTTTTTATTATCTTCCACCAGTATAGGAAGAGCTTTAACTTAAGGAATTTTTACTTAAATCTTTTGTTCCCTCATCCCAAACCTGCAATAGGAATTGTTATGGTTCTGGTGATGTTGCGCCCATCTGACTGCTGGTATGGTGGCTGTCAAGCAATTTCTCTTACCGGTGGTGGTTTTCAATAGCCTCCACAGCAGCACTCCGGGAGGATGTCCCAGCCTCCCCAGGACAGGAAACAACGTAGAAGTCCAGGTTTAAAAGGCCCCTCCCTTACCTGCTTCAGTTAATGATATAGGACTCAGTTGAGATTGAACCAAAAGGAACTGTATTGATAATGCACAAACAGTTAATAATAACAAGGCATGGCAAAACATAATATGTCCCACAAAAACAAATTTAACCAATGAGTACGGAATCCAGTGCCGTTGTGGAGGCTATTGGAAAAACCAATTACCGATAAGAGAAATTGACTCTTTCCCGGGCGCCTCCACAATGGCACTCCAGGAGGATTTAATAGAGAAATAAATATTATTTAGGGTGGGACTACAGCAGACAAAACCTTTCTGCCAAAATATGTCAGAATCTTGAACATTTAACTTGTAATGTCTGAAGAACGTGTTTGGGTTTGCCCAGGTGGCTGCCCTGCAGATTTGTTCTATTGATGCCGAGGCATTCTCAGCCCAGGAGGTTGACACAGCTCTATTGGAATGAGCTTTAATGCCAGTAGGAGGCGTCAGATACTTTTGACGATAGCAGAACTCAATGGTGTTCCTTATCCATCTGGATATAGTGCTTTACTTGCTGCTGCCCCTTTATTCTGGCCTTGGTACTGGAGGAGGAGATGGTCGACTTCCTGGTCTCTTTTGAGGCGTCTAGATAGGCTAACACACACCTTCTCAGATCCAAGTTGTGAAATTTTCTTTCTGCATCTGTAGATGGTCTGTTGCAAAAAGAAGGAGACAGATTTCCTGTTGGCGATGGAATTTAGATGCCGCCTTTGGTAGAAAGGAAGGGAGTGCCTCAGGATGATACTGTCTTCAAGAATCGTCAAATATGGAGCTTTGCAGGAGAAGGCTTGAATTTCGCCTACCTGTCTAGCAGATGTTATCGCCAGAAGAAAAGTAGTTTTCCAGGTAAGAAGTTTAAGAGGAACTTTCTGTAAAGAGGTTCGTCCATTAGGACCTGCAAGACAAGGTTTAAGTTCCATGGTGGGATGACAGAACGGACTAACAGACATTTTACTGGATGCCCCTTTCACAAAGCGCTTAATTAGAGGGAGGTCTGCTAACTTCACTTCAAAGAAGTTACTTAAGGTGGAGATCTGTACCTTTAGTGTACTTGGTCTTAATCCTTTGTCCAATCCGGCTTGCAGGAAATCTAGTATAAGTGGTATGTTTGGATTATGATCTTGGAAAGACTTGGCACCTGAGAACTTTAAAAAAGCTTTCCATGTTCTCATATAGATCTTGGAGGTTACTTGTTTTTTGCTGAATAGAAGAGTAGCGATCACAGCATCTGAAAGGCCTTTGGCTTTCAATTGCTCATGTTCAGTCTCCAGGCTGTCAGCCGTAGTCTCTCTACCCCTGGATGAAGAACCCGTCCCTGACGCAGGAGACCCGGGTACATTGGGAGAGTCCAAATTTGACCCCCTGCCAGATTGAACAACAGAGGAACCAGGCCCTTTTGGTCCAGACGGGCACTATTAGAATGATGTGTGCTTTTTCTTCCATTGCCTTCATCAATACTTTGGATATTAGATTGTAAGGAGGGAAGCATATAACAGGCACTTGGGCCATGGGACTCACAGGGCATCTAATAAGAGGGCCTGATCGTGGCTGGCGAGGGAACCGAACAGCTTTACTTGTGCATTTCTTCGGTTGGCAAAAAGGTCCAATTCTGGAGTGCCCCACTTTTTTGTTATTTCTCCGAACATCTGGGGATCCAAAGACCATTCTCCACTCTTCAGATCTTTTCTGCTGAGATAGTCTGCTATCCCATTGTCTGTGCCTTTTAAATGAACAGCTGGTATAGACTTGAGGTTTCTCTCCCCCCAAGAGAAAATGCTGTTTGCGATTTTCATTAAGGCAATGCTTCTGGTGCCACCTTGACGATTTATATGATCTACAGCAGTGGCATTGTCGGTCAGGATCTTGGCGTGTCGACCTTCCAGAGATTGATGTAGAGACTGCAACACTCTGAGAATTGCTGACAATTCTCTCACGTTTGAGGAAGACTGGATCATCTCTGAGTCCCATGTTCCTTGTACCACCTCTTCTGATGTGAATCCTCCCCAGCCGCGCCCGCTGGCGTCTGTAGCAATAATTACCTGATTTGCTGCATGCCAAAAGACTCCTCTTTGTAGATTTTTTATTATCTTCCACCAGTATAGGAAGAGCTTTAACTTTAAGGGAATTTTTACTTTAAATCTTTGTTCCCCATCCCAAACCTGCAATAGGAATTGTTAAGGGTTCTGGTGTGATGTTGTGCCCATCTGACTGCTGGTATGGTGGCTGTCAAGTGACCCAGGAGCTTCATTATTTCCCTGATAGAGTTTCTTCTGGCTTCGCAAAAGAGGGATATTCTCTGGCACAATGTCATCTGTTTGTCTGGAGGCAAAAAGGACATGAGATTGTGAGAATCCAGAATTACTCCTAAAAATGTTTTCCTTTGACTGGGAATCAAATCAGAATTTTGCTCGTTTATCAACCAGCCTAGGTCTTCCAGAATTTTTCGGATCGTCTGTAGATGTTCTTGAATAGATGGAAGGGATGGTCCTACTATTAGGGGGTCGTCCAAGTAAGGCACTACAATGATTCCCAGAAGATGCAGATGACCAGTTACTTCTGCCATAATTTTTGAGAACACCCTGGGAGCGGATGCAAGGCCAAATGGAAGCTCCTGAAACTGATAGTAAAGAGTTTGATCGTGTAACTGTACTGCTATCCGGAGATACTTCTGGTATGCACTGTGGATGGGAATATGATAGTATGCATCCGAGAGGTCAATTGTCAGCATGTAGCAGTCTCGGGCAAGAAGGTTTATTGTGGATCTGATGGACTCCATTTTTAACTTCTTGTAGATCATATATTTGTTTAGTTTCTTCAAGTTGATGATCAGTCTGAAGGATCCGTTCGGTTTCTGTATGAGGAAGACAGGAGAATAAAATCCTTTCCCTTCCTGGATTTTTGGGACTGGCACAATCACATTCTTCTGGAGAAGAGAAAGAATTTCGGATTCCAGAGAATTTTGCTTTTGTGACCTTTTTTTGCGGCTTGTTGAGACAGAAGTGATCTGGAGGTATGTCGTTGAATTCTAATTTGTAACCCATGGTGATCGTACTTAGGACCCATGAGGAGGAGGATATTTTTTCCCAGACGGCGGTGAATCTTTTTAGTCTGCCTCTGACCAGAAGGTTGGCGTCATTGAGTGGTTTTTGAGGTGGATTCTGGGTTGAAAAGGAAACCCTTTACTCTACCGCTGGAATTTTGCCATCTACCCGTAGTTTCTTTTTTCTTTTGGTCCTGTCTGTTTCTTTTTTGGAAACAAAAGGACCGGCGCTGTTGATAGTAACGGGACTCTGCAGGAAACCCTTCCTGTCAGAAGCTTTTTCCAGTATGTCCTCAAGGACAGATCCAAAGAGTTTGTCCCCTTCGCAAGGAATAGAACAAAGGCGACTTTTTGAAGAGGCATCCCCGGACCAGGATCTAAGCCAGATTTCCCGCCGGGTGGCATTGGATAGGGCTGAGGACCTGGCTGCTAACTTTACCATGTCAGCAGAGGCATCCGAAAGGAAATTTGAGGCCTGTTTTAACATTGGAATTGAGGCTAAAATCTATTCCCTTGGCGTCCCAGCCACTAAGTGCTCCTCTAGTTGAGATAGCCAGATAGATAAGGACCTGGATATGCATGTGGCCCCAATACCTGGATGCAGCATGGCCGTATTTGTCTCTCATGATCCCGGAGGATCAGCAGGCTTGCAGGGAGCTGTGTCCAGAGGAGCAGACATGCTTGCAGGTAGTGAGGAACACCATCACTGCGCTCCTCTGGCTCCTATTTGAATCTCCCACCAGTACTCTGACGTTAGACGCAACCGGAAGTGACGACAGTACTGGCAAATGCGACTTCCGGCCCGGGGAGTGCGGGGGAACGGAGGCCCGGGGCTGTCTTCAGGGAAGGACTTATGCCTAAGGTGCGGCCTGAATCGGAGCTCATGTGGCCCGACCTCTGCACAGTCCTCCCGGCTGGGGTAAAGACCAGACCGTGCACGATGCTGATGCGGCTTCTGGAGCGGCCCCTACGTTCTCCCGAGGACAGGAAACAACAACTGAAGCTGGTAAGTGGAGGGGGCCTTTTAAACCTGGACTTCTACGTTGTTTCCTGTCCTGGGGAGGCAGGGACATCCTTCTGAAGTGCCGTTGTGGAGGCGCCCTGAAAAAACACTGTACTTGCCACCATCAACGGGAATACATAATAGTTATTCAGCAAGTTAATGGTGTCAGTGTGACCTACCTTTTTTTTATTTAAAAAAAAAAAACTGTACTTGCTACCGTCATTGGAAAATATAATAGTTATTCAGCCGGTTAGTTGAGTCTGTTTGACCTACCTTTTTTTGTTCTTTAAAATACAATATACTTGCCACTGTTGAAGGGATGTATAACAGTTCTTCGGTCGGTTAATTGGGTTACACCTACCTATTTTTGTTTTTAAATACATTGTATTTGCCACTGTCAAAGGGAATATTTAATAGTTATTTAGCTGGTTAATTGGGTCGGTGTGACTTACCTATATATTAGGTTTAAAAGACACTGTACTTGCCACCGTCAAAGGGATATATAACAGTTATTCAGCCGGTTAATTGAGTCTGTGTGTCTTATCATTATCTTTATTTAAAATACACTGCACTTGCCACCGTAAAGAGTATATATAATAGTTATTCAGCTGGTTATTTGGGTCGGATTGACCGACATATATATTGGGTTGAAGAAACACTGTACTTGCCATTGTCAAAGGAATATATAACAGCTATCCAGCCGCTTAATTGGGTCTGTTAGTCCTACCATTTTTTTTTGTTTAAAATACACTGCACTTGCCACCGTAAAGAGAATATATAATAATTATTCAGTCGGTTAATTGGGTCGGTGTGACCTACCCATATATTGGATTGAAAAACACTGTACTTGCCACCGTCACAGGAAAATATAATAGTTACTCAGCCGGTGAATTGGGTCAGATTGACCTACCTATATATTGGGTTGAAAAACTGTGTACTTCCCACCGTCAAAGGGAAAATATAATAGTTATTTAGCCAGTTATTTGGGTCGGTGTGACCTACCTTTTTTTGGTTTAAAAAGACTGTGCTCGCCACTGTCAAAGGGATATATAACAGTTATTTAGCCAGTTAAATGGGTCGGTGTGTCCTATCTTTTTTGTTTAAAATACATTGTACTTGCCGCCGGTCAAAGGGATATATAGCAGTTATTCAGCCAGTTAATTGGGTCAATGTGACCTACCTATATTTTGCGTTGAAAAAACAATGTACTTGCCAACGTCAAAGGTATATATAACAGTTATTTAGTCGGTATATTGGGTTTGTTTGTCGCTACCTTTTTTCGGTTAGAGTACACTGTACTTGCCACCGTCAAAGGGATATGTAGCAGTTATTCAGCCGGTTAATTTGGTCGGTGTTACCGTCGTATATTTTGAGTTAAAAAACAGTGTAATTGCCACCGTCCAAGGGATATATAACCGTTATTCAGCCGGTTAATTGGGTCGGTGTGTCCTACCTGTTTTTTGTTTAAAACACACCTTACTTGCCACCATAAAAGAAAATACATAGTTATTTTGCCGGTTTATTAGGTAGGTGTGACCTCCCTACATATTGGGTTGAAAAAACCCTGTACTGGCCACCGTCAAAGGGAACATGTAATAGTTAATTAGCCAGTTAATCGGGTCGTTGTGATGTACCTTTTTTGTTTTGTTTAAAATACACTATACTTGCCATCGTCAAAGAGATATATAGCAGTTTTTTGCCGTTTAATTGGGTTAGTGTCACCTACCTCGATTTTAGGTTGAAAAACACTGTACTTGCCACCATCACAGGGATATATAGCAGTTATTCAGCCAGTTAATTTGGTCAGTATGACCTACCTTTTTTTTAAATACACTGTACTTGCCACCGTCACAGGGATATTTACTAGTTATTCAGCCAGTTAATTGGGTCAGTATGACCTACCTTTTTTTTTTTTATGAAACTGACTGTAAAGACTTTGGCTCCATGGCGATTAAACTGTATTCGTGTGGTCTGAGCGCCATTCACTTAATAATGTGCGCTCAGACCTGAGCTATCTGGGGATATGTTAAATGTATAGTTTTAATGTAATGTGTCTTACCTGGTGTATTTTAACAGTAATGCTTGTTTTGTGTCCCCATGTGCATAATGGAGTCTTGTCTCTGACATGTCTGTGTTTTATGTATAAAATGGGACTTTGTGTATTGTACAGTATTTTAATGCTTTGTGCTAACCATGTGCATAATGGAGTCTTGTCTCTGTCCTGGGAGATAATTTAATTACTTCTCAATTGTCTCCTGAACAGAGGAGAGGAAGCCAGGATGCATTGTGGTAAAAAGTATGTGTAATTGGGTTACCTCTCAGGATAAGGGGAGGGAATCTGTGGGTTGCAACTAATATGTTACTGGATATTTTATACCTCCCTGTGGGCGGTCCTGTATTTGCAAGTCTGTAATAAAAACCAGGCTGGGTGTGCCAGCACCTCAGACCACTGCTGGACCCTCAACACAGAGCCTTGTCTCGTTCTTGGGGGATTCACTGTATGCTGTTAGAGACTGATTGCCAGGAGTGTAAGCTGATTGTCTGCTTTTCCTGTTCGTCTGCTAGCAGCTATTTGGGAGGTTCCAGTACGGGAGTTGGAGTGCTATTTTGTATCCAGTTCGGGAGTTTGGTGTTCTGCAGTAGCTGTGCCTATATCTCTGTAAAGGGGCCGATCGCCTAAATGGTTTTTACCCCTTGTCTGCAGAAACGGTCCGTTACAATTGGTGGCGAGCGGCGGGATCGTTCCTACAGCCAGAAGGACAGCTACAGGAGACACCATTTCCTTGGATTTACAAGTGGGGGCAACGCATGTCCCAGTACAGCGACCCTAAAAGCAACAGAATGGAACCAGCAGTGTCATACGAGGAGGAGGACCTGGATGGCCGGGATGCATTAAGGAAAGGCATCTGGTACCAGGCCCTGGACAATGTACAATACCAGCGGGGTGAGAGTCTCCCCAGTGAAGAGCAGCGGTGGCAGAAGCAAGTAGCCCTGCGGATGCCCTTTCTGGGAGAGCAGCCCCTGGATGAATGGGTGAAGGAACTAGAGCACCGGGTATGGCAGGAGCTATGGCTGGAGGATGCCTACCAGGCGCTCTGGTGGTATATGGCACAGTATATACCCTGGACAGCCGAGCATGACAAGCCAGAGGGAGAGGAGTTTGATGGTTCTGGCTTGTTATGGGAGTCCTTTGCAGAGCCTGACTTCGGAAGTCCTGCGCAGAACAGACTTCAGGACATTTTCTACGAGAGGGAGGCTAGGCATGACGGGGATGACCCCCATGAGGTAGAGCAAGACCTGGCTCACCTAGCAACCCTGGAGTGGGAACTGGAGCAGGACTACCGAGATCTCTTCCACTCCATTGGGAAGGCTCAGCAGGACAGCAAGGTGACAGATCCAGTTCCAGACCCATTCCGCTGGGAAGATATTATTGAAATTTACTGGGAGGAACCCCAGGCGGCAGGTGGAGAGGGGACCGAGGTCTCTCCACCGGTATTGCAGGGAATTGGGAGCCTGAGCTCCATTCCCCAGCGGGAGATATTACAGGGAATTGGGAGCCTGAGCTCCATTCACCAGAGGCAGGCTGAGCTACAGGGGGCAGAGGTAGTTGTTCCTGCCCCACAGCAGCAGCGTGATTTTTCGGGAATTGGGAGCCCGGTCTCCATTCCCCAGTGGCAGTATAATTTGTTGGGAATTGGGAGCCCGGTCTCCAGTCCCCAGCGGCAGAGTAACCAGCAGGGAATAGAGAGCCCAGTCTCCTTTCTCCAGCAGCAGGACTCTGTATTGGGAGGAGAGACAGTCGGTCTCCCTCCACTGAGGAGGAAGGTATGTATGGGAGAGGAGCTTACTACCACCTCTCCCCAGCGGCGGATCATTAATGGGCAGGGAATAGAGAGCTCAGTCTCCTTTCCCCAGCAGCAGAGCTGTGTAACCAAAGGGGAGACAGTCGGTCTCCAGCAGCAGAGTTGTGTAACCAAAGGGGAGACAGTCGGTCTCCAGCAGCAGGACTGTATATCTAAAGGGGAGACAGTCGGTCTCCCCCTCCAACAACCAGGCTTCAACCAGGCTACCCTCCCAGTAGCGCTGGCAACAGGGCAGAGTGACGCGGGTCTCTGCCCATGCAGCACCCCACCAAGTCAGCGTACCCGTACCCAGCACAGCCGTGGTGAGGCACCTGGACATGGACAAGCTTCTCCTCTACCCAGTTGCAGTAACTATTTATTGTGGGTGGGCTGTGCTGTTGATTGTGTTTTGTGGGTGGGCTGCTGGACTAACAAGGGCACTGACCGGCAGGAGGTCAGATACCCTGTTAGTCTGTTTGGAAAAGGGGAGAGATGTGACGAGACCAATCTCGCCACATTGCATTGGAGAAGCCTGGTTGCTCGCCTGCTGCCTTTGGACTATGGCCCCCTGTTAAAAGACATATTTTTTACCTGCAGAAAAGCTTAATTCGTGCTTTTCTGCCTGGGGTTCGGTAGTTTTGGTTGAATGTGTTATACCCCAGATAGGAATCCCATGGAGCCCATTCGTATGAAACTAACTGTAAAGACTTTGGCTCCATGGCGATTAAACTGTATTCGTGTGGTCTGAGCGCCATTCACTTAATAATGTGCGCTCAGACCTGAGCTATCTGGGGATATGTTAAATGTATAGTTTTAATGTAATGTGTCTTACCTAGTGTATTTTAACAGTAATGCTTGTTTTGTGTCCCCATGTGCATAATGGAGTCTTGTCTCTGACATGTCTGTGTTTTATGTATAAAATGGGACTTTGTGTATTGTACAGTATTTTAATGCTTTGTGCTAACCATGTGCCTAATGGAGTCTTGTCTCTGTCCTGGGAGATAATTTAATTACTTCTCAATTGTCTCCTGAACAGAGGAGAGGAAGCCAGGATGCATTGTGGTAAAAAGTATGTGTAATTGGGTTACCTCTCAGGATAAGGGGGAGGGAATCTGTGGGTTGCAACTAATATGTTACTGGATATTTTATACCTCCCTGTGGGCGGTCCTGTATTTGCAAGACTGTAATAAAAACCAAGCTGGGTGTGCCAGCACCTCAGACCACTGCTGGACCCTCAACACAGAGCCTTGTCTCGTTCTTGGGGGGATTCACTGTATGCTGTTAGAGACTGATTGCCAGGAGTGTAAGCTGATTGTCTGCTTTTCCTGTTCGTCTGCTAGCAGCTATTTGGGAGGTTCCAGTACGGGAGTTGGAGTGCTATTTTGTATCCAGTTCGGGAGTTTGGTGTTCTGCAGTAGCTGTGCCTATATCTCTGTAAAGGGGGCCGATCGCCTAAACGTTTTTACCCCTTGTCTGCAGAAACGGTCCGTTACAGTTATGCAGCCGGTTAATTGGGTCTATGTGACCTATCTATATTTTGGTTTAAAAAACACTGTACTTGCCACCGTCACAGGAAAATATAATATTTATTCAGCCAATTAATTGGATCGGTTTGACCTACTTATGTACTAAGTTGAAAAAAACACTGTACTTGAACTGTGAAACGGAATATATAATAGTTGTTCAGCCAGTTGATTGGGTCTGCTTGACCGACCTTTTTTTTGTTTAAAATACATTGTATTTGCCAGCGTCAAAGAGATCTATAACAGTTATTCAGCCGGTTAATTTGGTCTTTGCATCCTATGTTTCTTTTTTTGTTTCAAATATACTGTACTTGCAACTGTCAAAGTGAATATATAACAGTTATTCAGCCGGTTAATTCGGTTAGTGTGACCTACCTATATATTGGGTTCAAAATACATTGTACTGAGAAACTGAGAAAGGGAATACATAATAGTTATTCAGCCAGTTAATTGGGTTGGTGTGACCTACCTTTTTTGGGGGTTTAAAATACACTGTACTTGCCATCGTCAAAGAGAAAATATAATAGTTATTCAGCTTGTTAATTGGGTCGTGTGACCTACGTTTTATTTGGTTTTAAATACACTGTGCTTACCACCGTCAAAGGGATATATAACAGTTATTCAGCCGTTTTATTTGGTGTGTCCTACCTCTTTTTGGTTTAAAATACACTGTAGTTGCCACTGTAAAAGAAAATATATCATAGTTATTGATAGCTCTTTCCAATTTGAGGCAGTTATGAGATGGTCATACAATGAGGCATCAGACCTTAACTGATAGCTCTTTCCAATTTGAGGCGGTTATGAGATGGTCATACAATGAGGCATCAGACCTCCACCGGTATATTTTCCCCTTCAGTGAATAGTTTTTCCTCCAGCTGGGAGATAGTAAAAGTCAGAACTCAATCTTAGACAGTTACAATCTGAAGTCTTTATTTCATAGTACATGTATTTATAGGACATTGGGGGTGGGAGTACCAACTTGAGTTCAGCAGATGACAGGTTAATTTAGGGAAGTCGGTAAACAATACTGGTATCTGCCATATACAATACATGAAAGGGTATTTTACATATTACAATGGTAGTCTAGATGCTAACAAGTTAAAGTCGTTACAGCTTGCTCTCATGCACATGAGGATCCTGCTGTCCATTGTATTTCCAAGTGATAACTGTGTGTCATCTCCTGGAGTGTCAATAGGTTAAACTCGTTACAGGTTGCTCTCATGTCCATGAAGATCCTGCTATTCATTGTATTTCCAACTGGTACCTGTGTGTCATTAATTCTAATCTCAATGTCTGCTGGGGTGGGCTCGCATACAGGAGTTAAGAGCCCTCTGGGGGATGTGTCTTCTGAGGGAATGACCTGTCTTGTAACAAGTGGCAGTGCCTGATATAATAAATATCTAATAGCAAGGTTAAAAATCCCTTTCAATCCAACCATTGATCCCAACTTTTTATACAAAAAATAACGGGATCACTTTCTATTCTGAGAGCTGCACTGTGTGTCCTCCTCGGGCTAGACACCTTGTGTGTATATGTACATAACATATTAAACAAAAGTACAAATCATAAAGGAGATAAAAAAAAACTTCTTGTGCAATTGGCGCACAGTAGGAAAAAAATCTCTTGCATGGTGGACAAGGGGAAAAAGAGAAAGGAAAGTTTAAATAACTATGAAGGAGATTTGAAAAAACCTTCTGTGTAATTGGCGCACAGTAGGAAAAAAATCCCCTGCATAGTGGAAAAGAAAGAAGAAAGAAAAGTAGGAAAGAACACAAAACATGAAATAAACAAACATAAAATAAGCGGATCAGTGTTGTTCTGAGAGTAGCACCATGTGTCCTTTGTGTCTACTAGGCTTGGCATCAATCGCAGAGTGGAGACGTGAATGTCTCTTGCTTCCTGGGGTGATGAGGGGCATATCGAGGGTAGCTTCTCAGAGTGGTGGGCACACATTGCCACTAGCCAAACAGTGCCTCCTAGCATTGTGTCTGCTACAAAGGATGCCATTGCTGCACAGATGTGAGGTCTTCCAGGGGTATGGGTGTACATTGGCATTGTACAGAGCACTGAAGCTTGCTTCTTCCTAATGATTGGATCCAACTGGGACTCGTCTGGTTCTGGTCACTCAGGCAGAGGTGAGGCTTCCTTCAATTGGGATGCATCATGAATCCAAGTAAGATAGTTGTCAGTTGACACTTTAGTTCTGGTCCTGGCCTGGACTGTCACAGGGGTTCCATAGGGTGGGTCCAGCGACTTCAACTTATGGAGAAACTTCCTCAGGACTCTGCCTCCAGGCTTGAATGGGTAGGTTGGTGCACCTTCCAACCCAACGTTTGTTCTGGTGTGTGAACAAAGACCTCTTCCTGTGAGTTTCATTAAAGGAGCAGATGATATTCACACCTAAAACACAAAAGGTTATGTGGGAACAAAAAATACTTCCACATCACAAAGGTACAGTATACATGACTGTTTTAACCAACACATGCCTGACTGTTATTTCATTGTTTGCAAACAATTACTAATTATTGAGCTCATGATACCACGTGGTGACTATGAAAGCCTTTTTAAACTGATATAAAACCTGTGAACACAACAAAAAACATTAGTGTTTAGCCAGTTTGACTAAGCCGCCTTTAGTGGCTCCTGAAAAGAAACACAGAGACAATTAATTACACACAATTATCATAACAGTCACATCTTTATTCCCTAAGCCTTGTCCTGTTATCTGTGTGGCTGGAATATAAGTCCCATATTCTTCTTAAACTAAGCAAGCATTCTTCACAAAATGTTCCATATTGTTATTGAAAAATGGTAATGCAATTTGGGACCAACTGCACACCAGCCAAAATGGAAGATTAGCTTTCACCATAGAATGACTTGCAGCAGACTTAGGAACATGATCTTAGTTCTAAACTTAATATTTAATTTCTTTCTGGGATTCTTCTTACCATAAGAATTGCCCATTTTATTTAGCTAAAAATATACAGTGAGATCAGCTGAATTTGAAGGTTTAGCTAAGAATGATTATGTTTGTGTTTAGTGCAAATACTTACTGACTAACCTTATGCTTATCAGTTTATATGTTTTCCATCCTATTTCTTCTAATCCAGGCTCATGACTGCTCCTGAATTTATAGTTGATTTTTTTAACTATTCTGGGGGGGTATTTACATCCTATGTCTTCTAATCCAGGCTCATGATTACTCCTGAATTTATGTTTGATCTTACACTATCCTGGATGGCCAAGCTTATAACCTTCAATTTCAGCATGAACTCGCATACCATCTATACACAGTCTATACACAATTTATACAGTAAATTTCAATCTTATAACGACTAAGAAATGCTTAAGCAATTATACAGCAATATACATTGTTTTAGGAAAGACTATTCACTGCACACAGCACTGTTTTAAGATTTGGGGACTCCAGACCCCTTTTTTTTGTTTTAGGAATATCAGATTCCTGGGACTTCAGATCCCTATAACTTCTTTAGGAATATCAGATTCCTGGGAGGCGCACAGAAGCGCTCACCGGGTTCAAATAATCCGCTCTCACAGTATAGGGTAGTAATAATACATTAAAAAATATAGAATCACTTACCCGATACTGTTTATGGCGAATCCCACCTTCTGACACCAAACTGATAGCTCTTTCCAATTTGAGGTGGTTATGAAATGTTCATACAATGAGGCATCAGACCTTAACTGATAGCTCTTTCCAATTTGAGGCGGTTATGAGATGGTCATACAATGAGGCATCAGACCTCCACCGGTATATTTTCCCCTTCAGTGAATAGTTTTTCCTCCAGCTGGGAGATAGTAAAAGTCAGAACTCAATCTTAGACAGTTACAATCTGAAGTCTTTATTTCATAGTACATGTATTTATAGGACATTGGGGGTGGGAGTACCAACTTGAGTTCAGCAGATGACAGGTTAATTTAGGGAAGTCGGTAAACAATACTGGTATCTGCCATATACAATACATGAAAGGGTATTTTACATATTACAATGGTAGTCTAGATGCTAACAAGTTAAAGTCGTTACAGCTTGCTCTCATGCACATGAGGATCCTGCTGTCCATTGTATTTCCAAGTGATAACTGTGTGTCATCTCCTGGAGTGTCAATAGGTTAAACTCGTTACAGGTTGCTCTCATGTCCATGAAGATCCTGCTATTCATTGTATTTCCAACTGGTACCTGTGTGTCATTAATTCGAATCTCTATGTCTGCTGGGGTGGGCTCGCATACAGGAGTTAAGAGCCCTCTGGGGGATGTGTCTTCTGAGGAAACGACCTGTCTTGTAACAAGTGGCAGTGCCTGATATAATATATATCTAATAGCAAGGTTAAAAATCCCCTTCAGTTATTTAGCCGGATAATTGGGTCGGTGTGACCTACCTATACATTGGGTTGAAAAAACCGTGTACTTGTCCCCGTCACAGGAAAATATCATAGTTATTCAGCCTGTTAATTGGGTCGGTTTGACCTACCTATATATTGGGTTGAAAAAACATTGTACTTAACCCGTCAAATGAAATATATATAAGTTATTTAGCCAGTTAATTGGGTCGGTGAGACCTAACTTTTTTTTTTGTTTAACAGCTTCAGGACCTTGGACGAGATAGCTCGTCCTAACTAGCAGTTACTTCACGCACTAGGACGAGATATCTCGTCCTGCAGTCACTGTGAGCAAACACACAGCTGATAAGAACTGAGCTACTTGTAATTCTGCTTCTCTAGTGCTGAGGATTAGCCTGCCCTTCCTCCTCAGCTACACAGTTAACCCCTTCATTACTCCTCACACATCCATAGCCCTTCCTTAGTGCTGTGTTTGAGGAGCTGTGTGACCAGTGAATGTCATTTACAAAATGATCCAAACATGAAGTAGACATATGGGAAATGTAAAGTACACTATTTTAGGAGGCATTACTATCTTATTTATAAGCAGAGATATAGAAATTTCGAAAATTACAAATTTTTCCAATTTTTTTTATAAATAAAAATAAAATATTTTGACTTAAATTTACCACTGTCATGAAGTACAATATGTGATGAGAAAACAGTCTCAGAATGGCTTGGATAAGTAAAAGCGTTCCAAAGTTATTACCATTTAAAGTGACATATGTCATATTTGCAAAAAATGGGCAGGTCCTTTAGGTGAAAAATGGCAGGGTCCTTAAGGGGTTAAAAATAACTGTACTTGCCACCGTCAAAGGGAATATATAATAGTTATTCAGCCGGTTAATTGGGTCGGTTTGACTTACGTATATATTTTGTTGAAAAAACACTGTACTTGTTACCGTCAAAGTCATATAACAGTTATTCAGCCGATTAATTGGGTCGTCATGTCCTACTTTTTTTTTGTATAAAATACACTGTAGTTGCCACCGTAAAAGAGAATATATAATAGTTATTCAGACAGTTAATTGGGTCAAAATGACCTACCTATATTTTGCATTGCACAAACACTGTACTTTCCACTTGCAAAGAGAAATATAACAATTATTCAGCCGGTTAATTGGGTCCGTGTGTCCTACCTTTTTTTGCTTTAAAAAACATTGTACTTGACACTGTCAAAGGTAAATATATAATTGTTATTCAGCCGGATAATTTTGTCGGTGTGACCTTCCTATACATTGGTATTAAAAACAATGTACTTGCCACCGTCAAAAGGAACATATAATATTCATTCATCCAGTTAATTGGGTTGATGTGACCTAACTTTTTTTTTTGCTTAAAATACACTGTACTTGCAACCATAAAATGGATACAACAGTCTTTCATCCGGTTAATGGAGACAAAAAGTGTAATAGTAAGTGACCAAAATGTCATATGCACCCGAAGATAGTGCCAATCAAATTGTCATCTCATCCCGCAAAAAATGAGTCCCTACATAAGTCGCCCAAAAAATAAAAATAAAATGGCTTTCCGAATGTGGAGACACTAAAAAAATAATTTTTTCAAAAATGCTTTGTTATGAAGAACTGAAACAAAAAACCCTCCTAAAAGTAGTCATATTTGGTATTGTCACGTCTGTAACAACCTGCTGTATAGAAATAGCACTCGATCTAACCTGTCAGATCAACTATGTAAATAACAAAAAAAAGTCCCAAAACAGCAGATTTTTTGCAAATTTTCCATTTTAATCCATTTTTCCAGTAACAAAGCAAGGGTTAACAGCCAAACAAAACTCACATTTTTTTACCCTGATTCTGTAGTTTGCAGAAACACCCCAGATGTGGTCATATACTGCTGCATGGCCAAACGGCAGGGCATAGAAGGTAGGGAACGCCATATGGTTTTTGGAAGGCAGATTTTGCTGGACTGTTTTTTTGACACTATGTCCCATTTGAAGCCCCCCTGATGCACCCCTACAGTAGAGAGACTATGGGATAAGGTGGCATTTTTGATTGTACTATTTTAGGGTAAATATGATTTTTTGTTGCTCTGTATTACACTTTTTTTGAGGCAAGGTAACAAAAAATAGAAATTCTGAAATTTCATCTCCATTTGCCAATAACTCTTGTGGAACACCTAAAGGGTTAACAAAGTTTGTAAAATCGGTTTTGAATACGTTGAGGTGTGTAGTTTCTTAGATGGAGTCACTTTTATGGAGTTTCTACTCTAGGGGTGCATCAGGGGGGCTTCAGATGAGACATGGTGTCAAAAAACCAGTCCAGCAAAATCCGCCTTCCAAAAACCATATGGCATTCCCTTCATTCTGTGCCCTGCAAATAACAAATGACAAAACAGGTGCACTAGGTAAAATTGAGAGATTAGTCAACATGTCCTGCAGTGGAGTAATAATGTATATATATGCACAACTGCATTTTTGGGTTGAGCACATCCTGCTTCATGCCACCTTTCAGTGGTTTTGTGTACATATAATTTTTGGAGGTGTATAAACTCCTATGTAAATGTAACCTGTTTTCCCTGCACAGGCTACATTTAGGTGCACCTGTGAGGCCTGGGCCATATTAGCCAGTCTTGGGTGGGGCTCACAGCCCTCTCCCTCCTCCCATTGCAGGCATGGTTTCATGTTGGAGGTAACTGAGGAGTTTGCTGTGAGCCAGCCTGTACATTCCTGTAATGCCCACTGGCTCCTGGTATTGCCCATATGGCACAGGTAGGTGAGTGTTAGGTCCCGAGCTACTTGAGAAACCTTGGCGTGGTGCTCGGGCTTAAGAAATGTCCTCCACTGCAGGACATGTTGACTAATCTCTCAATTTTAACATCAGTTTGAGGGCTTAGTAAGACCGCCGTGTGCACCTGTTTTGTCATTTGTTATTGCTATATTGTTATATTATTTATCACATCCACACAATTGCCATCTTGTGTAGGATGTCTATTGTGGTACTTGTGGTCCGCTGCGGACATCCTCCACCATATGCATTTTTGCTGGGGATCGCCATTAGCAAAGTGCAGGATCTGCTCCCCTGTATATATATGCACAACTGCGTTTTTGGGTTGAGCACATCCTGCTTCATGCCACCTTTCAGTTGTTTTGTGTAAACTACAGAATCAGGGCAAGAAATATTGAGTTTTGTTTGGCTGTTAACCCTTGCTTTGTTACTGGAAAAAATGGATTAAAATGGAAAATTTTCCAAAAAAATCGAAATTCAGAAATTTTATCTCCATTTGCCATTAACTCTTGTGGAAAACCTAAAGAGTTAACGACGTTTGTAAAATCAGTTTTGAATACCTTGAGGGGTGTAGTTTCTAGAATGGGGTCATTTTTGGGTGGTTTCTATTATGTAAGCCCCACAAAGTGACTTCAGACCTGAACTGGTCCCTAAAAAATTTGTTTTTGAAAATTTCTGAAAAATTTAAAGATTTGCTTCTAAACTTCTAAGCCTTGTAACGTCCCCAAAAAATGAAATGGCATTCCCAAAATGATCGATACATGAATAAGACATATGGGGAATGTAAATCAATAACTTTTTGTTGGCGGTATTACTATGTATTATAGAAGTAGAGAAATTGAAACTTGGAAAATTGCTAATATTTTTGGTAAATTTGGTATTTTCTTATAAATAAAAATGAATTTTTTTGACTCCATTTTACTAGTATTATGAAGTACAATATGTGACAAAAAAAAAGTCTTAGAATGGCCTGGATAATTAAAAGCGTTTTAAAGTTGTTCACACATAAAGTGACAATGGTCAGATTTTCAAAAAATGGTTAAAATAAACTGTACATGCCACAGTCAAAGGGAATATATAATAGTTATTCAGCCAGTTAATTGGGACGGTGTGCCCAATCTTTTTTTTGGTTTAAAATACATCGTACTTGCCACCGTCAAAGGGATATATATAGCATGTATTCAGCAAGTTGACTTGTTTGGTGTGACCTACCTTTTTTTTCTGTTTGAAATACACTGTCATTTCCACCATCAAAGAGATGTATAACAGTTCTTCAGCCAGTTAATTGGGTCGTGTGTCCTACATTTTCTTTGTTTAAAATACACTGTACTTGCCACCGTCAAAATGATATATGACAGTTATTTAGTCGGTTAATTGTGTCGGAGTGACCTACCTGTATATTGGGTTCAAAAAACACTGTACTTCCCACCCTCAAAGGGAACATATAATAGTTATTTAGCCAGTTAATTCGGTATGTGTGATCCAACTTTTTTTTTCAAATAGATATTGTGGGGA
The DNA here is from genome assembly GCA_033119425.1 of Bufotes viridis. NCBI lineage: Eukaryota > Metazoa > Chordata > Amphibia > Anura > Bufonidae > Bufotes > Bufotes viridis. The sequence goes on from CM065594.1 coordinate 128,835,029, forward strand.
GTCGCTCTGGTAGATAGCGGTGCGGGTGCAGTACCGAGGCAAAACAAGGAGTCCAGAATGTGCAATAAACAGTGTTTTATTCACACTTGCACAACATAAATGAAAAACAGTCTCTTGGTGATAATTCACACATAACAGAAATAATGTGGCCAAACAAAACAGGCCAACACAGGGTTCAGTCACCTGGGAGGTTTAGGTGAGGGTTCACACCTAGCAGTCGGCCCAGCCGCAGGAGATTCCACCTTCAAGTTGCAGGGAAAAACACCACCTTGCTGAGCTCTTTCCTCCAGATCAGAGAACTCCACAGGACTGTTAGCAGCTCCAGGACAATCACAGCCCCCAGCTGCTGGTGCTGGCTGAGTTTTTAAACCCAGCCCAAAACCAGGACTGGGTCGTGGGGAGCAGCCACCCACCCTACACTTTAGCTGCTCCCGGTAAGAGCCGGCCCGGATCGGCTTTGCAGCCATGCTATTTAAAACTATGTCAGTAGCACCAGCTGCTGCTGACATCAACAAAAACGGCTCTTACCTCACCGAGGCTATGAACCTCGGTGACACATACCTGCCATCCACGACGGCACCCTGCACCTTACCACACCCCCCTTTGTTCAACCCTGAGGGGTGGACACATGTGAGGCAGTGGACGCGGAAAGGGCATCTGCATTACCCTGCAAGCGGCCTGCCCTATGTTCCACGGAGAACTTGAAGTTCTGCAGGGATAGGAACCACCTGGTGACCCGAGCATTCCTCTCCTTGGCCTGGCTCATCCACTTGAGAGGGGAATGGTCGGTCACCAGACGGAACCTCCTCCCTAACAGGTAGTAGCGGAGAGATTCGAGTGCCCACTTGATAGCCAGGCACTCCCTCTCCACTATGCTATACCTGGTCTCGGCGGGACTGAGCTTACGGCTCAGGAAGACAACGGGATGTTCTTCCCCGTTGACCTCCTGAGACAGCACAGCACCGAGGCCTACCTCCGAGGCGTCGGTCTGTACGACAAACTCCCGGTTGAAGTCGGGTGTCACCAAAACCGGGGACCCACAGAGGGCCGACTTCAACGCGGAGAAAGCCTCCTCCGCCTTCTCACTCCAGCTAACCTTCCCAGACTTTCGCCCCTTCAATAGGTCTGTCAACGGCGCTGCTATTGTGGCAAAGTGGGGCACAAACCGCATGTAGTACCCTACCATTCCCAGGAAGGACTTTACCTGCCTGGCAGTGACCGGTCGGGGCCAGTTACGTATGGCTTCCACTTTAGTTACCTGCGGCTTGATGACTCCCCGCCCAATTACATATCCCAGGTATTTGGTCTCTTCCAACCCAATCGCACACTTCTTTGGATTGGCGGTTAGACCAGCTTTCCTCAGGGCATCCACTACCGCCTGCACTTTGGGCAAATGGCTTTCCCAGTCGGTGCTGTGGATGATTACATCGTCTAAGTAGGCCGAGGCGCACCGACGATGAGGTCGCAGCACAATATCCATTAACCTTTGGAAGGTGGCGGGGCGCCATGCAGGCCAAAGGGTAACACCTTATAATGATACAGGCCCTGCGGGGTAACAAAAGCAGTTTTTTCCTTGGCCGACTCCGTTAAGGGTACTTGCCAGTATCCTTTAGTGAGGTCTAGCACAGAAAAATAACGGGCTTGCCCTAAATTCTCAACAAGCTCGTCTACCCGGGCATGGGATACGCATCGAACTTGGACACTTCATTTAATTTGCGAAAATCGTTGCAGAACCGCAACGTCCCATCCGGCTTGGGTATCAGGACTATGGGACTGGCCCACTCACTTTTCGACTCCTCAATGACATCGAGCTTCAACATTAATTGCACTTCCTCCGCGATGGCCCGTCGCCGAGCCTCGGGTACCCGGTATGGTTTTAACCGGATCTTGGCCTGAGGCTCAGTGACGATGTCATGTTGGATGAGAGACGTGCGGCCAGGGAGGTCCGAGAACACATCCGTGTTCCGACTGATGAACTCCCTGACTTCCTGAACTTGTTTGGAAGACAGGCTGTCTGCAATTTTTACCGTGGTTACTGCTTCACAGGCCTCGAACTGTGGGGCTGGACCCTTCTCACCTAGAAGCCCTGGCCGGGGGCTGTTGTCGTCGGCCATGTTCCTATCTTTCCACGGCTTTAGTAAATTCACGTGGTACACCTGCTCCGGCTTGCGCCGCCCTGGCTGGTGTACCTTGTAATTTACTTCCCTACCTTCTCGATCACCTCATAGGGGCCCTGCCACCTAGCTAGGAACTTGCTGTCAAGGGTGGGTACCAGAACCAAAACCCGATCTCCCGGATTGAAGTCCCGCACCCGAGCCTGACGATTATACACCCTACTCTGGGCTTGTTGCGCTGCCTCCATATGCTCCCGGACCAGCGGCAACACCCTTTCCATCCGTTCCTGCATCTGGGTGACATATTCAATGACACTTTTGTGGGGGACAGGTTGCTGTTCCCACGCTTCCTTGGCAATATCCAACAGGCCTCGAGGGTGTCTGCCATAAAGCAGTTCGAAGGGCGAGAACCCAGTAGAGGCCTGGGGCACCTCTCGCACTGCGAACATGAGATAGGGCAGAAGCAGGTCCCAGTCCTTCCCATCTCTAGACACCACCCTTTTTAACATATTTTTTAAAGTTTGGTTAAACCTCTCGACAAGACCGTCTGTTTGCGGATGGTAAACGGACGTCCGTAACTGCTTTATACGCAACAATTTACACAGTTCCCTCATAACTTTGGACATAAAAGGGGTCCCTTGGTCTGTCAGAACCTCTTTTGGCAGGCCCACACGGGAAAACATTTCCATTAACTCTTTGGCGATGAGCTTAGCTGAGGTATGTCGCAGAGGCACCGCCTCCGGATACCGAGTTGCATAGTCGAGAACTACCAGAATGTGTTGGTGGCCCCTGGCAGACTTTTGGTACAGGCCCAATTAGATCCATAGCGATTCGCTCAAACGGGACCTCAATAATTGGAAGAGGTACCAGAGGACTACGGAAATGTGGCTGGGGGCTATTTATCTGACAGGTCGGACAGGACTTACAATAATTTTCTACCTCCTTGAACACACCGGGCCAATAAAACCGCTGCAGTATGCGGTCCTGGGTTTTCTGCCACCCCAAGTGTCCCCCAAGAACATGTTGGTGGGCAAGCTCCATAACAAGCTTGCGATATGCGGTGGGCACCACCAACTGTTCAACGGGCTCACCTCGGATTTGGTTCACCCGATACAACATATCCTGAAGAACAATAAATCGTGGGAACATTAATTCAGCCCCAGGTTTCTGGGGTTTACCATCAATTATTACGACACTTTCCCAGGCCCTGGTTAGGGTTTGGTCCCGGTGTTGTGCGGTCCCAAAATTTTCCCCGGAGACATTGAGGTCTGCCAACTCAGGTCCCGGTGGCAAGTCCTCCGTGTCTCCCACCATTACACTCAGTGGGGTTGTCTCCCCCTCTACCGCAGCAGTGGTGGTCACCCCTACCGCAGGCCCCTTCGGACTCGGGCTCCCAGGGCTCTGGCCTCCCACTGGAACCAGGCCACTCTGCTAGGGTTACCCCTGTCTCAGGGCTATTAGTCACTTTCACCTCAGGCCATAGTGACGGAAAACCAGGGAAGTCTCTCCCAATTATTAGTTCATAAGGTAGCTTTGTGGAGATCGCCACTTCATAAGTCCATGTGCCGGCCGCCGTGGACAGAGACATTACAGCAGTGGGATAGTCCTTTAAGTCTCCGTGTATGCACACCACACCAACTTTCCGGCCCGTATACTGGGTGGGCTGTACCAGGGCAGCACTTACCAAGGTTACTAGGCTCCCTGAGTCCAACAGCGCCACTGCCAGGTTATCACCAACTTGCACCTGGCACAGATGACGATTGTCTATTATCTCGGGGTGCCGGTCGCACACAGTCTCCGGGCATACATGGAAGCCCGGTACCCATAATTAGTCTCCATGGGCTCTCCCCGGCGTGGACAGTCGGCCCTTATGTGTCCAGGCTCCCGACACTGCCAGCAGACCACTGGGGATGGGTCTGCAAGGGGTACATCCCAGGCGGGTTTGGCCGGCCGCCGGGTCTGGGGTGGAGATTTCCTGGGTTTGACTGGTCCCCTCCCAAAAGAACCCCCTGCAGGTTTCTGGTGGCCTCATATCGCTCCACCAGGTCGACCATCTCTAAGGCATTCCCAGGTGACACCTGGCCGATCCAGTGCTGGAGAGGGTATGGCAAAGCCCTCCAGAATACATCGGCTAACAGACGGTCGAGCATAGCAGTGGGAGTCAGTATGTCTGGCTGCAGCCATTTTTGCAACCGTTGTAGCAAGTCATAATATTGTGGTCTGGCGGGTTCAGCCGGGTTGAACTCCCACTGATGCACCCGCTGGGCCCGGACCAAAACATTCACCCCCAGTCTTGCCAGGATCTCACCTTTCACGGTCGGGTAGTCAGCTGCTTGGTCATCTGGGAGGTCAAAAAATACTTGCTGGGGTCCAGACGCCAGGAACGGAGCGACGACCTCTGCCCACTGTTCTCGGGGTAATTTCTCCCTCACGGCCACCTTCTCGAACACCGCCAGATAGGTCTCAACATCATCCGAGGGGTCATCTTAGGGATCGCTGCACGGACAGCTTTCCGGGCATCGTGGACGTGGTGGGACGCTCCTGCCGCTTGTAACGCCATCACGTGCTGTAGCAGTAGCTGGTTGGTCTCCCGCTGCTGCACGTTAGCCTCTATGAGGGCTTTCACAGCCGCCTCCATTTTGTCAGGGAACACAGGCTGCAACTTTGCCGGCCGAATATAGGACATCCAGTCGTGCCCAGCAAAAACAAACTTCGGCGTTCACGCCAGCCTCACTGCGCATGCCCGTATCCTCCACCAAATGTGGGGAGTCGCTCTGGTAGATAGCGGTGCGGGTGCAGTACCGAGGCAAAACAAGGAGTCCAGAATGTGCAATAAACAGTGTTTTATTCACACTTGCACAACATAAATGAAAAACAGTCTCTTGGTGATAATTCACACATAACAGAAATAATGTGGCCAAACAAAACAGGCCAACACAGGGTTCAGTCACCTGGGAGGTTTAGGTGAGGGTTCACACCTAGCAGTCGGCCCAGCCGCAGGAGATTCCACCTTCAAGTTGCAGGGAAAAACACCACCTTGCTGAGCTCTTTCCTCCAGATCAGAGAACTTCACAGGACTGTTAGCAGCTCCAGGACAATCACAGCCCCCAGCTGCTGGTGCTGGCTGAGTTTTTAAACCCAGCCCAAAACCAGGACTGGGTCGTGGGGAGCAGCCACCCACCCTACACTTTAGCTGCTCCCGGTAAGAGCCGGCCCGGATCGGCTTTGCAGCCATGCTATTTAAAACTATGTCAGTAGCACTAGCTGCTGCTGACATCAACAAAAACGGCTCTTACCTCACCGAGGCTATGAACCTCGGTGACACATACCTGCCATCCACGACGGCACCCTGCACCTTACCACAATATATAACAGTTATTAAGCCAGTTAATTTGGTCGGGTTGACCTAGTTATATATTGGGTTAAAAAAACACTACACTTGCCACCGTCAATGTGAATATATGATAGTTTTTCAGCCAGTTAATTGGGTCAGTGTGATCTACCTTTTTATTTTTGTTTAAAATACATTGTAGTTGCCACCGTCAAAGGTAATATATCATAGTTATTTAGCAGGTTAATTCAGTCGAAGTGACCTACCTATATATTGGGTACAAAATACTCTATACTTGCCACCGTCAAGGAGATATATAACAGTTATTGAGCCAGTTAATTGGGTCAGTGTGACCTACCTTTTGTTTTGTTTAAAATACACTGTACTTGCCACAGTCAAAGAGATATATAACACTTATTCAGCTAGCTAAATGGGTCGGTGTGACCTATTTATACATTGGGCTCAAAATACACTGTACTTGCCACCGGAAAAGGAAAAATATAATAGTTATTCAGCCAGTTAATTAGGTTGGCGTGACCTACCTGTTTTTTTTTTTGTTTAAAAAAATGCTGTACTTGCCAAGATTACAGGAAACTATAATACTTATTCAGCCAGTTAATTAGGTCAGTTTAACCTACATTTTTTTTTTTTTGTGTGTTTAAAATACACTGTATTTGCCAACGTCAAAGGAATATATATAACAGTTATTCAGCCGGTTAATTGGAGCGGCGTAACATAGCTATGTTTCGCGTTGAAGAAACACTGTACGTGCCACCGTCAAAGGATATATAACAGTTCTTTAGCCGGTTAATTGGGTCGGTGTGTCTTACCTTTTTTTGGTTAAAAATAGATTGTACTTGCCACCGTCAATGGGAACATATAATAGTTATTCAGCCGCTTTATTGGGTCAGTGTGACCCACCTATATATTGGGTTGAAAAAACACTGTACTCGCCACCGTAAAAAGGAACATATAATAGTTATTCAGCCAGTTAATTTGGTCGGTGTGACCTACTGTACCTTTTATTTTTGTTAAAAATACACTGTATTTGCCAACATCAAAGGAATATATATAACAGTTATTCAGTCGGTTAATTGGGACGGTGTCTATGTATCTATGTTTCGTGTTGAAGAAACACTGTACTTGCCACCGTCAAAGGTATATATAACAGTTCTTTAGCCGGTTAATTGGGTCGGTGTGTCCTACCTTTTTTTTTGTTTAAAATACACTGTACTTGCCACCGTCAAAGGGAATATATAACAGTTATTCAGTCGGTTAATTTGGTTAGTGTGACCTATCTAAATATTCGGTTCAAAAAACACTGTACTTGCCACTGTCAAAGGGAATATATCATAGTTATTCAGCCAGTCAATTGGGTTGGTGTGACCTACCTTTTTTTTTGTTTAAAATACATTGGACTTGCCACCATCAAAGGGATATATAACAATTATTCAATTATTGTCCTACCTTTTTTTTTTTTTTTTAAATACACTGTAGTTGCCACCGTCAAAGGGAATATATAACAGATATTCAGCTGGTTAATTACTTGCCACATTCAAAGAGCTAAATGACAGTTATTCAGCCAGTTAAATGGGTCCGTTTGACCTACCAATATATTGGGTTCAAAATACACTGTACTTGCCACCGTCAAAGGGAATATATAATAGTTATTCAGCCAGTCAATTGGGTCCGTGTGACCTACCTTTTTTTTGTTTAAAAAACACTGCTTGCCACCGTCACAGGAAAATTTAAAAGCGATTCAGCTGGTTAACTGGTTCAATGTGACCTACCTTTTTTTTCTGTTTGAAATAAACTCTATTTGCCACTGTCAAAGAGATATATAACAGTTATTCAGCAAGTTAATTGATTAGTTGTGATGTGACCTACATTTTTTTCTGTTTAAAATACTCTGCAATTGCCACTGTCAAAGGGATATATAACAGTTATTCAGCCGGTTTATTAAGTTCATTTGACCTACCTTGTTTTTTTTTTAAATACACTGTACTTGCCACTGTCAAAAGATATATACCAATTATTTAGCCAGTTAATTGGGTCGTTTTAACCTACCTTTTTTTTCAAAATACACTGTACTTGCCACCGTCAAAGGGATATATATATTACATGTATACAGCAACTTAACTGGTTCGGTGTGACCTACGTTTTTTTTTCTGTTTGAAAAAAACTATACTTGCCACCGTCAATGAGAAATATATAATAACAGTTATTCAGCAAGTTAATTGGTTCGATGTGACCTACATTTTGTTCTTTTTAAAATACACTGTATTTGCCAACGTCAAAGGAATATATTTAACAGTTATTCAGCCGGTTAATTGGGACGGTGTCTATGTATCTATGTTTCGTGTTGAAGAAACACTGTACTTGCCACCGTCAAAGGTATATATAACAGTTCTTTAGCCGGTTAATTGGGTCGGTGTGTCCTACCTTTTTTTGTTTAAAATACACCGTACTTGTCACCATCAAAGGGATATAGAACAATTATTCAGCTGGTTACTTGGGACGTGTGTCCTATCTATTTATTTGTGTTCAAAATACACTGTACTTGCCACTGTTAAAGGGAATATATCATAGTTATTCAGCCAGTCAATTGGGTCGGTGTGACCTACCTTTTTTTTGTTTAAAATACATTGGACTTGCAACCATCAAAGGGATATATAACAATTATTTAGCAGTTACTTGAGTCTGTGTGTCCTACCTTTTTTTTTTTTTAAATACACTGTAGTTGCCACCATCAAAGGGAATATATAACAGTTATTCAGCTGGTTAATTACTTGCCACATTCAAAGAGCTAAATGACAGTTATTCAGCCAGTTAAATGGGTCCGTTTGACCTACCAATATATTGGGTTCAAAATACACTGTACTTGCCACCGTCAAAGGGAATATATAATAGTTATTCAGCCAGTCAATTGGGTCCGTGTGACCTACCTTTTTTTTGTTTAAAAAACACTGCTTGCCACCGTCACAGGAAAATTTAAAAGCGATTCAGCTGGTTAACTGGTTCAATGTGACCTACCTTTTTTTTCTGTTTGAAATAAACTCTATTTGCCACTGTCAAAGAGATATATAACAGTTATTCAGCAAGTTAATTGATTAGTTGTGATGTGACCTACATTTTTTTCTGTTTAAAATACTCTGCAATTGCCACTGTCAAAGGGATATATAACAGTTATTCAGCCGGTTTATTAAGTTCATTTGACCTACCTTGTTTTTTTTTTAAATACACTGTACTTGCCACTGTCAAAAAGATATATACCAATTATTTAGCCAGTTAATTGGGTCGTTTTAACCTACCTTTTTTTTTTTCAAAATACACTGTACTTGCCACCGTCAAAGGGATATATATATTACATGTATACAGCAACTTAACTGGTTCGGTGTGACCTACGTTTTTTTTTCTGTTTGAAAAAAACTATACTTGCCACCGTCAATGAGAAATATATATATAACAGTTATTCAGCAAGTTAATTGGTTCGTTGTGACCTACATTTTGTTCTTTTTAAAATACACTGTATTTGCCAACGTCAAAGGAATATATTTAACAGTTATTCAGCCGGTTAATTGGGACGGTGTCTATGTATCTATGTTTCGTGTTGAAGAAACACTGTACTTGCCACCGTCAAAGGTATATATAACAGTTCTTTAGCCGGTTAATTGGGTCGGTGTGTCCTACCTTTTTTTTTGTTTAAAATACACCGTACTTGTCACCATCAAAGGGATATAGAACAATTATTCAGCTGGTTACTTGGGACGTGTGTCCTATTTTTTTTTTTGTTTAAAATACACTGTACTTGCCACCGTTAAAGGGAATATATCATAGTTATTCAGCCAGTCAATTGGGTCGGTGTGACCTACCTTTTTTTTTGTTTAAAATACATTGGAAATGCAACCATCAAAGGGATATATAACAATTATTTAGCCGGTTACTTGGGTCTGTGTGTCCTACCTTTTTTTTTTTTTTTTAAATACACTGTAGTTGTCACCATCAAAGGGAATATATAACAGTTATTCAGCTGGTTAATTACTTGCCACATTCAAAGAGCTAAATGACAGTTATTCAGCCAGTTAAATGGGTCCGTTTGACCTACCAATATATTGGGTTCAAAATACACTGTACTTGCCACCGTCAAAGGGAATATATAATAGTTATTCAGCCAGTCAATTGGGTCCATGTGACCTACCTTTTTTTTGTTTAACCACTTAAGCCCCCCTAGCTTAAACACCCTTAATGACCAGGCCACTTTTTACAATTCTGCACTACACTACTTTCACCGTTTATTGCTCCGTCATGCAACTTACCACCCAAATGAATTTTACCTCCTTTTCTTCTCACTAATAGAGCTTTCATTTGGTGGTATTTCATTGCTGCTGACATTTTTACTTTTTTTGCTATTAATCAAAAATTACGGAAATTTTTGCAAAAAAATGACATTTTTCACTTTCTGTTGTAAAATTTTTCAAAAAAATACATTTCTATATAAATTTTCTCTAAATTTATTGTTCTACATGTCTTTGATAAAAAAATCCAATAAGTGTATATTTATTGGTTTGGGTAAAAGTTATAGCGTTTACAAACTATGGTGCAAAAAGGAATTTCGGCATTTTGAAGCAGCTCTGACTTTCTGAGCGCCTGTCATGTTTCTTCAGGTGCTAGAATGTCAGGAAAGTATAAATACCCCCAAATTACACCATTTTAGAAAGAAGACACCCCAAAGTATTCGCGGAGGGGCTTGGTGAGTTCATGTATCATTTCATTTTTTTCACAAGTTAGCGGAAAATGACACTTTCTGAGAAAAAAAAAAAAAAAGTTTCAATTTCTGATAACTTCTGGCAAAAAAAAATAAATCTCAGACGGACTCACTATGCCCCTCAGTGAATACCTTGGGGTGTCTACTTTCCGAAATGGGGTCATTTGTGGGGTGTGTTTACTGTTCTGGCATTTTGGGCGGGGCTAAATTGTGAGCCGCCATGTAAAACCTAAAGGTACTCGTTGGAATTTGGGTCCCTTTGCGACCCAGGCTGCAAAAAGTGTCACTCATGTGGTATCGCCGTACTCAGGAGAAGTAGGGCAATGTGTTTTGGGGTGTATTTTTACATACACCCATGTTGGGTGAGAGAAATATCTCTGTAAATTGTCAACTTTGTATAAAAAATGTTAAAAGTTGTCGTTTACAGAGATATTTTTCACACAAAGTATGGGTATATATAAAAATACACCCCAAAACACATTGCCCTACTTCTCCTGAGTACGGCGATACCACATGTGTGCCACTTTTTGCAGCTTGGTGCGCAAAGGGGCCCTAAAACCAATGAGTACCTTTAGGATTTCACAGGGCATTTTTACGCATTTGGATTCCAGACTTCTTCTCACGCTTTAGGGGCCCCTAAAATGCCAGGGCAGTATAAATACCCACATGTGACCCCATTTTGGAAAGAAGACACCCCAAGGTATTCTGTGAGGGGTATGGTGAGTTCATGTAAAATTTTATTTTTGTCACAAGTTAGTGGAATATGAGACTTTGTAAAAACAAAATTAAAAAACAAAAAACAATTTCCGCTGACTTGTGCCAAAAATAAAAATTCTGTGGACTCACCATGCCCCTCACAGAATACCTACGGGTGTCTTCTTCCAAAATGGGGTCACATGTGGGGTATTTATACTCACCTGGCATTTTAGGGGCTCCTAAATGTGAGAATCCAAATGCATAAAATGGCCTGTAGAAATCCTAAAGGTACTCATTGGTTTAGGGTCCCTTGCGCATCTTGGCTGCAAGAAATGTCACACATGTGGTATCGCCGCACTCAGGAGAAGTAGGGCATGTGTTGTGGTGTATTTTACATATACCCATGCTGCGTGTGAGAAATATCGCTGTAAACGACAACTTTTAAATTTATTTATTCAAAGTTGTCAATTTACAGAGATATTTCTCTCACCCAGTATGGGTATATGTAAAAATACACCCCAAAACACATTGCCCTACTTCTCCTGAGTACGGCGATACCACATGTGTGACACTTTTTGCAGCCAAGATGCGCAAAGGGGCCCTAATTCCAATGAGTACCTTTAGGAGGGCATTTTTACGCATTTTTCTTCTCACGCTTTAGGGCCCCTAAAATGCCAGGGCAGTATAAATACCCCACATGTGACCTCATTTTTGAAAGAAGACACCCCAAGGTAATCCGTGAGGGGCATGGCGAGTTCATAGAAGATTTTTTTTGGCACAAGTTAGTGGAAATTGATTTTTATTGTTTTTCTCACAAAAGTCTCCCTTTCCGCTAACTTTTGACAAAAAGTTTAATTTTTCATGGACTCATTATGCCCCTCAGCGAATACCTTGAGGTGTCTTCTTTCCAAAATGGGGTCACATGTGGGGTATTTATACTGCCCTGGCATTTTAGGGGCCCTAAAGCGTGAGAAGAAAAATGCGTAAAAATGCCCTCCTAAAGGTACTCATTGGTTTTAGGCCCTTTGCGCATCTTGGCTGCAAAAAGTGTCACTATGTGGTATCGCCGTACTCAGGAGAAGTAGGGCAATGTGTTTGGGGTGTATTTTTATATATACCCATGTTGGGTGAGAGAAATATCTCTGTAAATTGACAACTTTGAATAAAAAATTTAAAAAGTTGTCGTTACAGCGATATTTCTCACACAAAGTATGGGTATATATAAAATACACCCCAAAACACATTGCCCTACTTCTCCTGAGTACGGCGATACCACATGAGTGACACTTTTTGCAGCCAAGATGCGCAAGGGGCCCTAAAACCAATGAGTACCTTTAGGATTTCACAGGACATTTTTACGCATTTGGATTTTCACGCTTTAGGACCCCTAAATTGCCAGGGCAGTATAAATACCCCACATGTGACCCCATTGTGGAAAGAAGACACCCCAAGGTATTCCGTGAGGGGCATGGCGAGTTCACAGAAAAAAAATTTGGCACAAGTTAGCGGAAATGGTATTTTTTTTTTTTTTTTTTTTACAGTCTCACATTCCACTAACTTGTGACAAAAATTAAAATTTTGCATGAACTCACCATACCCCTCACGGAATACCTTGGGGTGTCTTCTTTCTAAAATGGGGTCACATGTGAGGTGTTTGTACTGCCCTGGCATTTTAGGGGTCTCCGCAATCATTACACGTATGGCCAGCATTAGGAGTTTCTGCGATTCTCCGTATATTGAGCATACGGGTAATGAGAATTTTTTTCCGTTCAGCCTCTGCGCTGAAAGAAAAAATGAACGTCACAGATTTTTCCATTCACATTGATCAATGTGGATGAAAAAATCTCTAAAAATGTGCAAAAAAAGAGGGAAAAGCTATAAAGCTGCGATCGCTAAGGGACCCTAAGGCCTCATTCAGCTGCCCGCACTCTGTTCCGCAAAAATTTTGCGGAACAGAAATGTGGATACATTCAATTCTATGGGGACAGACTTTGTCCCGCTCGATCCGTAATTGCGGATCCGTAATTGGAGATCCGCAAAGTATAGAACATGTCCTATTCTTGTCCGCAACTGCGGACAAGAAAAGGCATTTTCTATATAGTTCTGGCAATGTGCGGATCCGCAAAATGCGGAAAGCACATTGCTGGTGTCCGTAGCTTATGGATCCGCGGATTTGCGGATCCGTGATCCGCAAAACACATGCGGACATCTGAATGAGCCTTACAGGGGGTGATCAGTGACAGGGGGTGACAGGGGTGATCAGGGGGTGACATGGGAGATCAGGGGTTAATCAGTGACAGGGGGTGGTGGGTGGGTGGGGGCGGTGGGGGGCTGTGGTGATTGGTGCACTTTGATATTTTTCTCTGGTGGTCCCAAGCAAAGGGACCACCAGAGAAGCGGTAGCAAGCAGATCAGACGCTGTTCACAGAACAACGTCTGATCTGCGATTTTTTCTGCCATATACAGCCTGCCAGCGCACGATCGGCGCTGGCAGGCTGTAGTATAACTACATGCGAGCGCGCCGATGGCGCGCATTGCGCATGTGCGGGCGCGTCCTCGCGTCATCTCGCGTCTCGCGAGATGACGCGCCGATGCGTCCGATCAGAGCTACAGGGCCGCCGCCAGGACGCAATCCTGCGTGCGGCGGTCCTGTAGCGGTTAAAAAACACTGATTGCCACCGTCACAGGAAAATATAAAAGCTATTCAGCTGGTTAATTGGGTCAGTTTTACCTACTTTTTTTTTGTTCAAAATACACTGTACTTGCCACCATCAAAGGGAATATATAATAGTTATTCAGCCAGTCAATTGGGTCCATGTGACCTACCTTTTTTTTGTTTAAAAAACACTGATTGCCACCGTCACAGGAAAATATAAAAGCTATTCAGCTGGTTAATTGGGTCAGTTTTACCTACTTTTTTTTTGTTCAAAATACACTGTACTTGCCACCATCAAAGGGAATATATAATAGTTATTCAGCCAGTCAATTGGGTCCGTGTGACCTACCTTTTTTTTTGTTTAAAAAACACTGTGCTTGCCACCGTCACAGGAAAATATAAAAGCTATTCAGCTGGTTAACTGGTTCAATGTGACCTACCTTTTTTTTCTGTTTGAAATAAACTCTATTTGCCACTGTCAAAGAGATATATAACAGTTATTCAGCAAGTTAATTGGTTAGTTGTGACCTACATTTTTTTCTGTTTAAAATACACTGTAATTGCCACCGTCAAAGGGATATATAAGTTATTCATCCGGTTTATTAAGTTAATGTGACTTACCTTGTTTCTTTTTTTTAAATACACTGTACTTGCCACTGTCAAAAAGATATATACCAATTATTTAGCCAGTTAATTGGGTCGTTTTAACCTACCTTTTTTTTTTCAAAATACACTGTACTTGCCACCGTCAAAGGGATATATATTACATGTATACAGCAACTTAACTGGTTCGGTGTGACCTACATTTTTTTTTCTGTTTAAAAAAACTATACTTGCCACCGTCAATGAGATATATATATATATATAACAGTTATTCAGCAAGTTAATTGGTTCGTTGTGACCTACATTTTGTTCTTTTTAAAATACACTATAATTGCCACCATGAAAGGGATATATAGCAGTTATTCAGCCGGTTAATTGGGTCGGTTTAACCTACCTTTATATTTTTGTTCAAAATACACTGTACTTGCCAACTTCAAAGGAATATATATATAACAGTTATTCAGCAAGTTAAGTAATTCAGTGTGTCCTACCTTTTTTTTTGTTTTATATACACTGACTGTACTTGCCACCTTCAAAGGTAATATATAATAGTTATTCAGCCGGGTAATTCAGTCGAAGTAACCTACTGATATATTGGGAACAAAATACCCTGTACTTGCTACCGTCAAAGGGAACATATAATAGTTAATTAGCCTGTTAATTGGGTCGTTGTGAACTTCCTTTTCTTTTTTTAAATTTAAAATACACTGCACTTTTTTTTTTCAGATATATTTTTATTATTATTTTGCAAAAATAAACAGTATCATTGTACAAAATACTTGTCTCATAGAATATGTTCAATATAATGCAAAGATATACATTTTACAAAACGGTATAATCCAAAAACAGGATCCCTACAACAAGGAACCCGACAACAAAACTCCCCGCCCCCCCACCCACCCACTGTGAGACCTTATCTTGGGTATGGAAGCAAGAGCCTGTATAAGACTTCCTTGAATTAGTAGCAGACCATAACATCACCTGCACAAAATAGATCTTCAACCCATTGGGCTTAGATAAATACAAGCAGCTCCACCCAGGTTAACCTGAGAGAACCCTCAAACTACTTTGCAAACTTAACCATGTACTACAGACTCCAGATCTGTCAATCCAGGGACCCCAAATGGCGTCAAATTTAGACATGCAATTGCGCTTCATGTATACTCCTCTTTCCAATCTTATAACTGTATTCATTCTGCCAATGAATTCCGATATGCTTGGGGGAAGAGGCTGTATCCATTTAGCAGCTAGAGTTTTGCCCGCCTGATACAGGATCCTGTTAATGCCAATTATAGCAGTTCGTGGCAAATTATCTGAGTCCAACATACCAAGCAAGCAAAACCTAGGGTCCAGTTTATAAGTAGCGCTATAAATTTTGTTTAATAAAGCAATTATGTCTGTCCAATAGCCCTGTAGCGCACTGCAACTCCATATCATATGGAACAACCCAGCTCCTTCTTCCCCACATTTCGGACACTTCGAGTCAGATCTATATCCCCCCTTCCATAAGAATATTGGAGTTCTATATACCCTATGTATCATATAGAGTTGAGACAATTTAGCCGCTTCACTAAGGGTTAGGATAGGAATCTGTGCGAGGACTTCCTCCCATTGGCTATCTGAGATGGGGCCCACATCCTTCTCCCACTTCAACTTAACAATGAGCGGATATTTTTTCAGCTGTTCATATTGCAAAACATTATAGACCTCCGAAATAGCTCCTTTTCCTTTTTTAAGTATGAGATGTGAGCCAAATTGTAGGGGGCGCACTTTATCCTGCGAGCTAATAGCATGCCTTAACTGGAGGTATTTATAGAAATGGGTAGACTCAAGACCATATTCAGTGCAGAGTTGAGCAAATTGTTTTAGGATACCTTGCGAGTATAGTTGGCCTGAATTCCACAATCCTTTACGCTCCCAATCAGCAAATCCCCGCAGTTTGGACAATTCTATTAAATGAGAGTTATTCAAGCAGGAGACAGGTCCAATAAGTCCTGAACACCCAGAATTTCCCTAACTTCCACCCAGACCTTCCTCATTAATCCTACCACCGGGAGGGATTAAAAGAATCAGGTAGATTATTTTCCATAATTGAAATAGGCTGGCATACCCCCGCCGCCCACTGCACCAATGCTCCACATCTTCCCATCTCTCTCAGGGACCCCCAGCCCTTGAAGTGTTGCAACTGAGCTGCTAAGAAGTACATGAGAGGGTTAGGTAATGCCAGGCCCCCCGCTTCCTTACCACGCTGTAATGTTTCATATAGAATTCTACTATGTTTATTTTTTCACAATAAGGACCTAAATATTCTCTGTATCTTATAATAATAATGCATGGAAATCCACACAGGCGAGTTATGTAAGATGTAAAGCAATTGCGGCATCCATACCATCTTGAGAAGATTACCTCTACCAATTATTGACAATGGAAGCTTATGCCAGGTGACCGCTTTCTGTGTAAATCTATCCAGTAATGGTACTAGGTTGTTCGCTACATAAGATCGGGGCTGAACTGAAATAGTAACTCCAAGATATTTAAAGGAGGAGACCACTTTTAGATTAACATGCTCAAGGCAAAGAGATTCTGGAAGAGAGGACAGCGGAAGAATAACAGACTTAGTCCAATTGATCAATAGACCAGACTGTTGTCCAAAGTCTGAGATTAGCGATATAATGGGATCTATTGATGATGCCAAATCACCCACATACAATAACATATCATCTGCATATAGCGATACTCTTTCTTCCACTGCCCCCCTTCCCAGACCCCGAATCAGTGGCGTAGAGCGCAGAATACACGCCAGGGGCTCAATAGCAATGGCAAACAGCAGGGGCGACAAAGGGCATCCCTGCCTGGTACCTCTCTCTAGCGTCATCATTGGGGATAGCTTACCATTTATTCGCAGCCTAGCTCTCGGTTCACTATATAGCAATTGTACCCACTTAATATATCTAGGGCCGAATCCTAGTTTCGCCAATACCGCCCATAAGTATTCCCACTCAACGCTGTCAAAGGCCTTCGCAGCGTCTAAAGAGACCACTGCAGGGCATCCCACCTCCCATTCTGTTCCCTTCATCTGAATATTGAGGAACAGACACCTAAGGTTTAATGACGTGGACTTTCCTGGCATAAACCCGCACTGGTCTTCATGTATGATGTGGGAGATAACATTTAACAGTCTATTAGCAAGTATCTTGGCCAACACTTTTATATTTACTGTTAAGAGTGAGATGGATCTATATGAATCTACCATATTGGGATCCTTATCTGGTTTGGGGATCACCACCACCACTGCTTCCCTCATATCATCCCGGCTATGCCAGCATATATCTGACCTCCCCCTTACAGTAAAACAGTCCTAAGTAAGAAAAAGGACATAGTGCAAATGCTAATAAAAGCTGTCTCTGGTATTGAGCAGATGAGAGACTCAAACACTCAGCCTGCCCCCACATTATCATTAGCAGGAGTCTAAACAACAACGGGACCCCGCATTTATCAACTGTCTATATAGACAAACGGTAAATGGTGACAGCACAATAGCTTGTGGCAAACAGCAGATCAAGTGCCCTCTTTTAGCTCGGCCTCAGTGGAGTCCAGCCACTGACACGCCACACCCGGATCCTCAAACAAGTGCGTTTTATCTTTCGCCACTACTCGCAGCTTCGCAGGATATAACATAAAATATGGAAGTTGTAACAGTCGCAGTCTGCGTTTAACATCAATAAAACGTGCACGCTTCTTTTGGACGTCAGGTTAGAAATCAGGAAACAAAGAGATCCGGTTCCCATCAATAGTTAGATCGGTGCAGTCTCTAAGCAGTAAAGGGCGCGGTGGTGCCCCTGGTGGTGGTGGGCGAAACGGCACCCTGTGCGCCCGTTCCACAGCGAACAAAGGAGACAGCTTTTCTTTTCCTATTTTGTCTGTCAGCCACTTTTCCACAAATGTAACGGCACTTCGGCACGTTCTGGCACACCAATCATGCGCACATTATTTCGCTGCAGCCTGTTTTCCAGGTCATCAGTTTTAGAGTTAAGCATGGTGACATTATGAATGTCCCTTTTAACTGGTGGCATTAGGTCTCCCAACTCACTTATGCGGCCCTCCATTACAGTCATACGCTCTTTGACTTGCCTTATGTCTTGCCTCAGTAGCCGTATGTCTTCTTTCAGGCCACCCACATTGGTAGTAAGCGCTGTGATTGCAGTATTGCATTGTAACACCGCTGAAAAGACATCTTTAATAGTAGGCTCAAGAGCTGCGACGGCCATCTTGCCATTAAGATCACTGACCTCAGAGTCCTCTGAAATGCTGTCGGTTTGCGACGGAGGCACAGGAGAATTCCGCTTAACCTCAGCAGCGCATGTACTCAGGGCCGGCGCAGGATAAACCGACTCAGTGGTGTGAGCAAACTTTTCCAGCCGCGCTGCCACATCCAACAGCTTCACTGGCTGCCCGTCGCCATCTTGCCTTGCTAATGTAGCGCTTTCACCGACCTTTCCTTCCTTCTCTTTGGCTTTTTGACGGCGCATAGCGGAGCGGTACAGAAGCGGGATCCCTAGGGAAGCCCTTAGTCGTTTCGGTGAGCCTTTATAGCCCCAGATGGACAGGGGGAAGAATGGATTACAGGATATTCAGCCGGGAGCTCAGCACTGCACGTCTGCTCACATCCCCAGTCAGGCCACGCCCTCAGTCAGGCCACAATACACTGTACTTGCCGCCGTCAAAGGGAATATATAACAGTTATTCAGGTGGTTAATTCGGTCGGTGTAACCTACCTATATATTGGGTTCAAACTACACTCTACTGGTAACAGTCAAAGGGAATATATAATAGTTACTGAGCCAGTTAATTAGGTAGGTGTGACCTACTATATTTTGGTTTAAAATACACTATACTTGCCATTATTAAAGGGAATATATAATAGTTATTTAGCCGGTTAATTGTGTCAGTGTGACCAACCCATATATTGGGCTCAAAATAAACTGTACTTGCCACCATCAAAAGGAATATATAATAGTTATTCAGCCAGTTGATTGGGTTGGTGTGACCCACCTTTTTTTCCTGTTTAAAACACTGTACTTGCCACCGTCATAGGAAAATATAATAGTTATTTAGCTGGTTAATTGGATAGGTTTGACCTACCTTTTTATTTTTTGTTTAAAATACAATGTACTTGTCACTGTCAAAGGGATATATAACAGTTATTCAGCTAGTTAATTGGGTCTGTGTGAACTACCTATATTTGGGGTTTAAAAAACACTGTATTTGCCACTGTCAAAAGAATATATAACATTTATTCAGCCAGTTAATTGGGTCATTGTGTCCTACCTTTTCTTTGGTTAAAAATACAGTGTACTTGCCATAATTAAAGGGATATAACAGTTATTCAGCTAGTTAGTTGGGTTGGTGTGACCTACCTATATTTTGGGTTTAAAAAACACTGTACTTGCCACTGTCCAAGGGATATACAGTGCCTTGTATTTGGCCCCCTTGAACTTTTCGACCTTTTGCCACATTTCAGGCTTCAAACATAAAGATATAAAACTGTAATTTTTTGTGAAGAATCAACAACAAGTGGGACACAATTATGAAGTGGAACGAAATTTATTGAATATTTCAAACTTTTTTAACAAAAAAAAACTGAAAAAATGGTCGTGCAAAATTATTCAGCCCCCTTATGTTAATACTTTTTAGCGCCACCTTTTGCTGCGATTACAGCTGTAAGTCGCTTGGGTTATGTCTCTATCAGTTTTGCACATCGAGAGACTAAAATTTTTGCCCATTCCTCCTTGCAAAACAGCTCGAGCTCAGAGAGGTTGGATGAGTTTGTGAACAGCAGTTTTCAGTTCTTTCCACAGATTCTCGATAGGATTCAGGTCTGGACTTTGACTTGGCCATTCTAACACCTGGATATGTTTATTTGTGAACCATTCCATTGTAGATTTTGCTTTATGTTTTGGATCATTGTCTTGTTGGAAGACAAATCTCCGTCCCAGTCTCAGGTCTTTTGCAGACTCCATCAAGTTTTCTTCCAGAATGGTCCTGTATTTGGGTCCATCCATCTTCCCATCAATTTTAACCATCTTCCCTGTCCCTGCTGAAGAAAAGCAGGCCCAAACCATGATGCTGCCACCACCATGTTTGACAGTGGGGATGGTGTGTTCAGGGTGATGAGCCGTGTTGCTTTTACACCAAACATAACGTTTTGCATTGTTGCCAAAAAGTTCAATTTTGGTTTCATCTGTTTCGTCAGAGCACCTTCTTCCACATGTTTGGTGTGTCTCCCAGGTGGCTTGTGACAAACTTTAAACTACACTTTTTATGGATATCTTTAAGAAATAGCTTTCTTCTTGCCACTCTTCCATAAAGGCCAGATTTGTGCAGTATACAATTGATTGTTGTCCTATGGACAGAGTGTCCCAACTCAGCTGTAGATCTCTGCAGTTCATCCAGAGTGATCATGGGCCTCCTGGCTGTATCTCTGTTCAGTCTTCTCCTTGTATGAGCTGAAAGTTTAGAGGGACGGCCAGGTCTTGGTAGATTTGCAGTGGTCTGATACTCCTTCCATTTCAATATTATCGCTTGCACAGTGCTCCTTGGGATGTTTAAAGCTTGGGAAATCTTTTTGTATCCAAATCCGGCTTTAAACTTCTCCACAACAGCATCTCGGACCTGCCTGGTGTGTTCCTTGGTCTTCATGATGCTCTCTGCGCTTTAAACTGACCTCTGATAGTGTTGAGCGCGAATATTCGAAAAGCGAATTTTTTTAGCGAATATCGGCACTTCGCTAATTCGCGAATATTTCGAATATAGCGCTATAAATTCGCTATTTCGAATATTCGTTTTTTTTTTTTTTTTTTTTAGTTATATTTTTTTCTTTCCCACTTCCCAAAAGTAGTTCTTACCTGTCATGAGGATTCCTGGCTTCCTGGCTGCTCCAGTCAGTGCCCGTTGCCGCTTCTGCCGACTTCCGTGCTCATGGAGCGTCCCCTTCCATGGGAAAATCTCTATATACTAAAAATGTACTGTCGGATTTGAGGAATTACGTTGAAATCGCAATGCGATTAATTCAAGTTATATTAATCGCATTGCGATTACAACTTAGCACTGCTATCTTACATAGGTTAGAATTAACGAATATGGAATATATAGCTATGCACTAGCAGTGCTAAGTTGAAATCGCAATGCGAATACTTTAGTTAAATTAATCGCATTGCGATTTCAACTTAGCACTGCTGCTATATTCCATATTCGTTAACTTCGTTAATTCTAGCAAGCTGACCCATTATAAACCCAGCTCTAAGTTGAAATCGCAATGCGAATACTTTAAGTTAAATTAATCGCATTGCGATTTCAACTTAGCACTGCTGCTATATTCCATATTCGTTAACTCGCTAATTCTAGCAAGCTGACCCATTATAAACCCAGCTCTAAGTTGAAATCGCAATGCGATTAATATAACTTGAATTAATCGCATTGCGATTTCAACGTAATTCCTCAAATCCGACAGTACATTTTAGTATATGGAGACGTTCCCATGGTGATGGGGACGCTCCATGAGCACAGAAGTTATGGTTGGCTTGGTAGAATAGCGAGGATGACGAATATGACGTAATGTATTCGTCATATTCTTCAAAACGAAGATAACGAAGTATTCTACATCTTCGCTTTAGCAACCTATTCGTCAACCTCGCTAATTCTAGCAATCAAATAGGAAGGTTGACTTACCAGACAGTTGTGTTAAATTCGCTATGCGATTTTTTTTTTTTTAATAAATAGAATACTTATAATAATATTATCATATCAAGTAATATAATTATTGTATTAAAAAAAAAAATCGCATAGCGTAATTTAACACAGCTGTCTCTATAGTCAACCTTCCTATTTGATTGCTAGAATTAGCGAGGTTGACGAATAGGTTGCTAAAACGAAGATGTAGAATACTGTTATCTTCGTTTTGAGGAATATGACGAATACATTCGTCATATTCGTCATCCTCGCTAATTCTAGATATGAAACCAATAGGAAAGTAGCCTTAAGTACAAATCGCAATATGCGATTATTTAAATCGCATTTTAATCGCGATAACTAGAAAAATGATTTAATATTCGATTTCGACGAATACGAAACGAATATTCATTCGAATATTCGCGAATTTCGTCGAAATCGAATATGGCACCTGCCGCTCATCACTAACCTCTGAGACTATCACAGTGCAGGTGCATTTATACGGAGACTTGATTACTCACAGGTGGATTCTATCTATCATCATTAGTCATTTAGGTCAACATTGGATCATTCAGAGATCCTCACTGAACTTCTGCAGAGAGTTTGCTGCACTGAAAGTAAAGGGGCTGAATAATTTTGCATGCCCAATTTTTAAGTTTTTTTTATTTGTTAACAAAGTTTGAAATATCCAATAAATTTCGTTCCACTTCATAACTGTGTCCCACTTGTTGTTGATTCTTGACAAAAAATTACAGTTTTATATCTTTATGTTTGAAGCCTGAAATGTGGCAAAGGGTTGAAAAGTTCAAGGGGGCCAAATACTTTCACAAGGCACTGTATAACAGTTATTCAGCCGGTTAATTGGGTCATTGTGTCCTACCATTTTTTGGGGTTAAAATACACTGTACTTGCCATTGTCAAAGGGATATTTAGCAGTTATTCATCTGGTTAATTGGTTCGATTTGACCTACCTATATTTTACCTTGAAAGAACACTGTACTTGCCAACGTCAAAGGGATATATAACAGTTATTCAGCCGGTAATTGGGTCGTTGTGTCCCACCATGTTTTTGTGGTTCAAATACACTGTACTTGCCACCGTCAAAGGTATATATAGCAGTTATTCAGCTGGTTTATTGGGTCGTTATCTCCTACCTTTTTTTTTTTTGTTAAAATACACTGTATTTGTCACCGTCAAAGGTAATATAAAATAGTTATTCAGCCGCTTGTTTGGGTCGGTGTGACCCACCTATATATGTGGTTGAAAAAACACTGTACTTGCCACTGTCAAAGAAAATATATTATAGCTATTCAGCCACTTAATTGGGTCGGTGTAACCTACCTTTTTTATTGGTTTAAATTACACTGTACTTTCCACCGTCAAAGAGATATATAACAGTTATTCAGCCTTTTAATTGGAACAATGTGTCCTACCTTTTTGTTGGTTTAAAATACACTGTACTTGCCACCGTCAGAGGGAATATATAATAATTATTCAGCCGGTTAATTGGGTCAGTGTGACCTACTTATATATTGGGTTCAAAATACACTGTACTTGCCACTGTCAAAGGGAATATATAATAGTCATTCAGAAAGTTAATTTGGTCGGTGTGACCTACCTTTTTTTTAGTTTAATGAACACTGTACTTGCCACCGTCACAGGAAAATATGATCATTATTCAGCCGGTTAATTGGGTAATTTAAAATACAATGTACTTGCTACCATTAAAGGGATGGAACAGTTATTCTGGTGGCTTGTTGGTTCGGTGTGACCTATTTTTTTTTTTTTTGTTTAAAATTCAGTGTACTTGCCATTGTTAAAAGGATATATAACAATTATTCAGCAGGTTAATTGGGTCGGTGTGACCTACCTATATTTTGGGTTGAAAAGACACTGTACTTGCCACGGTCAAAGGGATATATAACAGTTATTAAGCTGGTTAATTGGGTCGGTGTGACTTACCTAATTTTTGGGTTTAAGAAACACTGTACTTTCCACCATCAAATGGATATATAACAGTTATTCAGCCGGTTAATTAGGTCGGTGTGTCCTACATTTTTTTTTTGTTTAAAATACATTGTATTTGCCATTTTCAAAAGGCTATATAGCAGTTATTCATCCGGTAATTGGGTCGATGTGACCTACCTTTTTTCTTGGTTGAGAATACCCTGTACTTGCCACCGTCAAAGGGATATATAACAGTTATTCAGCCGGTTAATTGAGTCTGTGTGTCTTATCATTATCTTTATTTAAAATACACTGCACTTGCCACCGTAAAAGAGTATATATAATAGTTATTCAGCTGGTTATTTGGGTCGGATTGACCGACATATATATTGGGTTGAAGAAACACTGTACTTGCCATTGTCAAAGGAATATATAACAGCTATCCAGCCGCTTAATTGGGTCTGTTAGTCCTACCATTTTTTTTTTGTTTAAAATACACTGCACTTGCCACCGTAAAAGAGAATATATAATAATTATTCAGTCGGTTAATTGGGTCGGTGTGACCTACCCATATATTGGATTGAAAAAACACTGTACTTGCCACCGTCACAGGAAAATATAATAGTTACTCAGCCGGTGAATTGGGTCAGATCGACCTACCTATATATTGGGTTGAAAAACTGTGTACTTCCCACCGTCAAAGGGAAAATATAATAGTTATTTAGCCAGTTATTTGGGTCGGTGTGACCTACCTTTTTTTTTGGTTTAAAAAAGACTGTGCTCGCCACTGTCAAAGGGATATATAACAGTTATTTAGCCAGTTAAATGGGTCGGTGTGTCCTATCTTTTTTTTGTTTAAAATACATTGTACTTGCCGCCGGTCAAAGGGATATATAGCAGTTATTCAGCCAGTTAATTGGGTCAATGTGACCTACCTATATTTTGCGTTGAAAAAACAATGTACTTGCCAACGTCAAAGGGATATATAACAGTTATTTAGTCGGTATATTGGGTTTGTTTGTCGCTACCTTTTTTTCGGTTAGAGTACACTGTACTTGCCACCGTCAAAGGGATATGTAGCAGTTATTCAGCCGGTTAATTTGGTCGGTGTTACCGTCGTATATTTTGAGTTAAAAAAACAGTGTAATTGCCACCGTCCAAGGGATATATAACCGTTATTCAGCCGGTTAATTGGGTCGGTGTGTCCTACCTGTTTTTTTGTTTAAAACACACCTTACTTGCCACCATAAAAGAAAATACATAGTTATTTTGCCGGTTTATTAGGTAGGTGTGACCTCCCTACATATTGGGTTGAAAAAACCCTGTACTGGCCACCGTCAAAGGGAACATGTAATAGTTAATTAGCCAGTTAATCGGGTCGTTGTGATGTACCTTTTTTTGTTTTGTTTAAAATACACTATACTTGCCATCGTCAAAGAGATATATAGCAGTTTTTTTGCCGTTTAATTGGGTTAGTGTCACCTACCTCGATTTTAGGTTGAAAAAACACTGTACTTGCCACCATCACAGGGATATATAGCAGTTATTCAGCCAGTTAATTTGGTCAGTATGACCTACCTTTTTTTTTTTAAATACACTGTACTTGCCACCGTCACAGGGATATTTACTAGTTATTCAGCCAGTTAATTGGGTCAGTATGACCTACCTTTTTTTTTTTTTTATGAAACTGACTGTAAAGACTTTGGCTCCATGGCGATTAAACTGTATTCGTGTGGTCTGAGCGCCATTCACTTAATAATGTGCGCTCAGACCTGAGCTATCTGGGGATATGTTAAATGTATAGTTTTAATGTAATGTGTCTTACCTGGTGTATTTTAACAGTAATGCTTGTTTTGTGTCCCCATGTGCATAATGGAGTCTTGTCTCTGACATGTCTGTGTTTTATGTATAAAATGGGACTTTGTGTATTGTACAGTATTTTAATGCTTTGTGCTAACCATGTGCATAATGGAGTCTTGTCTCTGTCCTGGGAGATAATTTAATTACTTCTCAATTGTCTCCTGAACAGAGGAGAGGAAGCCAGGATGCATTGTGGTAAAAAGTATGTGTAATTGGGTTACCTCTCAGGATAAGGGGAGGGAATCTGTGGGTTGCAACTAATATGTTACTGGATATTTTATACCTCCCTGTGGGCGGTCCTGTATTTGCAAGTCTGTAATAAAAACCAGGCTGGGTGTGCCAGCACCTCAGACCACTGCTGGACCCTCAACACAGAGCCTTGTCTCGTTCTTGGGGGATTCACTGTATGCTGTTAGAGACTGATTGCCAGGAGTGTAAGCTGATTGTCTGCTTTTCCTGTTCGTCTGCTAGCAGCTATTTGGGAGGTTCCAGTACGGGAGTTGGAGTGCTATTTTGTATCCAGTTCGGGAGTTTGGTGTTCTGCAGTAGCTGTGCCTATATCTCTGTAAAGGGGCCGATCGCCTAAATGGTTTTTACCCCTTGTCTGCAGAAACGGTCCGTTACAATTGGTGGCGAGCGGCGGGATCGTTCCTACAGCCAGAAGGACAGCTACAGGAGACACCATTTCCTTGGATTTACAAGTGGGGGCAACGCATGTCCCAGTACAGCGACCCTAAAAGCAACAGAATGGAACCAGCAGTGTCATACGAGGAGGAGGACCTGGATGGCCAGGATGCATTAAGGAAAGGCATCTGGTACCAGGCCCTGGACAATGTACAATACCAGCGGGGTGAGAGTCTCCCCAGTGAAGAGCAGCGGTGGCAGAAGCAAGTAGCCCTGCGGATGCCCTTTCTGGGAGAGCAGCCCCTGGATGAATGGGTGAAGGAACTAGAGCACCGGGTATGGCAGGAGCTATGGCTGGAGGATGCCTACCAGGCGCTCTGGTGGTATATGGCACAGTATATACCCTGGACAGCCGAGCATGACAAGCCAGAGGGAGAGGAGTTTGATGGTTCTGGCTTGTTATGGGAGTCCTTTGCAGAGCCTGACTTCGGAAGTCCTGCGCAGAACAAACTTCAGGACATTTTCTACGAGTGGGAGGCTAGGCATGACGGGGATGACCCCCATGAGGTAGAGCAAGACCTGGCTCACCTAGCAACCCTGGAGTGGGAACTGGAGCAGGACTACCGAGATCTCTTCCACTCCATTGGGAAGGCTCAGCAGGACAGCAAGGTGACAGATCCAGTTCCAGACCCATTCCGCTGGGAAGATATTATTGAAATTTACTGGGAGGAACCCCAGGCGGCAGGTGGAGAGGGGACCGAGGTCTCTCCACCGGTATTGCAGGGAATTGGGAGCCTGAGCTCCATTCCCCAGCGGGAGATATTACAGGGAATTGGGAGCCTGAGCTCCATTCACCAGAGGCAGGCTGAGCTACAGGGGGCAGAGGTAGTTGTTCCTGCCCCACAGCAGCAGCGTGATTTTTCGGGAATTGGGAGCCCGGTCTCCATTCTCCAGTGGCAGTATAATTTGTTGGGAATTGGGAGCCCGGTCTCCAGTCCCCAGCGGCAGAGTAACCAGCAGGGAATAGAGAGCCCAGTCTCCTTTCTCCAGCAGCAGGACTCTGTATTGGGAGGAGAGACAGTCGGTCTCCCTCCACTGAGGAGGAAGGTATGTATGGGAGAGGAGCTTACTACCACCTCTCCCCAGCGGCGGATCATTAATGGGCAGGGAATAGAGAGCTCAGTCTCCTTTCCCCAGCAGCAGAGCTGTGTAACCAAAGGGGAGACAGTCGGTCTCCAGCAGCAGAGCTGTGTAACCAAAGGGGAGACAGTCGGTCTCCAGCAGCAGGACTGTATATCTAAAGGGGAGACAGTCGGTCTCCCCCTCCAACAACCAGGCTTCAACCAGGCTACCCTCCCAGTAGCGCTGGCAACAGGGCAGAGTGACGCGGGTCTCTGCCCATGCAGCACCCCACCAAGTCAGCGCACTGCACCCAGCACAG